>JAIOKQ010001012.1:18149933-18694303 GCA_020654165.1 Oryctes rhinoceros
CGTCTCGGCCGTTATAGGTGACTTTACCGATTTGACATCCTCAAGCCGTGTGTCTTTAGGAAGTAATTTTTCTATAATGCTCTGTTCGCTTTGTTTCAATATAGTTGATGCTAAAGGTTTTACAGTAACTAATGATGGAGGTGTAATAGAATCCGTCTTTCCTATTATCTGGGGTTTCCGTTTTGAGGTGGTTATATGTGTTGGTTGCTTGGACGCTACTTCGAAAATTTGTTTTTGCTGTTCAAACCTTTCTTTCATTTTTTTCCTGTTATTATCCAAATATTGACTGTCTTCAGGTACTCTTTGGACCCCTTGTGCTTGGGTTTTTTGCAGTTTTTCAAATTTTCCACGTATTTGTGCGAATGTTTCGAATTTTTCTTCTTCTATTTCAGCAGCGTCTTCATCCAGTGTAGTTTCAATTTTTATCGGTGCCTTATCTATTTGACGGTCCAGTTTTCTCTGCAAATCGTAACTTAGTGTATCTTTGTCAGATTGAACACTCTCGCGTATGCTTTTTATACATGTATCTTCGGAATGTTTCTTAACTAGTTCTATCGTTTTAATCACTTTTTTATCTCTTTCATTTATTTGGAATGTTGGTTCGAAAGTTTTGATTATTTTTTCATCACGTCTTAAAACACTCGGGTGAGATTTATCTTCTTTGGGTACTTCATGTGCCTTTGGTTTAGCGAAATCGCTTACCGGGAGTTCCGTTCCTGTTATAGCTGACCTGACACGGTCTTTCAAGTGTTCGAGGGAAGCTGATGGTAATATTGTTATTTGCTGTCCCTCGGGTGTAGGGGTTAAGTCAGGTTTTATTTCCTTTATATCGGCTTTGATTTGCCGGCTTGCTTCTAGTACTTCTGAAATAACCTTTCTCACATCTGAGGAGCTGATAACGTCATGCTTCAAGTCTTCTATTTTAAATTCAGTTGGTCGTTGTTTCACTTCCTTCACAGTGGTTTTAAGGATAATTTCTTCTGTTAAATCGTCTATCGTTCGATCTCTGCTAATATCAGTGATATCAGTTAATTCTTTTTCAGACGTTGATTCTATTTGTGATTCTCTCTCATCACCGGACCGAGTATCCTTAAGTATGCCGTCCGTGATAATCGCCTCTTTGACTTCTGTCGGCAAGGCTATAACGGATACTAACTTGGTGTTAGATATTAGAACTTCCTTTATTATGCTAGAATCAGTTGATGTTTCATCCTCTATCTCACCGTTTATTTCCACCATCTCCTTCTCTTTGTCGTAATCGGGGGATTTTGTAAGAATAGTTTTACTTTCAAATTCCATATCTGGATGTTTCAATGCTTCCGCTTTCAAGATATCTTTTCCAGGACCGATCTGTTGAATAATAATTTTTTCACAAACCGGCTCCAAACATGGCATGCCAGGAGGTGGAGTAGGAGCTTTATCTAAGGACTTTATTACGTATTCTATTGTTTTTTCTTTTTCCGTAACTAGTATTTCTTTTTCAATTTGATCTTCTACAGCTGAAAGCCGTCTCTGAATTTCGTCTTCTGTTAAGGGTTTCTCAGGAGTGTCATGTTTTCTTGGTTCTTTAGGTGGTATAGCTTCTATGTAACTTTCGCTAGTTTTATCCAGTAACGGCGGTGTTTTAGGCTTTTTCAGAGATGTAATCTCTGCAGATTTGGAAATTAAACTTTCAAACATTTGCTTAGCTTGTTTCACAGTCTTGTATTCAATTTCAATCTCAGGTTCGCTGATAGGCACTTCAGGTTTTATATCTATCAATAAAGGTTCTGGAGTTTTAGACTTGATTTCTGCTGTTGGCGGAGGTTTTACGTCTACCCCAAACTTTGCAATTTTTGGCAATTTTTTAGACAGCGATTCATCATCGCTATCTTCAAATTCGCTTGATTTGCTGAATATTTTTTGCAGTTCGGCTATTTTTGGACCGACATGCTTGGGTGTTAGATGAGTCCGTTCCTTTGGTTTTAAGCTTTCGGATATGGCTCTATCATCCACGTCGCTGTCTACATCTTTAGAAGTTTTTTCGGGTATTTCAATTTGCTCGAAAGTGTCGTCCAATTGAGCTAAAGTTTCTGTTGACCCTCGGAGGACTTCTTCTTCTTTCAAACTAGATAATTCGTCCTCCGAATCTACAATTTCCCGTTTTCGCCTAAGGTGCTCAATATGCGAAGTTACTTTTGTTTGGTCTTCTATGAATTTTATCTTGGCCTTAACGTCACCTGAGCCTCTTCGCTTATCCAAAACATCTTCCCCTTCAGCTTTAGAGGTTTCCGTTACCACCACCGGTGCTTCATCTATTCGTATAGGGCTATTCGAAGCATCTTTAGTATCGATTTGATCTGTTAATGTAGCGGCTTCCGAAGTATCGACATGTGAAAGAGGCAAAGAGGAAGATTCCGGAAATTCGATGGGGCTAGTGCCAATTTCTGTGAAGTGCGCTTCCGAGTCCATAATGGGTGGTAATTCGTCAGCTTGAATAGGGCTCAAACCAGCATCGGTAAGTTCCCCTTCTTCCTGCTCAACGTCGTCAGCAATATCTGAAGCAAATCCAGTTGTTTGTAATCCCGGTGTGGTGCCAGGCATCATTTTCATAGAGCTCAATGTATCTGTTGTACCACGAGTTATAGAGATACCCGTATCTGAGCCATGATGCGATAAACTGTCGTCTATCGGTGATTCCAAGTTTTTGTCCGCTTTTTCGGTACTGTCATAACGGTAAACCTCCTTTTTACCGCTAAAATTGACGGTTTCTTCTCGTTTCTTCAATGTTACTTCAGTTATGCTGCCGGGTTGGATTATGTAGTCTTCCTTGCGATGTCCTTCTTGTATGATTGATTCGCCCGTACCAGCTCGAGCAGTCATTCCAACATCTACCTTTTCCGACGTTTCCGTTCCGGAAGTATCTTTTCTCGTAGTAATTACAGATATGTGTGATTGCGAATGAATTGATATTTCTACGTCTTTTGTTCCGTACAAGGTAAGCCTGCTTTCCGCGGTCGCAGACGCTTCTTTCGTATGTACTTCCTTACGACCTATTACTAACTCTAACGTAGGCACTAAATGGGAATTGTCCGATAGGGTTGCGGAAGGATCTTTGGGATTATGAGGATCGGGTTTGTCAAGAGGAGAGGTCCCTCTCGTTGTGAATTGCGTTCCCGACGTTTGTTCGACGGAACTCACTAGTCTATTCGGAATGTGAGCTGTGAGATCGCTCTCTTCTTTGACAAACTTTATACGTTTACCTTCGTCGCCCTTTTCTACCATTCCCGTTATTTTGATTGATTCAGTCTTATATTGTCCAGTCTCACCAAAGTCTTTCTCCAGCATTCTAACATCTGTAACCTTTTCGACGACAATGTCGCCGGATTGATCTTTAAACGTGACGCTAGTCCTTTGCTCCTTAGATTCGGCTGGGGTTTTAGGTTTACCAGCGCCGCCCTGCAGTCTTTCCACCTTCCGCGCTTCTTTACGCTCCCAATCTTCGGGTCTCTTCGAATCCTTAACGCCTTTCTCTTCAGGCGATATCGTAGTGAGCTTTAATTCGCCCGGTCGGGCGGGGTCACTTTCGATTACCTTGTATTCATCCTGCCCTACGCGCACTACCCCGGTTAGCTTGTCCGGCGTAGGCGCGAGATATTCCGAGTCGAGATCTTCGGTAGACGCTAATCGTTTCCTGTCACCGGCGAGTAATTGTATTTGATGTTTGTAATAATCGCGGATATCATCGTATTGCGTGACGTCTTGCGATTCGAGATTACCGTACGGTCGATCGTGCTGGTAGCCTTCCAAATATAAACGATCCGCGTCGTCAGCCGCATCTTCGCTAGGTGTAGGCGTCTCCAGCAGATACTGATCTTCGCGAAAACCGTCCGTATCCAAAGAATCGTCATCGTCTTGCGGAGACGCAGTGGCTGCGGACGGAGGCGTGTTATAATTTCGACACAGAGGTAGAGAGAGACAAACAGAACGCATGTTGGATGGGGGAGAACGAGACGCGTGTGTTGTTGGTGTTTGTTGTGACAGCGAAACGTTGTCGTATTGGAGAATTAACGTGTTTTTTTTTTTTTTTTGTGTGTGTGAAATCCAGAAAAGGCAGCGTGCAACAGGAACAACCGATTATTTCACTTGAATAGAGATATACGTATTTACAGCAGAAAATAAATCACATTGTATGTATGGTCTAGCACCTCTTCATACGACACCATTCTCTCGCTAAAAATGATATGTATGAAGTTTCGGAATGGGTGAGACGTAATATCGTATGTGTACTTTATTGTAATATGTATAAAAAAAAAATGGATACTCGGGGTATCGAAGAGGAATAACGGGGTAGGATACGAACATTCGGATGTCAACAGCCATGGCTTGTAGTCTGATTCTAAATATATATACATACTCTCGATATGTATATACGTGTAATATATTTAGTAATAAAGCCAGCTAGGCATTCCGCACTACTACGGGACAACTCCCGTAAGCAAACCTTTGTCAACATTACCCAAACTAGCATAACAAATATTTACTAAAAACAAAAATAGGCAAAAATAAATCGTACATTTCTTCCTTATCAAAAAAAAAGAAGCGTAATCCTGGAGAGGCACTGACCTTTATATAGCCTTTGCTATATGCCGTCCGAGGCCATGAAAATACCCTCTGAAAATCTCGATCTGCGTTTACCCTAATTTCTCTCCCAGAATAACAACGTTACAACATATAGAAAACGGACTACATGATATATATTGAAAAATTAACAGAAAAAAAAAAGAGAAATAGATCAAGATCAACATCAAGATAAACATAGATCGAGTCGTTTATCATGCACAATTATACACAGTAAATTCTTAAATTATCCTACTTGAAATGGAGTTTGCAATACGATCCACCAAGCTTGGAAATAATATCCATTTATCAACTAAGCGTTTTAAAATGGCCGGGTCTGTTTGTACATGTACATTGAGGTTATTGAGGGTGGGACAGAAGAAATAGAACAAGTCGCGCTTCACGCTCAAATATTTTCCGCGTTGTGACCAAAGAAACGAACAAATCATTGAAACATTTGAGCGTGAAACCGATTAGTATGTGAATTGGTGAAGTTTTGAGTGTATATGGAATGAACACTGAATAGCAATATTTAGCTGTAATAACTCTTATATCTTGTCATTTACGCAAGTACAACTAAATATCGTCGTGGCGAGTTTTATTTCGTCCTTATCGCATTTAATATTGTACGTATATTGCTTAAGAGAAATAAAACTCTGCGAGGCTACAGTTAGTATGAACAGATAATACGCAAATCACACACACTTCACAGAACATAAAAATAGGAGGTGAAACGAAGATTATGTACATTTAGATAGGATGTGGACTGAAGCTGAAGAAGTTCCGTTAAATAGACAGACTGGTCGTTTTTTCCGAAGAACGGTCGGTATGCATGCTTTTGTACAATTTCATTCGGGTGTTCAAAAAAAAAAATTAAAATGCGCTTGTGTTAAAAGAAAAACAAAAAACAAACAAACAGACAAAGAGAGTTGTAAATCAACAACAAAAAAAAGACAATTGGTTATACAGTTCGTCCCATTGTATATAAGAAACCTTTATCTAACAAGAAAATGAGTTGCAAGACTTGTTTCCTTTCTTTTTTGTTACACCAAGTTGTTATTAAAAATAAGTCGTACGAAACACATATAACAATGGAATACCCTGTACAATTTTAACTCAAATAAGCGAAAGCCTTCAACTTATACATAGGTTATGTGGTGAGACAGAATCAGCTTGTGTCAAAAAGCTTCGTTGCCATTTTACAAAAGCATAGCATTGAAGCGGGACATCACGTAAAACAATCTGATATTATGTGAGCGATAAATTCAAATCGGCGCCTCTATTCGAGACCCTTAGCTGTACGGATTGAATGTATCCCTCAATCATATATATGATTTATTTTCTGTGTCGGCTGAATCGCACATCAATTGACAATGTAGATATTTAAAATAGAGCTTTGAAAGGAATTTGATTGTGTCGCTTCGTTAAAATTTAAGAATTGCAAAAAGCGTTAAGCTGTTTTTTTTTTTTTACATCGATTTTTGTTCAGTGTCAGTTTGTGTATTTCCAGGTTTTGGGCAACGTAGGAGGCCGATTTCCATACAACTTTGTGAAATGTTAACAGTAATAGTAACAGATATCTCGAACAATATGTAAATAATAAAATTCAAAAGATAAAAAACGATCGCTCGCATTTGAAATTAAAGAGACTGATACCAGAGTAAACCCAAAATAAGGAGTACATACTACGTAATGTGCGCAAAAGTAATATTTTCATGAGCTTAATCGATCATTGTTCAACACTCGATAAATTGATAAATATAATCTGAAGAATCTTCGATACTTCGCATCCTACCATCTTTGTTTAACATACGAAACATTTTACAGTGCATCTATCTATTAGCTATTCACGATTCTTAGCATTTCTACGCAATGCACAAATCTTTAATAATAACTGACATACAATGTTCGTAAGATGGAAAAATTTCAGCTATTTAAACCATTGGAATCACTGGTAAGTTACGTTTACTTAATGTTATAAAATCGAAATTGCTGTCTAGATTCATTGAGATACTCTCTCGTAGATTTTTTCGCTAAATTACAAATAATAAATTTTACGAAAGATAAATTGATGGAAAAAAAAAATGAACCTGAAAATTCTACGTGCTCTCTCTATGCCAGCGCGTCACGTAAGATACATTTGATATTCCAATAATTTAGTTTACAATACAACAAATTTCCTTTCTTCAGCAATGTCTTAGCCTATAGCATACTATGGGAGTTCGTGATCTAGCGTCTATCGAACTGATATTAGTGAGCGTCGACGCTCGTAAAACGTGGACGTTCTCAACGACGTACAAAGTACGTTACAAGCAGGTATTACAGTAGCGACTTTGCTACTGTAACGAAAATGGAATGTATTCTTTACACGTTCGTAGAAAGAAGGCACATCAATAACGAAACATGGAGTTATGTTATCGTTTCCTCGGGATTATCCTTGACTGCAGATGTATTAGCCTAATAAAATCCCGAACATAAAGAGAAGCAAGTCGGGGGCTATATAATCGATAGAGCAATTTTACATGTAAAATTGAATGTAATCATTTTGGGTTTACTTTAAGTAATACAAGCTGAACCGATGGAATTTAAAAAAAAAGTGAAAAAGAAGTGAAATACGAATATTATATCTTTGAAGTCTGGTATTAACAAATAAAAATAAATTACTCACAATAAACCGATTTTAGTCGACGCATTATAATAAGCGAAGAGCCCATATTCTTCAATAATTATTAGCCGGACACATCTAGAACTGATTACTTTCCCGTTTTGAACATTTTGTTTAATTTGTGCATTTCTACAATATATCGAAATTGACCTCCCATAAGTTAAAACGTCTTCTTTGGGTTCAGGGAGTAACGGGTTAGGAGTGTTAGGTGTTTAGTAACATTAAAAATTGTGAGAACATAGTAAAAACATTAGTAAATAAAGGGAAATATGAACATTCGCTTTTTCAAGTTATTTAACGATAAAATATGTTTTTTTTTTGTTATTAATATGTAATATGTTGAATGTTAGTCACGGTGGTACATGTGAATAGAAAGATACATCGAATGATACATTCGGAAAAGCGAATATTATATTCGAAATACGTTCAGTAAAAAATAAATTCTAATAAAAAATTATCTAATCTCTTTCGGTTGCAAACCCCATTTTGTGGCATATCAATATCACACATAAAAAAATGACATATATCTAATAATAATAAACAAATTAGGTACATGGTAACTGTTTTTCATATCATAAACACAACTAAAGATAAATACAGATAGAACCAATCAAACGTTTCAATTTTAAAATGTTGACTTACCGGTCCTTTCAACACCTGAATACACACCAATTGTAAGAAACGCAAATCGATATCTTTTCGCGATTTACCCGCGGCCTACCCGTACGAGGCGTTTTCCTCGCGAATCGCGGAACAACTGTGTTTTCACGGCCTAGCTGGCAGCTCAACGCTGGCGTAATTTGAGTTAATGAAATTAAGAAGTCCTACAACATACAATAGACGCATATTTTTAACATCATAACACCGCTTACGTTTCACGCAAAGACAAAGCTCCGGAACACAATAGAATACCGTCTATTCAACGGGTTCAAATTTCATTGCTGTCTAGGTAAGTACAATGTAGCGCACTATCAACAGATACGTTTGAAACAGTAGTTAAAGTTAGTTCGGATACCAATAAGAAATTAATTGATGCAGATAATTACTTATTCATGTCGCAAGGGACGTAAGTGTAGGTTGCGCAAAGGCACTTCCGGCCCGAGTGCCACGTTATATTTGACGCCAATTGTTGTTTTAGTCCACGCGAATATAACAATTCAGAGTATTCCTTTTACATGCTTTTACCATGTTTATTTAGTATTGAATCTCGGAGATCTCAAATATTAAAAGAAACCAAATTCGAGATAATAGCGACGAAAGACTATCTAAACTTACTGCTAAAAATATTGGTAACCTCCATTAGATAAACACCAGAAAAAAGCAGTAATAATTGAAAACTGTAGTTTACGTAGTAGGTGACCAAGAAGAATTTTAAGATATCATACCAACGAAGATATTCAAAGGAAGCACAGTAACTGGCAGTCAGACTCAGACTAATATGTTGGCTCTGGTACGTAGACCAAACATCTATCATACGGCAACAAGATATTTAGTGCAGAAAGATCGCATTGTCATCCTTAACAAGAGACATTATCGACGAGGAGACCGCTAACAACAACAGTAAAGAATACGCATTGAGGAAATATCTTAAAGGATACTTCACGTAAAAGTTATCAAAGCCAAAATAATACCGGGAAACAAGGACACAACCAACAGAAATTCGTCGGTGTAAGCGAAGAACCTTGCCATTACTGCAGCAGTTCTCCAACCGGTCTAAAGTACTCTATGAGTTTGCTGAACATGATTGGGAGTGGTGACTCGGATCTACTGAAATAAAAGCCGCCACTGTGATGGGTAGAACTCGAGTAAAGAGCTCTTAACTCTATCAGAGTTACGACCAGACCCTTTTGCGGCCGGGTCACTGGGTCGTACGATTATATAGAACATTTATGAAATGTTCAGGAAAAAATAAGGTCTAAGATTCTGCGCTGCAAGACAGTTGTAATAAGTTGCGTTTTCTATAAAAAAAAAAAAACCCAAAAAACAAAGTAACAATAGCAAAGTTAGAGAGAATTATCAAAACATCAAGTAAACGTGGAATGAAGTATTGAAGAAAGAACGGAAGAATTGAAAAACGTGGAGATGTTGACGGACATGAACGGTAAAGATTGACAAATTTAATAATTTAAATCGGGATGGTGGATATGAATTCACCAATGCAGTGATCGAACGATCAACAATCTTGCTTATCTTGTCGATTCGAATGACGCGGGTTCAAATCCACGTTGGGACGATTGGTTTCCAGTTAATCAGGGAGAAAAATTGAAGTATATCCTCTTCTTGGATTTCCGCCGGAGGTTGGAACATTTAGAATGCAACAATTGCATCCGGCTGCAGTTATTGCAGCTTGTTAAACTACAATTTCGGAAGATCTAAGCGTCAAAATTGGCAAGATTTGTTACACTTCATTCCAAGGCACTGACGGCTGCATCGCGGAAATTATAAATTTATGCGTTCGTCGATTGATAAAAATAGAAGGAAAACAAAACAAACAATGTCTGGGACATGTAAAAGGAAACCCGAATGCTTCTGTCACCTTATAAAATTTTCCGTAAATTTCTTATTGAATTAAAAAAGAAAGATCATTACTCCGCATTCATAATAGGGTAACATTTTTCAGTCTTCAATACGACCTTGCAATGTACGGACCGTCGTATTGATCCGTGCTACACGTTATAATTCAATTATTACGCCAACACAAATCAGGTACAACAATACATTTACATTTTACAATTACGTAGGAAAAACTTGGTTGGATTGATATGCCACAGTTCGCGTCAAGATATACGTTACGCCATTACGCGGAAGACAAACCTCTTCCCATACATTGCCTAAGATATATCTTCACGCGTCCGACTACTAAAACAAGCTGTACTCGTGTGAAAATCATAAGTGGAAGAATCCTACCTTGAATTATTGCTGCCTGCTCCCTGAATATGAAGTCCGCGGGGCTGGGTGGCGGTGTCTTGGAAAACTTGGGAGAGTTTGGATCCGCTACATTTTGGAATGTAAAAGAAAAGGCATGCGTTAGAATCGAAAACAAGAAGATTAAATTGAAGCAAACATTTGTTTTCAATATATGAAATAAATTTAATGAAATACGAGGGATGAATAAAGTCTGGGTGTTTGGGAACTTTTTGGTGTTAAACCCAAAGATCTTGATCTTGGTTCTAGGCTTTTACAACGTTTCCTTTTGAAATTTGTTTTCACGATAATTCCGTAAGGAGGATGTTAAGTCTTTTTTAACAGTTAATAATAATAACAATTAATTAGTTTATTGAAAATTAATTCAGGCCTGGTGCTCTAAGAAACCATATCGGTATTTCTCACATAACGCAGTGTATCTTCTAAACGATACGAACTAGAAGCGGTACTCAGTAACTACTGAAAAGATACCAAAGCGATACTTAAAATACTTAAAATATTCCTATGCTTGTGGAAAATATCTTTTAAATTTTGGGTTATATGTCGTAGTAGAGAAAGGCGCACGTCTGCGCTGAGACTAACACCACCAACTTCGAACATGCTTTAAAAACATGACCTAACCAACATTTTAAATCCTCCAGCCACGTTCTTAGATATTACCAAACTTACGTTAATACTAAAAAAAAAAAATTATGGAACTTACCGTCCATGGCCGAGATCCTCGGCGCCATCTTCTTCGTAGTCTCCAAACGCTGCGTAACGCCTTCGAGTAGGTCCGAATCTCTTCGATCCGCTTTGACGTCAGTCGGTAACTGGATCTCATTGCTCGGTATATGTTCGGTTGTGCGTGTTTCCGTTATAATTGTTCGAACGGTGGTTTTTCTATCGGGTTGTTCCTCTTCCATAAACTGTTTCGTGACGGTCACTTCAGTTGGTTGGTAATCAGATGTTGTTGTGGTTTTTGTCGTCTCAACCGTTTCGGCGACCGTCTTCTTGCTGTCAGGTACATCGGTGGTCACTGTCTTTATAATTGTTGTGGTTTTTGTCGGGTCGGGTTTCTGTTTGATTTCCGCCTCGAAGATCTTATCTTCGACCATGCTCTGTCTCTTTATCGACGTGATTTCTTCGACTATCTCTTGCCGTTGCGACGATGCCGGTATGTTGCGTTCGGTTAATCGCTTCTCGATCTGTTGCCGTCTTTCCGACACCGATTTGTTGAAGTCTTCCTCATCGGAAGGCTCGTCTACTACTTTCTCCTCGGCAGAATATTTACTTTCGTAGGTCTCCTTTTGTTTGGGTGGCGTTTCTAGTGTGATATCGATATCTTTCTGATACCTCTCCATTACATCTTTCGGTATCCTCGGTATCCTCTCGACATCATCCACGTTTAGGCATTGCGGTATAATGTCTTCCCTGCCTATCCTCATCAACGCATTTTCCAGTGCGTCTCCTTGTGCTTTATTACCAGATTGAGAGATCCACATTCTCAACATGGATTGTGCTTGTTTGGCAACGCTATCGGGATATTCCGATTTGATCACGTTAATCTCGGAAGGTGTCAGTCCCAATTGGGTCGCCAACGGTACCCAATCTTCGCCGAGGAGGTTACTCATATCCGCCAGTCTGGGATCCGGTCGGTAGTATTCGAAGTTATCTTTGAGGAATATGTGTCGTTTGAGGGAGTCGTTGTCTGTTAGGGCGACCGTTTCTGTGACAATATCGTCCGGTAGGACTATGTTAAGGATGCAGATAGGTTGTTGGGGAGGTTCTCCCTTCGCCACCTTCGGCTCTCTCATGAAGAGGCATCTTCCAACTGCTTCGGCGTGTTGATCTTTCACCCTTACCGAGAACGGTAGGCGATTCTCTCTAAAGGCTCGGAAAGAGAATTGTAATGGTTCGCCGCTTTTCGTTATAGGCACTAGGTTTCCGGCGAATTCTATGTATTGTGGCTTTCCTTCGAGGACCTATCGCAAACATTAATAAAGATCAGACGAGTTTGACTGATAATATAAAATAATTTAATGACATATCTCGACTCAGTTGCAAATGAATACACGTAATTAACTACATTTTTCAAAGGGTCAAAGAATTTTTGAGGTTCCTCTCGCTTATTTCAAAACTACAGCAGGGAATTACCGCTTTACAATTTACAATTTGGCAAATACGAATTAAAAGAAGAAACATACCTCAACATCTCTACTCTTGGCAACTTCAGTGAAATGTTCTTGATGTTCCAACGTCTTATCCTCCTTGTCGTCAGTCATACAGAAAACTCTCAGTCTAGCTTCGAGAGGGTCGATTCGTTTGGCGAATACCACGAATTTCGCCATGAAAGGTACATGTATCGCTTCCCTGAATAAATCAGAAATTTTTCTGAATAAGTAAAGCAACCCTCCTCTCTCGTTCAATCTAATTTCTACATACTTATATAGTTCCGTCGCCATTTTGGTCGCGTCACCTATGTTTCTACAGTCCATCAGCCAGAATCGGGCGGAAACTGTCGTGGTAAAGGAGACGCAATCGTTTACGAACGTCAGAGGCGTCGAACCGGTTACGTCTTCCCATTGCGCCCTTGTCGTACCACCTATTAGCATCAAATATCGTAATGATGAACTGCTGATAGCTCGACGTTTCTAGATTTTTGTCAAAAAAAAGTTGCTCTCGACATGCTCAGTTCACTAATTTGTATTTGTACATTCTCGATTTCATCATCCATTTTACCACAAGACGTACAGTGTGTGTAATTGTGTGTGGTGTGTGGTCGATGGTGAGCCCTATGTAACTGAATCTCAACGGAATCAAAAATGATTTCACATGTCTTTGTAGATAGTGAAACAAATATAAAAACAAACAAAAAAAAAGTACGTGAACGAAAGGATGGATGATAGTGTGGTATAAGATCACAACATCGAACAACACAGCTTGCTCATTGTTTGCTAGACATCTAGACGTTACATTGATGTGAAGAAAAGGTGAAAAAGTCTTCGTAATTCGCTTTAATAATAATAGCAAGATAGAATCGTGACAAAGACAAGCTATCAGAAATATAGAAGCCTATTCTTCCGGTAATTTCTTAATTTTTTGAAAACATGTAAAAATATTGATTGAATTGGGCTAATTCTATGTTCTGGCAAATATCAAAAAAAAATATTGCCAAATTAGCAAAAATACCAGAATTCAGCGCTTGGTTTGTAGTCTGTGGCACCCACAGATCAGAAGCTTCTTTGCAATACAACTCACTCGCTATCTCTTAGAACTTCTACTATCACTTGATGATAATATGCTGAGATAGTGTGATGTTTTTTTTAATTGTCATTTTCTTAATCAGGCAATGTCAAATTCTCTCTTCGTAACAACAATTCTTCACCTTCGGAGGAAAAAAAATAATCGCAAGCTTTTCATACTAAATAGAAGTCAAAACTGGAACTGAATAGCCTTACTTAGTACAAGAGATTTAGAAAAAAAAACATGATACTCTTGTTGAGCTTGCAATTGCACTAAAACTTTAAATTTTAATTGGTGATTTTCAATGAATATTTTTGGTGAAAAAACAAAATCGTTATTTCAAAAAAGGGCGATCATTATTAGATCATTATTATCCCAATTCAAACCAATACCTTCTCATGGTTTCGATAGTTCTAGAACGTCTGTCAAAAGTCAAAATATCACGAAGTAGACTAGTTGCAGAGATTCAGTTATATAGCGCAAGTCAAATGTCTATATTTTGATTGTATAGACGACAACGCAAGCGTACGAATTTGCATGACAGATATAAAAAGCGTCAAAGATCAAGAAACAAAAACAGCGTTCCATTATCGTAAAATACACAATGTAAAATTGTAATAATCAATGTAACAATACACGATGTATCAAAAACGTCCGAAAAATTGTAAATGCTTCAAAAGCTACTAAACGTTTTATTTCCTAGACTGGCGTATCGATGTAGTTAAGAACGGCGTATTTCAGAGATGTAAAACCGTTTCCGTACCTATACAAAGTGAGTCAGAACAAATGCCAAGTTATTTACTTTAAAAAGGACAGCTTATATATTTTTTTATATTTTAATAAGCTTCTGAAAGGTCTATCCGTTAAGTGACACGCGAACAGAAATTTTTAGCAAATTAACAACATAGTCCAAATACAAAACACCCGAAAATAGACAAACACTGCTTTACGCGATTGTTGCCTAGGCAACGTTAAGGCTTGTCCCTAAATTCCAATAAAATAAAGGTAAAAGTATCCAATCGAATGTCAAGTATCTAATTTATCAAACCTTTAAATCTTCAATGTTAAGCGACCTGTTTTTGTAAACTTTACACTTTACATCAGCGCTACTCAACTTTCTCCCTTCCATTCACTGACTTGGAAACATTTTTTTTTGCAAAAAAGTTGACGCGTTTCTAAACCCAAATACGAGGGAGAATTCCATCCTGTTAGCCTCCAGATATTTCTTCGATCTAGATAAAAGTTTTCCATGTATGGAACCCCAAGTAGGGTGTAGATGTAAGGTTCCCATTAATACAAGATGATAACTTTTTCGGTCTCCGACCATCTACCGAGGAGTAACTGCAGACTTAGTCCTATTGAAGGATTAGGATAGCTCCATTGGAAAAAAAAAGACACGGACAAAATCGGCATCAGCATTGCACCTATCTATGTAAATTTCGCAAATATTTATCCATCGAAGTCATCTCCTACTAGATCGAACCTTCTCTTGATTTGGGCCCAAACTGTTGAAGTGATTGATTAATCCGAATCAATCTCGCAGATCAATTAGAACAGCCAGAGCCCTAGCATGACCAGTAGGTGTTTTTGATCTACCTAATCTGAGTCATTCACAAGACTCGTATTTTTCGTAGAATTTTTTAGAATTTCGTAGAATCATTTTAGGAGCTTCTCGACACATCTGATTTACTGCAGGCTAATCAGGATAGGTACTATTAAATAAATCCCGTTACCTGGGTGCTTATATTCTATTGCAGTTGCCATATTCAACCACTATCAAGCTCGTATTTTTTTCTTTTCATTCCTCGCATTTGTTTCTTACAAACATGGGTTTGATAAATCTAACAGATTCATTAATATAATCAATGTTGTCTTTTATTTACGTAAATCTACCCTTTCGTTTAAAATAAAGAAGTTGATATTTTTCTGACTCATCTCGTACAGTTACTGAAGCCGTTTTAAGGTTTCAAGATACTCCGTTTTTAACCACATCGATCTGCCAACTTTCAAAACGAATTTTTCGGTAGTTTCTGAAATATTTGCGATATTCTAGAGTTTTTTGACACAGTGTATGTACCAATAACAAATATACAGCGTGTGAAGCGAATGCAGTGTATTTAAGCAATAAGCGTTCAGAAGCAGTCATGTCGAATGGTTTCAGAAAAGACCAGTCGCGGGGCAACTAACTTCCGGTATTCAAAAAAATAACAAATCTCATCTCAAAGTCGTTCCCGTCTAAATTCCAAAGAAAAAACAAGGATAATAATAAAACAATAGACGAAAACCAAAACGAAAACAACAACCACCACAACAAATGCGCTGATAATTTTAACAACGACTGATCCGACAAATATGGTATGATTTCGGTGACACTTTACAAGCGATCCTCTTTCACGTTCGGTTTTTTCCGCGGCGATTGTCGGTACAACTAAAAACCAAATAACAATTTCGGGAAGTAGTTCTTGATCAGATCGTAAAACTAATAAATAAATAAATAAATAAATAAATAAATAAATAAATGAAAAGGAAATGTAATAATAGTAATCAAAATCGAATATGCAGCAAACCTAAAAAAGGTGAGATTGCAATTTGTGTATTCGTGAATACGTTTCCTTTTTACGTTCATCTCCAAAATTAAACTCAAACGACTAAAGGCGTAAATTACAAACGAAAAGTTGATTATTTTGAACACAGGAAACAACCAATTTTGTTCAAGATGTACACAGTAATTATTTCGCAGATAAGCTATTTTCATCACAAAAATTAAAAGATTTAAGCAATCATAGATTTCTTATTTATTTACTTGTTTTTAGAAATAATTCTTAGGAAAATCAATTTTTTTCAAACATAACAGCAGCATAGTGGAATAAGACTAAATCTTCTTTTGTTTTACTCTAAAATTATTGTAATCAAGGTAAATCGAAGGAGATAATTAGCAAAATTATCAGGTTTCGATATTCAAGTGAATGTCTGGTGCTGAATACTAAATTATCTAAGTGCTTCTACTTAGTATAAAGGTGGATGTACGGTATTAACCCAGTCTATATTGGCTTTCTTTTTAAAAATAATATAGAAGTACGAGAAAAACTACTAAAGAAGCGGATATATTATACGTAGCTAGTTTAAAAGTACAGGATGATTCAGAATTAAATGTCGATATCGAGGGTTTTTCCTCTTATTTATTAGTTCATTGTTATTTACAATCCAAAGAATTCAATCTGTCCGAGTAGATAAGGGTTAGTTTTTACAGTATCGCAAATCCCCTGAAAATTCCAACATGAATTAATCGGTTCATCGTGAATGGACTTCCGGCGGACAAAAACACAGCGGCATGGTACCCAGATGGTTTGAAAATGGAACCCGGAATTCTTGTAGGCATTGATAGTTGTAACTACCACCTAAAAGTGCTTGTAGGGCTTCAATGCCAAGCAGAAATTTTTGCTCAAAAATTGCAAGCCAAAGAGAACCTAGAGAAAGTGATACTAAAGTACCTTAAAGTCCTCTGACCTGATGGCATCACAAAATCACGTTATATTACGGTAGGTCCCAAATCACCAAGCGATTGACGGAAATAAAAACAATGGTAAGCTGGCGAAGGCAGTACCGAATACGACCTTCATTGGTTCACATCAGGGAGGAACCACCTAAATCAGGGAATTAAGAAATGGGACGAAAATCAGTGGTATTGGTCCTGACAAGTCACGTAGACCTCAAATATCGCTTGCACAAACTAGCGAAGTCTGAAGGTCAACTCCGTCGTCCAACCCAAGATGAGTTCCACGCTCTTAGTCACACCACAATATGAACATATCGATAAGCCACTTTTAATATATTCTGACTTGTAAGATGAAGGTTTCAAGTTTTACGTGATCTTTCATTCAAGCACGTTGGAGGGACGAAGGGCTTAAAAAAAGAAAGTATAAAATGCGTAGCTCAAAGTCAACTTGAGTAAACTTCGAAGGACCAGGTAAATTAGAAGAACCGCTGCAGATTCGCTTCTACGTAAGTATGCCTGAGTTGTTCAAAATTTGATGGTATTTTATAAAAAAAAAAAAAAAACAATAGAGATAACTTATGAAACACGTTTAATATGTGTTTCAATAATATTTTTAATCTTCACATAGTATAGACATTTCCTTCTGAATAATTCTGCACGAACAATTTTATAAAACAATGATTAATTCCAATTAAAAATACAAAATCCGATGTTCACTTCCTTTATAAATGTGTATAACCTATTAAGTAATTGATATGATTGCTTAAATAAATCGAAACAACAAAATTCCTTTCGAAACTACGTATCCGTCTGTGTATCTTCACATCCGAAAAACAAAAATAAACATATGTATATGTATAATATATAAATATAATGTATATAATATATATATATAGAAAGATACATTCTAAAAAAGGGGCAGCCCACAATATGAGTTAGTTACCTTTGAGAGATCTTTTCCGAAACACCCCTGGATCGCGTGTGAAAATGACGAAGTAGCGCATTAGTTTACTAGAACGACGCCATGAGCGCAGATCGGCGTCGGAATCGGGCGTTCGCCGTTTCGAATTTGAATTTGCAATGGCATCGTACATGTCGAATCAAAAGGGGCACACCGTATCTAACTTACCAATTAGCCGAATTTGGCGGACGAACCGTAATAGAGATCAGAGGAGAACTTTCTAAATGTTTTACCAATACAATTATCTATGTCGCCATTTTCCATCTGATCGTAGCGGAAATTGACGTCAACTTGCTTACTTTAAATAGAACATCCTGTATAGTTATTATAGGTATTATACTTATCTCTTTCCATTTTCCAGAAAGAAGAATTTGAGTGAAATTTAAGGAATATGAGACAATACAAAAGAGTAGGCACACTCCTCATCGCACCAATTTAATTAATTAATCCGAAACAGCTGTTTCGGGGATGTGCGGATCATCATTATTACTTTTACACTCATCCCTTCTCGAGAAAAAACATGTTTGCAAGTATCTACTTTTTCCGTATAGACACTTTTAAAAAGACGAAAGACTTTTAAAGACGAAAAATATGGAAAGATAGAAGAAAGAGTCTTTTCAGTCATTGCAGCCATCTTAATCTTCCTAAGCTTCTAATTCTAATTAATATTATGTCCAGTTTGGTTTGTGTATTGTGTTACACTTGACGATTCTATTCTACCATATGTGTAGCACCTAATGTGCTCATTGAATCTGGCGCTTGCTACTCTTTTCGTTTAACCAACTTAGACTTTGTCGCCGTAACGTAACTTCGCCGCGAGGATTAGTAGCTTAGAGACTATTTACGTAAAAAGGAGCACAAATTTAATGAATAAAGAGAACGGATTGTTGTCATGTGTTCTATTTGAATACTGAAGATACAGCGTAGAGATGTTTCATGTTTTGAACTATAGTGACGAAAGACCCGCTCTTATTGAACAGGCATGTTAGAATTAGAGTTTTCTTTCGCATCATTCGGTCATACGGTTGATAATCGAGATCCAGGCATCTCCGAAACGTAACGGCTGTACTGAATTAAATAATTAAACTGATGCGTTGCGCAGTGTAACAACACCTTTGTGTTGTTTACAATACTACTGCGCAGTCCTTGCCATCAATATATCGATGTTAAATCAAAGAAAACTACCTTTCGAGATTGTTGACTTGGCTCATGTGTTTTAGTAATATACTTCTATTAAAAGTAACTGATTGAAGATAACTGTTTGATTACATTAAATTATTAGCACCCTGCTCAACTAAGGTGCGCTAAAATTCTTGATAACTGCTTCATCTATATACTACAACATTTTGTTGACATCACATGTTTTCGATATACAGAGTGTTCTATTCAACGTAAACAAATTTGCATTGAGATAATCAGAAATAAGATAAACAGCATTTCCGTTAATGACCTATCCACAAGTTTCCATATCTCGATCACGGTTAATTCTCCAAGTTCGGTCAATTCGTAAGTGAAGCGCCACGCCCTGTACATAAGTGTAAAGAATGAGAGCTGCAGGACAACAAATGAGACGAAGACGCGCTCGAGCCCTCTCCGATCGCCGTATGCGATCACATGAACAAAACAAGCAGGCGGCTGGCAAACTTTTACATCTGACACGGTAATGCGGTGACAATGACAATCGTTTACGTTATTTATCTTTCGAGAAATGCTAACCGATAACGCTTTCTCGTAATACATGTGACTACGCTCCTAGGTTACGTAATACAACGCCTTCTTATTCGGTTCGAGTGTATTCTTCTGTTCTCCACTCGAGTGTAAATAATACGTCATTAGTGCTGGATGGCGAACGTAGGTGCCGTCCATCACACAGCGTATCATGCATGTTGATTTATATTCAGGTCGAGGTACTTGTTTGTTTACAAAAAAAAAGACGCAACAAAGTGGCACAATGAATTCTACATGACATAAGAGTGAAACTCTACTAACATCAAGGGAAAACACCTAAGATGGGTATATAATGTAATCTATTCAGATTTATTTTAAAACTTATACGTGTTTTAGTTATAATCCTATAAGTAACTCTATTTAATTACACAAGACCTGCCTGAAAGTCATCGGCTGACATCTTACTGACGCATTTAGCCTTCTTGCAGTATAGTGGAAGACTTTAACTTTGAAGTGGAACAGTTTTATAAAAAACACTCCTAACACAAAGTTTTTATTTAATTATTCTCTAGCGATAATTTCAGGGCGGACTCTATCTAAATTTCAACAAAATTTAACTTTGCAGCTGTTAGTTAAGCAATCTTCATACTTATGCAACTACCATTTTCATTTACGCAAATGTCTCCACAACCTGCTTAAGTACTTAAATTCTTTTAAAATTGAGTGTTTTAAAAAATTCCTTCGGTTATCTTGAATTATGAAGAAGTAGTGTAGATAAATTAAAAATGAATTTTTATCCAAGCAAAGCTGCTTTATATCTGACCTTAAGTAAGAAACAATGAAGTATTTCGTTGTTAGTTATCTTCCACGCGCGAGTGGTCTACCTTAAACTATTATTTTTAAAGGTGATAAATTATTGGAACATTGAAACATTGAAAGAGTTTAAGTTTGTTTGTGCGAGGGTCGTTTCTTTAGTTTTGTATTCGTATGTATTCGTGTAAAGGGCGTCATCAATGGAATGTCCGCTATCAAAATTAATTCGAACGTTCATTGAAATTAAACCCACCGTCAAGATACCGCAGATGAGCCACAGCGAAATGGAATTTTCGCAGCGAGATGATTTCTATCTTTGGCAGTGAAGTACCACACCAGCGATGTTGCCAATTCCAACATGGATGCAACGATCTCGTCGACGATCCCGAAACAGGAGCACCAAAGGCAACAATCACTCACACTGGCGAGTCCCAACTGACAAAGGGAGATCGGTATGTGACATATCACGAGAGTGAAATATCTTTAAGCACTTGAAGGCACTTAACGGAAAAACTTTGAGCCGATTCAGTAACGAAAGCTCAAAAATAAGTGTCCAAATTATGGATTCATTCATGTGAAGCTTAAATCAAACGTTAATCCTCTGTGTGGGTGTTTGAAGATGAGGAGAAGCAAACGGAATTTATTCGTTTCGGAGAAGATGAGGATCTAAGAATGATTGATTCCTGTTGGGACATAATCGCTTGCTTACCACAAGTGATCATCATGTTCCGAAAAAGCGAAGGATTCACGTAGAGCTCAAAAATCGATGGAATTTTTAGAGCAGCAAAACGTCGAGTCGCCAGAAGAAGTAGTCGATGCCTTTAAAATCGAAACTTTTACTGTTCCAACTGATGACGCAAAACTAAAAAGGCAACCCTCGTAAATCTCCCACCTTATGCACGAACAACATTTCGTAAGCGGCTCCCAATTTCTTAGAATCTTTAGAAATTTCTATGAATTTTGACAACGCCACTTACGCAAATATATACGTTCATAGTTAGCAACATTGCCCCTTCATAAAGGCAAAAACTTCCGTCTTCTCCTGGATATTACATCAAGCACTAACATTACCAAGTCATGAGTCCAATTTATCCAATTTCATCAGTGCTTGTATTCCAAAGTAAGATCGACATTACTTATTCAACAGCTATCTTACGTTACGGTGTATTTCAACGAAGACGTCGAATTTCCTTTAAAATTAATGCAATGCTAGTGATATTTGTGGTTTAAGATTGTTCGTTGTCGAATTAAATTCGTTATTATTTTTTTCAAAATTAAAATATGTTGGTATTCATAATAAAATAATGTATGTATACTTGTATATATGTATTTATGTTTATTACACTATCTAATCCTATATCGACTTCTATGTTTATCAATATACGTACATTCTAGATTTCCATCGCAACGAACTAATTTCTATCAAATTCTAAATCAAGGAATAGACAGCAACAAAATAATTATCCAATCCGAGTCCGTTATTTATACTCGAAGGATTGGATCGGATACAAGGGATTCCTACACTATGTCCTATAATAACTTTACATGTAAGTACCTATAGTACACCTCTAAAAAAGTACGCTAATGTCAGGGTTTTACTGATAATATATACTCTTTCCTAAGCATCGTTTATAACATGCTCACACTAAACTGGTATAAATGTCCAATAATGGTTACAAATTCTCTAACTAAATAAGTAATAACAATGGCTATGAACTTTAAACAACGTATTACTACTACGTCACTAGCTACAGATCACTACCGCAAAAATGTAAGCTTGCCAACCCCTTAAAAATAAACAGAACGAATGAAATCAAACGGAACGATTTACAAAAGAACCCAAAAGTTGTAAAAAAAAAAATTACAAAAGGACACAGACACAACATCAAATGTAATCAAAATTGATCGATGAGAAAGATCGAAAAAATATAAATTCATCTTGTATATGACTATATAAGATAAGAAACAGCACGATAATAGAAACATGTCGTATTAGTACGGAGAAAATGAACATAAAAGAAAAATTAAGAAAGATTGCTAATAAAATACAATAGGGTACGTAAATAGGTTTGATATATTCTTCTCTGTGAAGGTTATTTTAAATAAAAATTATAAGAACAACAACATTGATTAAATTCTTATGTAATAGAAACATGAAAACATTATCGATACTAAGTAATAAATGATAAAGGAAGGAGATGAAAAAAAAAAAACGATGAAGTAGTTTAGATGCGATAAAATCGAACCTACCTGTGATGGAACACAAGAGTCGCAAAGTTGGCGCGTTGCCCGAATACTGGTTTATCATTCCCTGAGAATGAGCACGCGGTGCTGGCATACTTAACGTTATTGCCTTGTGGAATTTTCTTCTTCTGGGTTCTACTGTCACCACTGGAGATACTGCGACTCCATGTCCCAGTAA
Organism: Oryctes rhinoceros; assembly: GCA_020654165.1. Taxonomy (NCBI): domain Eukaryota; kingdom Metazoa; phylum Arthropoda; class Insecta; order Coleoptera; family Scarabaeidae; genus Oryctes; species Oryctes rhinoceros. The sequence continues at coordinate 18,172,708 of JAIOKQ010001012.1, forward strand.
CTTTGCTGTTAATTCTGGATCTATCGGTTGTGCCTATGACAAGAAGATGTAATACTCAAAATTGCTAAAGTCATTATTGATTGTAAAATATCTAGCCCAGATTGCTTAATTTTAAGCAATGATGCATTTCATCCGTCTCTAGTTTTAAAGTTATATAATAAATATGTTAACGTATCTTCTTTGTTTAATATAAATTACGCCGAAAGTTTTGCATTAAACATATTAAAGATTATGTTGAATGCCGACACTATATTACTTATTTTAAATGTGTTAGCACAAGTTTGCACGAAACTGTCTTTAAATTATGCAACAAATAATGCATAAGCAGATCACGTGATAGAGATTACTAGAAACTGTTGAAGGAACTTAAGGCGGTGCCGATTATAAGCAGGCCCGATGCCGCTATAACAAGTTATAAATGTAATTTTATTATAAAACGGTAAAACCAGATAATGAATAAGAAAGACACAAGAACTCAGCATCGCTACTACGAGTATTGTTGTTCTAGTTTTGCATATAGCCCTTACAACAAACTTTAAGTCGGCTTAACGTGCTTTCTGTGTTACCACAGTTGGTTGGCTGCCGGTTGGCTTTGAATCCGCGACGGTTAGCCATGGTCGATAGGGTCAGTGAGGTATACGTACTTTTCCAACGTTGAGAATCGATTGGCTATAGGACAATGAGCACTTGAATGACATAAACGAGTCAAAGTTGAACCAATTTAGTCAATGCAGCGTTGTAAACAGTGATGGCACGGTCGGCGGACAACAGTGACCCAATTTTCAAGGAATGGTCGTTAAAGGACGGTCCACGACAAAAGTAGATAGTTTTTAATTATTTGGGGCCATTCGCAAGATGATCAAACAACCTTGTAAGTGTAAGGTGCTTGGTGTAGTGTTCCCATCTTTCTTGATCAATAAGCGCACAACTGCGATGTTTTTTTCTGAGATCACCATTGAAATAAGAACGTCCACGTTGCTTTCGTAGCATCGGCGAGAAATTGACGACTGACGAAGCAATAATAAAAACCAACTCGACGAGACGTTGTTGAGATAATAACTTGCAGCAAATTTTATTTCAAATTCAATTTTTCGAATGACGAAGTTTTAAAAATTCGCTGTGACTAAATCAATTGATGAAACTATGGATTTATATTCAATGAATATTCAAATAAATTTTGAGAGGCGACGTTTCATCGGCGATGCCATTTACGCGGCTATACGCAAAACTAGAAAGATAACATTCGCAGAAATAAATTTTACTACAACGTGCACAAGATTCCAATTTTTTTCATTTGTTTGCGTTACAAACGACAACTACAAATGACATTGTAATACGTTTCAAGTGTTATTCGGTAGATATCTGGCTTATTAATAAATTACTTGAAAAAATAAAAGGTCTCTTTATGATCGATAATAGCTTTGTACCCTACCTCTCCCCATAATAAAAAAAATGTAGTTTTTTTTCTATTTTTCATCTGCGCTGCCGACGTTACGACTTTCGGTATAATCAAAATCAGCTTGTCATAGTGGGATGAGATTTTCGCAGCAGTTCAATGAGACACACTGTATAATTATTTATACTAGTCTATTACCCCATATTTAATAATTGTCTCTATAAAGTAGCTAACCATAGCAAGCATGTTTTCATTTAGCTTGTTTTCTCGTCTAATAAGCGAAAGACCACACTCCGGCTTCCTCTATTAATACTTACCTTCCTCGATTAAAAGACATCTTCGAAAAGCTACCTTATACAATGATTCTCATGGTATACGTCGACACCATAGCGTTTATAAACCATCACCTCAAGATAATAATCTTCACAACACCGACGCATTCACAGCACACAAAGAAACCAAAGCAAAAAGCACGTACTTACCAGCAACATTTTTAAATCAGCTGTTAATCAAGATGATTTTGCGAAAGGAAGAGTGGAATGAGAGGAAAGGGAAGGCATTCACACAAAGCAAGGTTCGACGGCAACAGAACACAAACAAAATGGCAACAGCGCAGAAAGTGCAAAAAGAATGACAAGCAATGATGTCGTGAGAACGATCTTGAGCTGAGCGCCCAATATAATCTCTAGTTAAACATGCATTGTTCTTCGGTTACAAACTTTTCGGTTAAACGATTTGACGACCTGAAGGGAGTAATTTTATTTTCCGCTTGCGAACCGTGCTTTGCATGTTTTTCTTTTTTTTTTTCAGATTCTAGCCCGCGAAAAATTGCAAAACTTTGACGCGAGAAAATTGGAATTGGAGCAAATACTACCGTCTGAATCTCAAATTTTCGCGGACTATCGCGGATTTTGTGAAATGTGAAATCAAGTTAGTCCTTGGTTAGTTTAACTGAATTTATTGGGCACTCAATTGTTTCTGGTATACAAGATAAGACAGACATGTTAGTGCAGCAAAAACCAGTGACATCCACTAGAATTAAAACACAGAACAATGAATGATCGTAGGTGAAGAAATTCAAGTTATCTCTCGCACAAAATGTTAGGCAAAAGAAGCAATGGATGACTAGATTTAATAGTAACCAGTTTGTAATAAGAGATAAGTTGAATAACACATATATGTTCAAATCAAGCTAATATCTCAAATTAACATTACAAATTTCATGCTGAGGTTATCCCTGTATTAATTAGTTTTATCAAAGGACGCATTTGAGATATTAACTCGATATACTAAACTATGTAAGCATAAATTATCATTAATTTCACTACAAATTATCTTTAGAAACATTAGAACAAACAAACATTTGATGGAAACACTAGATCATGAGGTACGCTCTAATACTATACGTGTTTTCCAAGGAAAAATGATTATTATCGTTTCAAAATTTGTACTTAAGTTATCGCAATGAATAAATTCAAAATGATGTACCAGAATTTCTCGTAGGCCATGCAAAATATAACGTAAACATAGCCAGCTATTAAATACGTATTATATCAATAAATATATAATCGTTATAATTGTCTTCTTTAATTAAAAATATCAGCAATATATGTATATAATATAATTAAATATATATAATTTTCATCTATGTATAATGAACACGTATTGTTTTTTCTTTTTTTTCTTCAAACTTTACCCACTAGATTTTATTAATTATTTTCAATATTTTTGTAAACATGTATAAATTTTTCAACAATTACATATTCCGAATATAAAATTTGCCATTCTAAAAAATAATATCGTTTCATGATATAAATACATATATTTGTATATAATGCAAGTATGTATACGTTTATATAATGTTTAAGTACATGAACAAAAGAAACATGCGGCGACATCAATTTCGCGTTCCCCTTTCTTTACTAGAGTAGGTGTTAGAATCGTGGAATAGCAAAACGTACATCAACTACCAACATTTGAAAAGGATTCAATTACTAACCATCAAGCACCGAAGCGGAGTGATTTAAGATAACAAGTATCAAATCCTTCCATTTAGTGAACAGTTCAAAGTACTCGAAGCACTTCTTCAAAGTTCTATACGCTCAATCGTGGTTAAGACGATTACTCAGAAAATTAATTGTGATAACAACACAATTAGTCAAAATTACAAAAGCTACATGTAAAAGCTCAGATAAAAGCAATAATCAAATGTAACCAAAGCGGGAAAGAGGGTCAGATTAAAAAAGCAATTGGGAAGAGAACTAAAACGTTGGCACAATAGGTGAAGACATATCAAAGTTAGTGCTTTGTAAAACGGGGTTAATCGTGAATCTACAACATCTGGATCAGCGATATGTTTAAAATATAAATAATATAAAAAAGGATAATAGCAACTTAATACATCAAACGCCAAATAGCGCCAAGAATTAAGTGAATCCGCTACGCTGTAAAATTAAAATTGTAGTTCGAACCTCTTCTAGACTTAAAATGAAATTTACGCAAAATTCTAAAGTAACGAGACGATTTGCCGTTTTCCTATGTTGCCGTAGACTAACACCTACTCGTTTGATATATGCACATCTCGCTCTAACATCCACTAGCATCTTATAACTTAACTCAATAAATATCGTTATATGTATGGTAAAAAACGTGTACAGTGCTCGACGGAAACGTTAGCATCACTTGAACCTTATGTCTCGCTTTCGCGTTTTCGAGAAGAAGTTTACAATATCATAAAATTTGGTTTGATTAAATTCGTTATCAGCTTCACCAGCATTTTTGGAAGCTTATTGTTGGCATTAATCGGTCTCTAGTTCTATAAAAATCCTTTTAGATCCTGGATAAAAATAACATCTAAGAAAGGAAATGGTTGGCTCAAGGTGTGCCTGATTCATATTTTATACAAACTATGCAAAGTGTTTGGAGGGATCGCTTATAGTGTTACATTTTCTGGAAATTCCTGAAAGACGCGTTTCAGAAAATAGAAATCAAAGTTTTTAATTGAAAAATTAACAATTAACAAATGAACAAGATTTCAAGAATTGAATATCCAAGATATTCTTACCAACTGAACGTTCTTCAAAATATAAAAATTCAATAAATCAAAGGCAACCCATTCTTAATTGCATGACGGTTAATTTTAAGAAATTTTTTTCTTGTGGCTTTGTGAGAAATTATTTTATTAAATTTTAAAGTGACTTTCGATTTTCTAGAAAATTTCAGGATCTTTTAAATAAATGAACGCCCAAATTCGTTCATCTCCCTTCCAAACACTCAGCATACTTATTCTGAAATTCACCTTAACTCTCCCACTTCTAGAAACCCAAACTTCCCTTACCTTCCTTTTCTTAAAAACACGAAAGGAAATACAGAACCGTTCGATCCTAAAGCTTTACCCTGACACTGTATACGAAGTAAGCACAACCGTTTAAGTGAACTTCACCAAATCAGCGACCAGCGTTTCTTTTTCGGTATATGATTGACGGTGATCTTTCTTAATTTTTCCACCGGCACCCCTTTACGCGGCTTAAATAGATTTACCTGCAATCCAACTTTGATCTTCTTGGTGAGCGCACCCTGCGGGAAGACTGCTTGCACTTGCGGTACCACCGTACTGGACACCATTCCGCCTTCGGGACCTATGGCGTGCACTTCCTGTCTGATTCTCGTCACGATGGCGAAGTATTGTGGAAAATCGTGTGTAACTACTCGGGTTATCCTGCCTGAAGAGATGTCTTCGAGTTGACTTAGGTCTGAAAGCGAATCAGAAGAGCCGAATACTTTAATTGGGAATGAAGGTACGCTACCGTACAACCGACGACGAAGTAAATATAAAAATCTCACCTTCAGCTTCGAAACTGTCATTGAGGACTTCATTTAGGACGTCGTCGGACGCATCCACGGTATGTTCTCTCCAGGTTTCGCCGTTATCCGATCTCAAAATCACTATTTCGCGTTCCTTACCGCGTAGTGCAGCGAAATGTGGCACTTCGATTATAACAGGCCTGCGCAAATGATAAAGAATGAAAATTGGATCGTTATTCCTCCAATCACCGATTTACCCTAAGAACTTAGCACCAACCGGACCCAGCTCCAATACCCTGCTTGCCAGAGCTTCGCCTTCCATTAGAGGAGGTGGATGCGGCGTTCTTTGTGGTCTGACATATCTGCACGTTATCCTGGTCGGACTGGGTGCGCACCTAGGTGGCACGATCACCCTAACGCCCGAATGTCGGCATCCTCTCATAGCTCCACCTCTAGCATCAACTAGAAATGATACGAGGAAGCTGAAAACACGAATTTACAAATTAGTATTACATCGTGGGTATGAATGTATCGGAAAAGATTTCTGCTACCAAGCGTGCTGAAGGTAGAGTGTTGAAATGAATTAATGTATCATATTAAAAAAATATAGTCGTGATGAGAGATGTTTCGATATAGATTAAAGATGATGGATTAACTTGGAAATGGCAAGGATCTGTGCTGGAAAGCCTATACAGTACATAATTTGTGCGATAATAAAATTTATTTACGACATCCAGTGGTGAACACTTACTTCTTCCAGTGCAGTTTCCTGAGCGGCATTGAAAGAAAACAGAATTAATACGATTATTTAAGTACTCTAAAAGTATATCTACAAGTGCTCCAAGATCGTGGGGGAGGTAAACCCTCTTTGCAATTAGAGCGTTTGCAAGTTACTGTTAGTATGTGTTTACATCCCCGTTAATTCTTTTACAAAAAAAAAAATCTACTTTCTGAGCGCAGCTCTTTTGATTGTCAATTTTAAAACGGAAATAGTTAATTGCTAACAAAATAGGAAACAAACAGTATTCAGCTTGTAAATAATGTAACAACTAGAGCTGGTGCTGAACGTGCCAACGAGACTGGAATAAGTACGTATGTGTGGATCAAATGAACGAAGACTGAATGAACGAAGCTTACATTAGCGGCGACCGCCGATCGGTGATGCATGAGTTTGCAGTTAGTTCGATTTACCTCCCGCGTTATGTAGTAATTTCAAAGATTGTTCTAACTGTACTTGCCTTACATCGATAGATGTCGAACGATCTTTCTCAAAATGTAAGAACTTACTTTCATCGCAGCGAATATTCTTAATCAAGAGAAATTTGTTTGATGTTAACAACGTTCGACGGACGTTATACAACAAATGGTATCTCGTTGTATAACAACTGATGCTTCCGCATTATTACATTACATTACATCAATCTATCATGCATTTCCGGTCGGCAGTCGATGTTAGCGGCAGTCCTTTCTTCCGTCGGCTATCTGTTTGCGGGTACGTACATACTTAGTACAATACTGGCGCGATGTGCGCAAATGCCAGCTCTAGTGATAACTAACAATGGATAAATTAATTCCCTTAAAAGTCACTAGGCCATGTTTGTGTTAAATATATTAACATTATCGTGGCAATCTAATTATGTACTTATAATTAGTTTGGTTGTAAATAAAACAACTATGTGTATATGAAAAAATCCTGAACAGCGTAGAAAGACTAACGCACGTAGATTTAGTTTAATAATATGTGCGTATTTACAATTTCGGTTATGAAATGACACACCTGTCGTTTCTTTATACATTCGCGATAATTTGTTTTCTTTAAGCATTTCCGAATTTCGCTTCCTCGGTGCCAATACGTGGCCTCATGTGCATCTTCTTCGCCTATTTCACGTCCCAATCGTTTTTCTATTATTTTTTCAAGCAGTCTCCTTTTCGTACGTAACAATGTTAATCGTTGCTCTTCTTTTTTCAATAACGCTAGCATAAGACCCGTTTACTAGCTATTTCTTTTCTTGTCCAAATTATTTTAGGTATCTCTGGAAATGCTTTTGTTCGTCGTATGGTTTTATTCATTTCTGTGACGATTTTATCAGTACCTGGCACGTTACCGTTCTTTAGATCTTTAATGGTGACCAACATTTTTTTTAGGTTATGTTTTCCTCGGTTTTTTTTTACGCTTCCCTGCTTCTCGGTTATTTCTGTCTTATTGTTCTTTATTTCTTGTTCTACGACATCTTCCTTCTTTAGAATATCTCCTTTTGCTGTTTTAATTAGCGCATATACCCACCTGTCGTCATTTCTGATATTTTACAAGTATAAAAAAAAAACGTTTTTGACTACTTTTACTATAATTTTATATTGTTTCGCCGGTCTTCTAACTAACATGGACATTGACTTCTGTTCTTTATTACTCAATTTTCCCTTTAATTTTGACTTGATTTTTAATCTAATCTGTCTGCCATGCTATGGACGTTTCTTCCGTATGATACAATTGTCCACACTTCATCTAGTTCCTTTTTATTCAATTTATATCCCATTTTTCCTAATTCGTTGTCAATTTTCTCTTCATATGATCCTGCCAATTGCACATACTTCAGATTTTATGATTGTCTTTTCCATTCCGCTTAATCTTCGCTACCCTAAAGTGATAGCCATTGGCTATTTCAAAATCTCTTTTTAAAACTATTCTGTCTTCTCCCCCTTTCTCTGTTTCGCTCTCGCTAACTAGCCGTACTTAATTTGAAAATTTCTGGCAGTTAAAAACTAGAAAAGATTGGCGTTAGTTGCAGGTATAACCGCTAAATAAAGCCTCTCCAAGAGAATAAAGTTACCAACAAGTGAAGGGGTGCTATATAAACTGATGAAACATCGCCTCTGATCTGGCGGCAGAAGAGCGTCGCTCCGACAGTTGTCATAGCGAACGAACCTAAATGCGCGTGTCTGAACAGCGCTAGTCGTGGCGCTAATTTGAGGGTTTAACGGCGCAAGGTTAGATAGAGCAGTTAACATGTAGCTAGTCCTCGCTCTGAGATTGTACAACGTTGTACCTTTTAGTTTTTTTGTTTTTTTGTTTTTTTTGTAACTTGTATAATAAAGGTAATGGAGAATAAAAGTAAATGTTAAAGTGAAGTAATGGAGTAAAGTTTCCCTTCAAATGAGAATGATTTCATTAATCTATACTTAACAGCATTGTTGGAGTATTTATATAATTACAACAAAAAATAAATTAAACCGTTTTATTCTTAACCTAATTTAACAGCGATTAAAGAGCAAGATCTCAACGCGAAGAAATCACGTACGAAAGCGATCAACCTATTACGAAATCGCTATTATACGAGAATGCAACATTTCAGCGATATGTGTACGCGTTTATGCGAACGATTACATCATCAACCTTGGTTCCTATTCTCTTAAATGGATGAAAAAGTGCCGCTCCGCATCCCGCAACCGCTGACCGACGTGTCGACTGGTTCGGCTTTCTGCATGCGTGTACAACGACCTCTCCTCTATTTAAGTGTTAAGGTTACATAAAAGTAAATGTTTACCCTCGTGACGAATTTACCTGCCAGTCCCGATACCAGGTGTTTATTATTTTTCTCTCTTTTCTACTTGCTGATAGCGACGCGCATCTTCCGAGCTAACGACGCGGAAACATGAGGGTCTGACGAGTCTTATTTTTAGATTACGGAGACTGGGCGGGTATAACATAACATGTTCGGAATCCATGTAATGTTGCGGAATTCGGATTTGGGGTTACCATTTACGCGCGTAAATATTTATGAGCGTACATGTGTTTGAACGCATGTATGTACGTACTTATGCGGGATCGACGAGTCTAGGAATAAATTCGAATTATAAAGAAAAAAAAAAGATGAAACGGCAGTCAGGGAGTGTTTATACGAATACATCGGGCTTCAACACGTTCCATTGACTTTAAAAACTGGATGTTTATAAAAAGTTACTTGCCAAATAACATCGCGAAATCGCCAGAAGGAAGATACAAATTTTCTGGATTTTTTTTTTTATATATTTTAGCATAAGTAAGTAAGGTGTTCGTCCGAAAATGTTTACATGGAAAATATGATTTACCTATTCACGCGGTTATTTTGCAATAAATACGAGGTTAGATCATTATTTATTAATGCTTTTCGCGTGATCTCATTGATTTTGTACAGCGCATGCGAAAAGTTTCGAACCATATTCCAATAATTTACGTGTGAAGTTGCACAGTTCAACTCTAGTTGTCAAGTTAAGCACAAAGTTAAACGGAAGCAAAGTTTTGGATACTGCTTAATTTTAATTTTTGATTAAAATCATGAATGAAAAATAAAAGAAAAAAAAACAGCATGATTCAACAAATAAGACAAACCTTCTTTAAATAAAACCAAAAGATTGGCAGTACGTCGAAGCTGTTTAAAAGAAAATTTCACCAGATTTCTTCTTTCAAGGAAGTAACTTATTTCACATTTGAGACTACGCCAACATAAGATCTTGTAACATTCGTTGAATTTATTTCTGATTCCGATTTATATATGTAACAGCCTTATATTTTCGAAAAAAATAGGTCATCTAAACAAAGAATGTCGAAAAAAGTTACAGGAATCCAACGCCGTTAATTGACGATCAAAAGCCGCTGGTTCGAATTCAAAATATGTCACATTTAACAAATACAATTCGAAGACTATAGATCATCTGTTAGCGGCTTAATACTACGTCAAACACATTCGGATGGAAGTTAAACAAACATTACTATGCCAATAATTGTTTTAACAACACCCAAGTCGGAGAAGTATTATTTCCATTGTACCACCAGCAATGTCCGTTCGACATTAAATTTGCCATTTATTGCGAAATTTATGGATAAAACATACTGTTTCCATAAGCGCGTCAATACGGCTGGCGCTATAAATACTTATTTCATCGCCTCACGGTGGCTGTAGTAGAACCGCATAAATTTTACGTGCACGTGTACTATCTCGATTCTTCGCGTGCGTATTGTAGATATGTACGTACGTAAATAACTATGACACGAGTGCGCCATTAGATTTGCCTGAACCGTATTACGTGTCGGCATGCATCTGGAATTCCGCATTGTTTTCAGTTTCAAATTGTTTACTCGCTAACGCAGAAGAATAACAATAGCAATCGTAACAAGGTTTTTTCTCATCCTTCGGCGGATGTGCTTAAAGGTGTGGAAACAGATTGCAGGCCTGCGATGTATGACGCATGACGATGGCAGAAAAATTCTTTTTCTATTGTAGGAAAATGTTGAATGCAACAATTTAGTGTTTAAGTACACGTATTACGAAACATTTTTATATTTTCTATTAGTTTCCTTAGGTTGTTTTATGAAAAGGTACGCCTATGACTTGTTTTGGGAACGTTTGCGGTCGCTACGTGCACACGAACATGTTTATTGGAAACGGATAAAATCTTAATGAGCAATATATGCAAACGATTACGTTTTTATTTAATTCATAATCGTCTGATATAATTTGCATCTATTAAATTTAAAAGTACGCGTTTAAATGTTTTCTGATGTGCTGATGTTGCTTTGGAACTTCGATATTTTTGCCCTAAAATTTTACGTTCCAGTGGCGTAACTATTCCAACGCAATCAATGATTTGCAATGAGGAGGTAATCTTACATTAAAACAGAATGTAAGAACAAAGGACAAAAAGTTGTTATTTTTTTTATGAATATTTTTTAATAATACTGAAAAATTACTTTAAATAAATGTACTTAGTACAATAGGCTTAAAGGATTAAATAATTTTTCATTTTTGAATCGTGCACAACTCATTATTTTAAACGCAAAGGAAAATTACGCAACGAGAGTTAGAGTAACATCTCTTCTTGTTTATGAGAGCTCTCAAAGAAAAAAATAATAAGAATCAATACTCTGGGAGAACTGGTGGCAATGACAATAAATCAATAAAAGTCATCAGTACAAGCTAGCCAGATATTTGCACTCTAATCATTGATCTACCAATCACAATTGTAACAGAGAATATTTCTCAATAACAATTTTTCTAAATGTAGTTATGCTACCGACGACATTCATCAAAATAAGACAATTTTTAATATCGATAATCTTCTCGAAACTGCATAATTACACATGGTTCAAATTTTTGGGAACCAAGGAAACAAATTGTAGCTATTTTAATAAAAATAGTAAATGAAGACGATAGTAAAAAAAAGTAGACGGTGCTACTGAAAATGAATATAACCATTTCCGCAAAATTTGACATGATGATATATTTTGAAACAGTTACATCACAAAATATCGTAACAGCTTCTAAAACTTGTCAGGTCAACGGTTTGATGAACAGGCGAGCCGAATCTAATAAATCTCACGAAGTACTCCCAAGAAAATTCCTAGATAGCGATTTTGATCACCTCAAGAAGCCGGTAAAGCCTTCAAATATCATATTTTGGAAATACGATCTTTAGAGTGAAAAAGAAAAATTCGAGAAGTGGTTCCAAACGCGTGAAAAAATTATGGCGAATATTTTAGAAAACAATAACACGATCTGTAGAAAATGATATCTTCCTTTCGCTCTTTTACTCAAAGCTTTTGTGTTGTTAGAAATTCATTCTTTGTCCGTTTATTTCACGTTAGAGACGGTTTATGGAAGAGCGGTCCAATTTCACCATTATTGTTGATACAGGAGTAGTTTACAAATAATATGCGATAATAATGATAAACTTTACGAGTGCGCAAAAAGAAAATCGGGAACTTGTTAAATTCGGACTTGCAAGCTCCAAGAGTCAGTCTAATCTTCAAAGTATTTTTTCTATACATAAGTATTCTTTATTATCGTAAAAATGACAACCTATCTTCGTAAAAAGAAGCTTTTCAACTAAGTTCATTCACTCCAAGTTCCGTTGAGTCTAAGGAAAATATTGATTAAGTTTAGATATTTCCTCTATCTTGTTTTCTACACTTGCTTATTATTAATTTCCTTACACTTCAGTGAAAGTTTTTAATCAAATCGGAATCTTCTGAATTTTCTCCAAAAATAAAGAATTATTGTAGCCGTCTTCCCAAACATGAGACTCGCATATAAAAATAAAGATACCTCGATCAACCTTAATCAACATTTATTTGCCAGCATAATTACTAATAGGATGAATCAGTGTTACCGCTAATTGTATTATTCAATATAAAAAAAGAAGGTCATACTTATTTTAACCTAACGATGTGTTTAGCAATATGGATGCGTTTATTACGCGTAGGAACCGGTGATCTCACGAAATTACATCCGAAGGATGAAAATTGTCTTTTACACAACCCAATTTGATTGACGGTTACAAGAATATATTCGCTTGCAGTCTACGTCATACCTCTTGCATTCTTTCCAAATAGCATCGAACGGCAGCGAAAAAGACAAAAAAAAAAAAAACGAAAAATGTGCGGCCCAATTTAAAATAGCACCGTTTTGTGTAGGAACGTCTTGAGCAGAACGCATAAAAAACGTTTTAAATGCTTCCTTTTCCTGTTTTATCGCGACCTTGTTAGACAGATAGCTTTAGATCGCTGCATATTTCGAGTGATCTTAATTATACGACGACAAATTGAGGACAATTAATGTGTTATGTACATATACCATGTTATTATACCGAATTTAGATATTTAGAGCAACAGAAATGTTATTAGACACCACGGCGATGATAGCGACATATTGAAATATTGCCGATACGATAAGTTCTTTTTGAGAAATAATATCTTAGGCACAAAAATCTAAACTTCGAGAAGGAAACTGAGATAACTGCGGAGATAGATGCTCCAGACTTTAAATCTTAATCTTTACATTTTTTTTTTAATCTTTAATATCTTAAAACAAACAACCATTCATGTCAGTCGCTACGTGACGATAATTTAAAACGACTGGAGGACTGCTACTAGGTTAGTGGGAAGAATAGAAAATGACGAATGTTTTTTTTTTTAACGAAACCATTGCGTTGCTAGAACAATATATAAGCACCTGCTTGTAATATGTTTTCCACAGACCCAGATATAAGTTCTTCATGTAAGCATTTTAGGTAAACTATCTCTTTTAGCCTTCGCGCGGCAATTGTATTTTAGTGATAGGATGACATGAATGCGAATTTTATGTGTCGCATCTATATTTGACAGTATTTGAACTTCGGTCGAAATGATCTTTTTTATTTCTCCAATTTGCTGCTGTACTACGGCCGGCCGCCACTGGACGTTCGATTATCATCGGAAAAACCAGCTACTATTTTTGACCGCTCTTTTCACGCCTGTGAAAAGTATGATGAAGTTGAACTTTGAAAAAATGGTACTACACGAAGTTCGGCGAAATACCACAAAACTCTAACGGAATGATTAATTCTGATACATATTTGTTACATAGCAAAAATAAAAAATATATGATACATTTATAGCTATATATATTGAATAATTTTTTTTATTCAATCTAGCTAAAAAGTAATAAAAAAGTAACTTCTAAAATGGTAGCTTTTAAAAGATTTCAATTCAGAAAGAATGTATTTGCAGGGCGAGTCATCTCTGCGGGCTTGGAAGATTATGTCATTGCGAATGATGTTATCGAAGCGTTTTCTTTTTCTTGTTATGATCCTTCTATGCAGGTACCAATCTATCCAATCACATCTGTCTAATGTTCATCTTCGAAGAAATAACGGTTTCTATGAGTGTGAACATTTAAAAAAAGCACCTAATCTGAACATATCTGAAACCACTAGTGTTTGCATAGTAGCATATGCTTCAGGGTTTAACGACAATTGCAAAAAAATGTGCTAATACATGGCATGTTCCGTTGGAAGGATACAACTTTGTAATTTTAAGTCATAAACCAACCTTCTAATCAGAGAAGAAATCGTTTTAAAATACGATCTTTCGAAAACGCGGAGATTACTCGCTCCGTATTGTATCATATCGAGTTGACTACTTATCTATTAATATTTGTGTGAAACGTCACACTGTATTTTTTGTCTAAAAAGGAAGAGGAACATAGTGATTTTTATCTATTACATAAGGAAATAACTATATGCCTTTTTTACTTTGAAGACAAGCAGGCCAGTAAGTTTAGAATCGCTCTATTGAGTCGTTTTTCTTGAGACCAGGAAATTGATGCCTGAAGAATTCTTCTTCCTCCTTCCTTATTATTGATTGTAAACTTATTGTAAATTACTAAAATGCTTATACGGGACCTTGATAAATAAACTTTACACATCACTTTGATAAGTGATAATGGAGATGATGATAATAAGAAAAGATCTTTAAAGCTTAGACATACAAATTCGAATAGGAGGTCGGCCTATCCATTTAAACGAACACGATAAATAAAACAATCGCAGAAAAGTCATTTGCAAGCTTCCCAGCTTTAAAATCAGAGTGTATTAAATACGTTGTTCGTTGTTAAGCTTATTGTAAAAGCCGTATCTCGAAAACCCGTGAGTATTTTACTTTACGGTGTGCTGGAATTTTTTTCTTATTATTTTCCTCGCTAATATTCACCAACATGTGTATAGTTTAACATCCTGCATTTATTAACATCCTGTAGATACATATTTCTTTTTACGTTTCTATAATCGATAAATCCTCTTTAAGAGCAATAAATGCTTCATGGAAATTCATGGAAATGGAGCCGCATTGAAAGCGCGTGCAACATATTCCAGCAAAAATCACATTCTCAATTCATAAAACGAATCGAAATGAATGCAATCAGCGGCAATTAAAGGAGTGAAAGTCAACTACCTATATTTGGCGAAAATCTTGATCTAACGCTACATAATGTCGGCGCGGCTTTTTAAAATGTCAACATAAACCGTACACGCCTACCCATAAACAAGAAAAAAAGTAAATACGATTCTACGATATTCAGCGTTTGAATCCGAGAAACCTGTATTCGAAGCTTACCATATCGTCGTCTAACTGGCTTCGTGCACTGATGACATGTAGAAAGTATTTATGTCGCAGAAAACAATACAGTACCGCTAAAATTAAATGATGATCAACAAATGAGATCACGATATATGATATGAAACTTAAATGCATGCAATTACGATTGCAGTTATAAATAAATTGTTGTTGTTAATGTTATGAATCGGTTCAAATAGGTCAAAACGCTTCTCACAGCTAAAACAACTTACTAAAAACTCGTATCTAGATGGAGAAACGATTCCTACAGAGGACAAGGGTTTGCATACGGAGAGGCGATCACCGGAACTAAGACAACTTGGCGAATTTTGTAAAAGGAAAATAGTTGAAGAACTGAAATTCAACGACCAGAGATTCCACCGTACATTCGCTGACTGGGTTCTAAAACAATTGGAATTGGATCCTGTGTTAGGCCGAAACATCATCTTTAACGACCAATCCCACTCTTGGATGATGTACGGTTTTATAAACAAACACAAATGTCGCATTTGGAATGACAAGGATGCGATGCAAATTAAAAAACGCCCACTTCATCCTAAAAAGTTACCGTTCCGTATAGTTACACTGATTCGGAAAAACCTCTGATTGCTTTTTTTTTTTTACGGGAACAATGAAGGACTAAAGATAACTGTCAATAGTGAAATTGTGCTATAATAAAGAATTATTTTTGAGTTCGATTGCCAGGAATTGACCACGTTTGTTTACAACAAACAATTGAAATTTCCTTTATTTCCGCCTGGTGATAATGTTAGCTAGTCACTTGTTCTGACATCAACAATTTACGCTCTAAAGAATAATATCATACGGCTTAATTAGTGAAGTTCAAAGCGATTGGTGTGAGTTAGTTATGGAAAGCTGGACCTTTTCGCAATTTCGAGCATGGCTTAAGCCGCCAAGAACGTTTGGAGGAAATCAAACGAGTGTTTAGCAACGAAGGGTATTGCTCAGCAGCAATGGAAACGATGGATTCCAACGTGGTCGATTTTTCTTAAATGACAATTTTCGAGCTGTAAAAAATGTAGTAGTATCAATGTAGTCCTGTTGATATCTGCTACGGCGATAAGAATGTAAAAGTACTATCGGTGTTAGAAGATAAAGGTTAATTTTCGCATGTTCGCATTGCAGATGGATGGGAGAAGTCTTTATTTTTTGGTTACTTTTCGATTATTTGGATATATTGACATTGTAATGATATCTTTTGTTTCAGTGATAAGTGTGTTTAGTTGATCGACTTTCAGAACAAATTTGATATTTTTCTTTACTGTGTGTTATTAGATGATGGCATGCCTTTCCATCAAAGGAATATGTAAAGTACTACATTGTTCTTGTTGTTATTGTTCTTGTTGCAATATTAACGACATTTTGGGTTTATGAGCTTGATTAAATAAGACACTCTTATTTCCAATAAACTGTATTTGTTTATCATAAGTCATAAGTTCCTTTAAACATCTGTCAGTCTAATGTAGCCCATTAGTTAGCAATGATACAACGGAAGAATAATCAAACATTGCTATTTTTTTAACATTAACACTGAATATTATAACAAAATTAATTTAAGAAGAAAACAAATAAAAATATCGTGTAATTTCTCCTTCAATTTTTTATTTGTGAAGGTAGCAGCTTGGATGGGTGTGTTTGGGTCACTCTCAGTAGCTGGAAAAAAATGTTTCAGAAGGATCCTCCGACCTCTTTTAACTATTCGGCGACTGCATTAGAAGTTTGTACGTACAGGATCCATGATTAATGATTGTAAAGGAAACAGCCGACGTCCCGGAAATTTTTCAACGGAAGATGACGGCATAAATATTTAAGGCACAATGATTAGGAGCCCAGGAAAGTCAATTACAAGATTAACGTTGGAAACCAGAATCGATAAAATTGCTCGTTTACGAGCTGCAGAATTAAGATATGACGAACATAAACCTCACTGTTGTGTTCTTGATGTCGGATGAAGCCGCATCTCATGTTAGCGTTCCTTTCCGAAAGTTAACGTAGGGTGTTGCATTTCGAAGTTTGGCGTACTTGCATTGAGAACCAAGATCGAAGACAGATCGAAAGAGCGCATTAGTTTCACTTGGACTTGGGCTTTCACTTGAAACAAAAGGATGGCCGCCTCATTTTGGGATTGCAGAACCTGTTTCCACTGTAGCACCGGAGGATCGTCGTATTGTTAATGCTAAATGGTACAATACAGTTTGTTTGCCTCAAGCGAATGAATATCCTGCCGGATAGCCCAAACCTAACAGATTTCCTTTTATTTCCGCCTGTAACGAATAAGTTACTGGGTTTACGTCTTAGATCGGTCGAAGAAGTGGTTAATACATTTAAAAATAAAATAGATAACTTGACGTCGGAAATTCTAAAATAAACTTTTGAAGGTTGGCTTTTAAAGATGCAAAAATTATAAATAAATAAATTTTGTCAATAAATTGTATATTACTTTGATGGATTCATTGAAATGAGAACAGCCCTCGTAAATGCGTCTTAAACTAAACAAAATAATAAAACCATATCATTTAGATAGCTTGTTATATTATGCCACGCTGAGATGGCAAAAAAAATGTGTTTTTCTTTTAAAATTCGTAGAAAGCTTAGATTTTCATAAACTCTACGTAAGTACTTCAGTAGGCATCGCAGGTATGCGCATTTGTAGCAAATTACACCGTACCGAACGTCGTAAATTCATCTCGGATAGTCCTGATTAATTAAGCGGTTACATCTGAATACTTGCCCGATGTTTCTAAAATCGAATCGTAAATTTAATCGATACATAGCGATTCTATAAATATTTAAAATTTCCCGTTCGTTGCGTAACAACCTATTATACAGCTTACTATGTTTATTTTACATCGCTGCAACGTACGCTTTACACGCTATTATCAGTACATAAAGAGACCGAATGAAAAATAACTCTCGGCATTCGGAACCTTGTAAAAAATTCAGGCACCGCAAATCTTAGCAAGAACATCGATAATCTGAGGTACCTACGTATGAACCTATATCTTAGAAATATCTCGTTGTACATCTGTTTGTTTATCCGTTTTCTCTCGGAAAAAAACGAGACAAATTCTCTACGTCCAGAATTTAAATATTTATCGAGAACAAATCCAGCATATGTACCAGACGCACGTTTCCCCCGATGTTTACGTGTGTACGTAGCAATGTATTTTCGTAGGAAAAATAAAATAGAAAACGTCGATTTAGAAATAAAATCGGCGGATTTCGGCGGAATAAATATGCGCATCTGTGTTTATACGAAGATCAAGAAAAAGATCGATCTAACTATATTAATTTATGCCGGGACCATCAAGCGCAGACGCAAACGCAGACATGCTGCCGTAGATTTTACTTCACCTCCAGCGATCAAATAGGTGATATCGGCGATATGTGTTGAGCCGTAAATATCTTTTACTATTGCAAAACGTCTACATGTGGGTTTACAGCGATCGGTGTAAAAATCTTGTTTGTATCCACAGGATCGCGTCTAGGTTAATAAAAAACCGTGGCGATGATCGAAAGAAAGGTTGCTGCTGCAATAAAAAAAAAAATCGGAAATCTTCAGACTAAACATGAAAACCTGTTATTAGTTTGTTCTTTAGGCAAATCTAAATACAGACTCGCGGGTTTCTTTTTTATAATTTTGGTGAGATACGGCATTGTTACAAGAGGACCAAACTTCATCGAAAAGAACATTGTTGGCACGAAATATTGTCGTTTAATGCTAAAGTCATACTCTTCTTTCACTTTCAAAAGTAATATTGGAAACCTTTTGTTAATGTAATCTTATAGATTGAATACTTTTCTTTCAGAGATTTCAATTCCAACAATTCAGTTCCGGTTAGCGTAAGTACGTAGGATCCCTCTAAATAAGCTGTCCTAGTGATAGAAGTATGCGGTTTCGAGTCCTTTGAGAACAATATTCATGTTTTAAATATGTTCATAAATGTCGTCGTCTCTTTCCGAAAATATGAAAATCTACCAGGCCAAATGATTATATTAAAAAGCCACAATCCTGATTTTAGCATCTTTTCTTAAGAATCTTCACCAACTGCGATTCTAAATGGTGCTACGTCACGATCCTTTATTGTCAACGTACATTATTGTAGCGCCTATGTTCTTTAGCACTTTAAAAACGGATTCAAACACGTTTGATACAATCACTGTGCTTTCGTAACACAGTGATTTGGTAATTTTCTTACCCCTTTAAGTTTACGTGATTCGACAAAACCAATCGTGTTCACATTTAATTGGCGTATTAATTTTCACACATAGACATTGATAGTTTTATCCAAAAATAGGAAGAATCGAATATGAGGTTAGAAATTTTAGTCAACCGAACCAAGACCAAGATCTGTTTTTTTTTTTCTTTTTTGAAAATTCTTCGAATCCCGATCGACCTTTTTCATGGACATTAGCAGAAAACATACCAACTTCTTCTTCTAGAATATCCAACGGAACCTTTCTTCATATAAGTCAGGTAAGCGCACGTGTTGCTGACCAGAGACTTTCGTTTAACGGAGTTTGTTTGGATAATCCTTGAGGAATGATCGTAGAGAATTCCTAGAGGAATCTAGACGCGTTTGCTTATTATCCAGCGTGCCGACTTGCACGCTGGATTTGCTTAATAATCTCCAACAACTACTCATGTTCAACATTAACTTTAATATCACGGTGTCACTTCAGAACAGATTAACTGCAGGTGAGGACCTTGTATCCAGTTTTCCGATTAGAAATGCTTGCTTTATATTAAACAAAGCTATTGCCAAAATTATTAATTTGGCAATCAGCAGATCTGCGTTCCCAAAAAGATGGAAACGAGCAAGAATTGGTCCAATCTGCAGGAAAGGCCGAAAAGCTTTAATTATTGATTATCAACTCGATCACTATCTTCGCTAAGTTCTCTAAGGTTCTTGCGCTTCTTTTACATAAAGTAGATTCCCTTGATTTTTCGCCCAGGTTACGCCCGTTAATAGGACCATATTTAACTATCTAACTATGTATCCTATAACGGTTTTGAATCGTTTAATTTTGTTTGTTACGCAAAGACAAAATCTTGGCCTACTCCTTTTTACTTCATTTATAAATGAGCTCTTGCAGTCACGTTACCTATTCTTTTTTGGCGCAGGTGGACGTGTGTTCGTGAGGAACTTGATGAATTGTACCTTAATATTAATCTTCCGATTAAATGGTTAGTGAACAATAATATTGCTTAATACGGTCAAATGCTACAACATGCCCGTTACCTTGATTTCTCATGAGAATTTCACGATATCCGCTTACTAAAAACACATTTTACGCCTTTATCGTCACTAATACGGTTATGTTGATTAATGCCCTTTTTATACATCTCAACTTTTCTTCCACTTGGGCGGATCCAACGCCATTTTTTGGAGGTCTTATCGCGGAAAATCGATGAAGCTAATTCGGATTCGGGTGTACCTTTATCACGTGCTGATTTGCAGGCATTACGAAATAATAAATTAATTAAAAAGTTTACAGACAATACCGACTTAAGTTCCATATGTGATCGCTGTAATAAAAGCCCTCATACCTCGGTCTTCAACACTATCTGGAAACAACGTATTATTAGAAGCAAAGAGATTCAAATGTGAATATGCACCATCGTAAATCGGTCAGTACAACACATATATAACAAACACCAAAGGAATGCGTAACTAGAAAAGATTACCTTAACTTGCTACCACGAAATCTATACGTAGAAACCATGAATAAGTAAAACAATGCTTTCTTGATTAGCAATTCGTTAATCGTAATGTTACGCCAAATTCGAACTAGAAGAAATTCAAAAATAGATCGAAACGAGGTTAAAAAGAGGCGAGTATACGTCTACCAATTAACAGTACAACCTCCTCCGCTCGCATTAAAAAGAAAAAAAAATTAGATCGTTCCAAATCAAAGACGACCCGATGTATACGTACATACATACATATGAATCACGTTAAAAATTAGTCGTCTTTATTGCTGTTGACCTTCATCTATGTTCAAATTAAAAAAAGGAATGACGAAAAATTCTGCGCGACTTCGCCATGCGATCGCGGCGCCATAAAATTTCACGTTGTTTATTAAATCCAATACCTATCGACAGGAGCGTACGGGATTATTTTCGTGTGACCTATATGCGGCATTAATTTCAAAAATAATTTCCGGTAGGAAAAGTAAATATGCGGGAAATATGATGTGCGCTGATCATACGTACGTATGCAGCTACATATGTACGTACGTATCCAGTTCATTTGGTTATTCTTGGACACTTAAGAAAACACAGCTGGTGAATGTGAGAATTATGATTCGTTAAATTTCGAATTATATTTAATAGTCGTGTAGTATCGTCATTTAAGACTATCCTAGATCGCGATACATTCCTAGCTTAAGATTATATTACATCAAACCGCAGCAGGCTATTATTGCAGCCATTAATACGGTGTATTTAACGATAGTAAAGTTCGTTACTGGTTCAGTATCCAACTTCAATAGTTCTTTTTTTATGTGTCTTTTTGGAGTTAACGTCCTACCAGTAACAGAGTACGACATGTACGATTTTTTTTATCGTAAATACTGAGCAACGCTACACTTGGTACATTGGACGTTTCGAAACTCTTGTATCAGGAGCTTCGTTTTGCATTAAGGCAGAGATGCTCATAATAGAAAAGTTCAGATTCCCCAAATGATTAAATAAAAGAACTTTAAGAGGTATAAGCCACTAATTCCAAGAAGTTACCACCCAATAGTAAATGCTAAGTGAATGCATTCGGTGAACTATAAGCTAGCCAACATTTCCTAAAGTTCCGAGGGAACACTTCGGGTAGATTTTGAAAACAATTGTGTATAAATTAGTTTATCCTAGAAGTCTAGAAAAAAACTAAGTACTAAGTCTTTCATACAAGTCATAGACGTTCAAGAACCTAAAAGGGGACCTATCCGCAGACCAAGTACAATTGGTGCAATAAGTTAATGGATGCCATCGTTGAGGATAATCTAGTCTGGAATGAACATTTTCGCATATTGGCTAGAGCAGACTCTTCGGTAAGTGTCATGTGTCATGTGTTTCGCTGATTAAGATCGCAAGTAACGATGGAGCGCTTTCTGATGCTGTATTAAGCGAAAATTTATTCGACTTTAATAATTTTATATCGAATGCAGCCTGTTCTTAGCGCAGAATTGAGCACTCACCTCGTCGAATCTTGTAGACCTTTATTCCGCATATCATCCTTTGTTTGCATTTACCTAATGGAAGTAGCCGTTTATAAACATCAGAATAAAGACAACTCTCAACCTGAATTCTGACTATCACACGTATGTACTTTACAAGAAGGAGAGGCCATTTATACACTGCTGGAGGTTACTAGCTTTGAACTAAACAATTTGAGGATCAGGTTTTACAATCACTCGCCCAAGAAATTAAACAAAACCACGCAGTTTGCAGTCTCCGCAACTATATTAACGAGTTTCTTCAAACAACAATGCTATTGTTTTAATAATATGGCCAAATATTTCAATTTGAAAACCTAGTAGTTTCTCTTTCTTTCTTCCATCTTTAGACCTATAAGGAAGCAATGCTAAGAAATATTAGAAATAGAATTTGATAAAATAGTTATTTCTGTACTGGCTGCAAGCTTTTCAGACATCCCTCGTAGAAGAAACAACAACTAAGAGGGTAAGAGAGCGACGCATAAGAACAAATGAGGAGACCAGATTAGAGTGGACGCAGAAAAAAATGAGATAAAAAATTCTGAAAACAGGATGGATGATGGATGAAAACGAAGAAGATAGTGGAAAGGACGAAATAACAGAATACCAGAACAACAGAATAACAGAATAGGCGGAAACGCACCAGAAAACGAGTTCTTTTAATGTAATTTTGATTGTAATTCGCTACCTTGTTTTCTTTTCAATACTGCTGATGTTCTTAAAAGGATAAAATTAGACAAACACGTGTTCGTGTTGTTTATTTAAAATGATGTTGAAAGTATGCCGTTAAATGTTTACTGCCACAGCAGACTCCGGCAACTTGAACGATAATGCTTCGATTGCGAGAGACACTTAAGTAACGTAATTCGAGACAGATTTTGGATTTCTTTACCTGGAAATGTGAGCGTGATGGTGAATAAAGAGAATTGAACGTTTATGTGTGAATGGATTAAACAATAAAAGAGGAAGAACTTTGGCGAACACGTAATTGAAGATGTTTGCCTAATTTCTTAAACAAGATTATAAAAATTTCTTTCTGTTGTACGTTATAAGGAGACATCGCACTATTACGCTAGAAAGAATTTCATCCTGACTGACGGAAGATATGTTCGGTTTTGATCGTATAATGCCAACCTGATTTAAGCATACATCAACTTGTACAATTACTAGATTATTAGTTAGTAGACAGTAATAACTAGTAGACGTGATTTTTCTGTTAACCGAAATTGGAAAGATACCTGCAGAATTTGAATAATGCAAAAAGATTTCAGTCATTCACTAAAATAAAAAGTTACATCAATGGAATTAAACATTCGCATCAAATAGAAAGTTACCAAGTACTCTGTTTGGCCAAGATCCAGACACAATCAAGCAGTTAAGCTGCTATAAATATGATTTTAATTATTAGTACCAGTTCTAAAATTACTTAAGAAAGTTTCCTTTCACTTAAGTGTTATCTCAATCAATTTTTTTATATTGCAATTCCCTTGCTTTAAACAGCAACGAAAGATGACCAATCTACAAATAACATTTTGCGTAAGTAATGAAGAAGTTCGGCTTATTTTTAGCTTATTTTTATGTTCCGTAAAGAACAATTATTACACAATCTAATAATTTAAAAATATTGTAACATACATAAGGAACATTTATCGCATTTTTTATTGCTGCTTATCATCTTCGTTCATTGTAAATATTACTAAAAGCAGTATAAATCAAGCAAACATACATGATAATTAGCAAATTAGCTGTTGCCTCATCAAGTAGACTCGTAACACAGGATATGACAAATCCAGTCAATAAAAATGTTTTGCATAAATTCTTGCGTTTGTTGTAGCGAATTTCTCGCTACGTTATTCGCAGAAAATACCAAGTTCGCTTATTTAACACGTACCGGGTTTTAGATCGTTCGATTTTAGGATGTGTTAGCTGTGGCATATCTTTAACGATAGTACACTGTTGTTTTGTGACCTTTTTTCAATAACGCTAAAAACCAGTCCGAGCCATACCCGATAGGTTATAGGTCACAGAGTGGTTCACACGATGCTGAATAGGTTTTTCTCCTTTCTATCCTATTCAATCCTAACATCAAAGGGTACTTGCAGGATATCTATCCAAGAACGAATAAAATTGCCATTCTCAAGTGGCATTACATTATCGTACAGTATGCGTGCAAGAAAACTATGATGTTTTACAGCGTGTTAAATGGTAAGATAAGTGGAAAAGAACCTAAAGCCTTTATATAATAACATGTTATTATGTCGTTAAATCCCGAAGTGCTTCTTGATAGATCTTAGACTTAATTAATTTTCCTCTTGAAAACAAATCACATTCACAACGCCATTAAAACTGTCCAAAATATGAAATGTTTCATTTTTTTCTAGAATAAAAAATTAATTTTGTTGCTTCATTCCCATAAATGGAAAAAAACAGACTTTTTGAGGATCGATGCATCCTCGAGCCGGCTGTCCCGGATTAATTAATTAATTAACGTTGTGTAGCGCGGATTATGCGGATACTTTTGTATTGTTTGTCATAATTTTTTCAATAAATTATGACAAACAATAAAGAAATTGAATAAATTTGTCAGAATTTATTGAACTTCTTTTCGGAGAGACGGTAAAGGCGTCATTGCATTTATTTTGTTTTACCAAAATAGAAACCATGAAGGTTAGAGCACAGGACGTTTCAATTTATAGTTTTTTTTAATTAAATTTTCAATTAATTCGTTGTTAACTTAAGAAGGCGACCTGCAACAATTAACTCAACAAATTCAACTTATTTTGTAAAAAAAAAGAGAATTTACATAATTTCCCGTTGTAATAATTATTTCCTACGCCAGAGGACTCCGGCACCATGAATTTGATCAACCTTTTGGAAGGGCAATTGTAGAACTTAATAGAATCTGTCATTAAATCAACTCAATCATTTCATTTCATAAAATATAAAGCGTATCATTTAATTTTTTTTTTTCGACGTTAAATTTTATGAATATGAACGTTATACGTTGTTTTTGAAACCCGGTGTATCTTTCACGTTCATTTTAACAATTATTATAGATGATTAGATATAAGGAGTGATAATTTAGCAATACGGACAGTCTATCAATTAAAACTTAAATAATGTCTGTTTCCCATTTTTTAAAAGTTAAGATTAAGCAGCTTTTCAGTAAATGTACAATATACTCGATAACACTAAGAAATCGATATTTGATTGATCGACACGATATTGAGAGGAAATTTACGAAAATAAATTACGTAAGTGGCAAGAATGTGTTTTGACATTTGTTATACTCGGAGAAGTTTATTTACAATTCGCCTATCCGTAGAATATGTGCAAATATTTGCCACATAGGCTGATACAAATCAACGGACGGCTATTGGCCTTACGCTTTTGCTAATAACTATCAGGCGATTACTAGCGAAACGATTGAGTAGTGCATTTTTATATTAAAAAGTTCTTACGAAACATCCTGTATCTTCTCTTAAATTTTAAAAGGTATCTTAATTTCTGATATAACTTTCACAACAGATTTTCGTAGTTCTTAACGAAAACAAATCATTTTTACATCTTGAAACGCCAATATTTCTCGCATCTTTTAATAATTCGTTTTATGAAATTTCTTTCCATTAAACAGAAATGTGAGACGGCAAAGTAATAAACTTTTCAGAAGAGTCAATTTTTCATCGCATGACAGTTAATAGACTGCTTAATCGAAGCATTAATAATATACATTGTAAAAATGTTGTTTTTGAAAAGCCAATATATTCGGCTTTTATGGTACATTTTCGCTAGTTCTCTTTAAAGAAATGGTGATTTTTGACTTGTACCTCTCTTCTACCAATGGAATGAATCGACTTTCCTCCCCTTCCTCCCCACCAAATTTTGAAAAATATATATTATATTAATTACTAAATTTCAAATGTTTACAAAAATGCGTTATTCGTTCGTTAATTAGCAACTTAAACAGAATTTTAAATTTTAGAATTTATTAAAAAAACGACTTTTTAAGCCGGTTTTCGAAATCTAGCTTTTCCAAAGCCCGCCAATATCAAAGGTGAAATTTTCGCAAAACAAAAGAGACTAAATATAGTTCAAGGATGTACAGGATGTTTTTGTACGTGCTGCCTAGGTAATTTATAAAGAAGCCAGAAGACGCCTGGAGCTGGACAATGATGTTTTTGGAAAATGATTTTTTTTTGTCTTCATAGTGAAATTGTTTTTCTTTTTCTTTCTGAAAGGTACTTAAAACAATCTACACAGTTTATAGCTTCGTCGTATCGTGCGACGAAGCTATTTTATGATTATTAAAAATAAGCATTTTTATAAGAGTTTATGCTGAATGTGTTATCAAGCATCTTAAAATTTTGTTATCTTATTTTGGGAACCATCTCAACATATCCATGTGATCTGGCCGATTACTGAAATTCTTTATTGACTTTGCGTAAAACAAAACAAAACCTGGTGTTATATGCTGACCCGTTACGAATAGCCCGTAATGGCACTTGCGATCTTTTAAAATTACGAAGAACTGAAAATTTCTTATAACTACATAAGTTTCTTTGGATTTTTTACAAATGGTTTTATATACAGCAAAATGCACTTGCACTGTGTAAATAGCCAAGATACCATTATCACTATTTTGGGAAAATCCCAAAAAAACTGTTTTAAAAATTATTCTTCCAGTGTAAAACGACGCTGTCGACAAAAGAATCCGGAGCTTTTCAGCATTACTAAATAATGATCCAAAAATCGTAAAATCCAACGGTTTCTTCATCAAGATACTGCAAACTTTCAGTAGATGTCTCATAAGTTCTAGTTAAAATTTATGAAATTTTCAAGGTATAATCACGGGAAACACCGTCTCGTTGGTCCTTTTAAATTTGAAAAATTTACCATGGATGATATTCGAATTTTAGAAAGTAACATCCTTCGATGAGCGGATAGTTAAGCGTTTCTATAAACTTTCTAACATAAAAATTTTGTAAGATAAAAATGTTCACTTTCTGTTTTGTGAAATGTAAAAGTTGGGAATGAGGATTAACTTTAATTATTTTTGTGATGGCTGAGAATCGATAAACACCCTGTACATTTATCGAACTATATAAAAACGTAGTAAAATCTTAGTACACAGCACTAAAGAAGTTAAATAATTAATCTCGAACAACAGCAGAATAACAATAGCGGTCCATTAATTTGGATCACCCTATATATTTAGTTCTAAAAGAATTCTATACAAAACTAAAAGTACTTAATAGTTAATCTAAATACGCATCAGTTAATTTGTTAGAATTAAAAAAAGAATCACCACAAAAAACATCAGTTTGAGGTAAGAAAACGTCACTTACCCGATGTTGATGGGATGTCTTCCAAGATCCACGTTATCCGGCGTGTATTTCTTGGTATATTCGACGTAATTTTCGGTAATGTATTGCGGACTCATGCCGTCTTCGATGGCCTGGGGCGGTAACGCGTTCTGTTGCTCCTCGCTGATGACCATCTTGTTTGAGTCCATCCTTTCGTCTCTGGTAACGTCTATGGGTAGCGAGTCATCGCCGAGAGATTTCATTTCATCGGCGGTCAGATAGCGATAGGAGTGATCACCGAGCACAGTGTCTTCTCCTGCAAGCAACAAGAATACGATTCGAAAATCGGGCGCAGATGCAGGAACCGCGGTACCACACAAGAACGACCGGGATGGGCTGGTACAAACGCACTAACATAGGTGAACTACACGCTAGTACTCGCCTAGAGTATGTATGGGACCGACTAAATTGTTTATGTTAAAAATGTTAGATACTTCGATCGTTTTTCTTGAGGGAGAGGGTTCTTTTCGGGCTAAGTTAAAAGCGATGTCAGCTTGCCAACGTAAACAAACAATAAATGTATTTGTATGTATACAAGAACGGGAGAAAATATTACAATAACAAAAACAATAAAAAAAAAAGAAATAACTATATAACGGAAACAGTGTATCGTATCGAACTGAGTCAAAATAAACGGAATAAGAGACTATTATGAGGTGATGCTCGAGACTACGCTTCGGAATCGAATCGGAGAGTGTTTGTGACGATGCCGTGGTGGTGAGATGGCGTTCGTGGAGGTGGTGCATAATCGGGAGTAGTAGTAAGAGCGGCGTAATAGTTTTGGCGATGATTTTTCGATTCGCACTTAAGTATTACGCATCGTATACATACATACATCGAGAAACGTTATTAAGTGCGACTCTGTCTCGCGCGTCGTCGATTGGGAAAAATAAAGTCGGCTTGAACGAGTGACCTTATAATACACACACGACATAGGAGAGAATCGTGACTTCTTGTTTAATATCTGCGCCGGTACACTATGTACTTATGCATATTGTAAAAGTGCTTATGTACTTCTTCGGCCGTTCTAGTTTTGAAACTGCGGAGTACAGTTACGTCTCGGAGAGTGCACTTTAGATCTTTCCGTTTTGTGTGTAGAATGGTTAGATTGTAATATTAAAGCGTGTCCTTAAGTCGCTTACCAAGCAAGTTTTAAGTATTACCGTTTATGCACGGCGAATTATTCGAATCCGAAAGATGTCTTAGAATCTAATAACGAAAGATAATAATGCTTTTTATGTGTTTCTTAACTCCACCCTTTATTTACAGTTATTCCACTTACGATATTTCTATGAAATTAGAAATTTTACAAATTTTCGTTATAATGATAGCCTAGCCTTGTTGGTAATTTTGAAAACTTCATCCAGTTAAGATTTTTAGGGACGAAAGTCACATAAGCAGTTTAATATCTAAAAAAGAAGTACAATGTACAATGATTTTGCCATAAAATAATTTACACCAATCTCAATAGAAAACATATAAACATTTATTTTAATAAAAGGTAGAAGGTCAAATTACCTCGATTTTTTTATACATATTTCAATGAAAACCGTTTTTTAGATTAGATCATAATTTAATGTATATTTCATATTATTAGAATTAGAAATGTGAAGTAATACTGCTCCGTCTCTTATGAACAATATCTACATCATCTCTTCTTAACATCCAACAGTAATCTGCTAACATAACAGGATTCCATTGCCCCGATACCGTTTTTCCATTCCCATGATGTCTTGGTGGAAGCGCTCACCGTGTTCATCGCTAACGTTGCCCATATTTTCCGGACGAAAATCCAAGTGAGAACGTAGAATGTGCACTTTAAGAGACATATTACAGCCAGCAGCGTGAAATGCTTGTAACACATCCAGTACTAAAGTTTTATAGTTGCCAGCTTTTTTGTTTCCCAAGAAATTCGTGAAAACTTGTACCATGGAGAGCCAAACTGTTTTCTCCTTCGCTGTTAATTTGGTTTCAAAGATTTCATCATTTACTATTTCTCGTATCTGAGGTCCAACAAAAATACCTCCTTTTAGTTTCCCTTGTGTTAATTCTGGAAATTTTTCACGAAGGTATTTAGAACCTTCACCTTCGAGATCCAGTGCCTTTACAAAGTTTTTCATGAGCCCAAGTTTCACGTAGGGAGGTGGTATTATGAACTTTTCTTTTTCTACTAGAGGCTGATGTTGTACATTGTCTTTTCCTGGTATAAACTGTTGTCGTAGTGACCTCTCTTGCTTACGGTAATGTTTTTCCCAAAGACATAAAAAGCAACAGTATTTTTTTTCGTACTTTATCTTTTCTAATAAAATTTTCAGATCTTCGTAAGTTTCTTTCATAGAAACAGCATGACCTATCGGAGTAGAAGGATAATGGTTTACATTATGCAACAAAACTGCTTTTTGAGCTGGTCTTTGATGAGTCTATAAATAATCTCCAAGAACCGGGATCACGGTGTATTCCAAAAGCTTCAAAAAGTTTATAAACATCATTGCAGTAAACCAAATTACCGGCCATACTATAGAGGCATTTTCTCTGTAACCAGAGCTAAGCCAATGTTGCCGCTTTTCGAATCATTTTCACTTTATATGTGCCGTTCAATTTCATCAATTACTAACTTAGGGTAGAAACCTTGTTGGTCAGTGTTATTTAACAAATATCATTATATTGCACGTAAGGGTAATCCAGCCTTAACATGAATATGGCGTTACTCGTTTAAAATATTCTGGGGATATATTTGCGCATGCGTTAAAAAAACCTCTGAAAATCTCAACCATGTCGGACGCTCTGTTGTTGCTTAATAGTTTGTGTTTAAAAGCTGTAGCTTTCTAGGAGAGTCATTTTAAAATTTTTCTTTCCTTTATTTAGCCCGTTTTACCAAAATATTCATAGCACACGACCTATTCAATTTAAATGTTCACAACTGCTTTTCTGAGTCATCCGGTATATATCAAAACAAAACGTTGTTTAAAAATATTCAGTTTTCCTATATAATTCGACTCGAACGTGGCAATCCACCTCGCATATTTGAATCGAAAACGCATTCGAATGGACGTTTCGAAGGCGCTGTTGAAGCAGCTTAAGCGAAACCAGTCGGTGTCAGCACGCTTCTGAAGCCAAGGCGCATTCGAAACAATGCAGCGAAAGACAAATCAGCCCCGAAAGACCTAAGACGCTTCCATCAACCGGGAAACTAAATAATAAATAAATCAGTCGTCATCGCGACTGATTTATTTTTTGGATAGTTACAGAATTATATTAAAAACGGCCGTATCTGAAGAAAAAGAAGACTTTCTTACTGCCAAAACAACGCGTCCTTTCACGTTACGGCAAACATTCACGAATTGCCACCAGATCTGACTTCCAGCGATCTTTTCCGTTTCCTATGCGCAAAGGAGAAGCCATGATATGCGTAAATGACCATTTTACAGAACAAGCTGCCAACATCTATTTGAGCGGATTAAAGAAATGAGAGCATCGCAGGAAAAAATATATAAACTTACGTTGAGGAGTCAGATGAGCCTTTAAGCCAAATACAAAAGGTATTTATAGTAGATTCATTACCGAGATGTTTAGATTAATTGTAGATCTAAGATTTTCCAATAAACAATACGATATGTTATGGCTAGAAGAAAAGTAAATTTGCAGGAATAAAATTTAAAACAACTTGGATGTATATTTTAAGACGATGATTTATCGAAGAAAAAATGCCGCCGTGTTACCAATACCTACTACAACTAATTGCAGTTGTTGGAATTAAATTAGAAGACCTTGTATATCATGCCTTGAATATAGAATGACGGCGAACCATTGTAAAATTTAAGCATGATGTCAGATAACACGTGGGATTCTAGCAGTGTTATAATGACAAGGTCAGCTATAATGTCCCCTTTTCTTGCGCGCGGTATGCCGATAATATGCACACTTTGTTGCGTTAAACTCGCAAATATAAATATGACTTGAATTTTGATACCGTAAGATTGCCAGTGATTAAGTGGTACGGCGGGTCAAAGGAGGGCAATTTAAAATTAGTAATACGGTAATACACAGAGATTAATGCAAAAGATTCGGAGAAAAAGGAACCTACTGAATCGGGCGGTCACTAATAACTGCAAAATAGAATTTATATTCGGATGTGTGTACTTGTATGCAAAACAACAATTTTTTTTTAGGCGCACCAAGCTAGAGAAGTATAAGAGAAGGCGTTGTAGATATTTGTCTATGTGCAAGGATACGTAAAGAATGCTAAACGATGAATTTAGTAACATCCACGTCATTATCCAATCATAATAAGTACAATTGAGTATCTATTGGCTGGAATTTTGTCTACTTACAATGGATCTTATAAACAGCACTGATTCCTTCGAGCGTATGTCTTAATCATTTGCGTCGCATATCAATATATTCATAACTACGAACTAGAGATTGTGAATTTATCAAAATAAGATGACAGCATATAAAATACGAATTATTTGTGATTAAATTTCTGAATGAATCATAAGATAAAATCATTCTATTTTTAGCTTTGAAATTGAGTCCTTCTATGGAGGGAACACACCAAACATCAGAATTCTTCAGAAAATGAAAGAAATGGGTGCTCTGGATGAATGTAGAATATTTTTGATGTTTCATTTAAATAATTAAGTCGCTACTACCAACAATTCCTTTAAAAAAAGGGAACGACCCTTGAAGTTTCTGTGAAACTATTCAACGTCTAGCTTAAAATATTGAATTTTAAGTAAATCTGCAATTTTGTATGAAATTTCCTAAAATCGTGGCCAAAGAAGGAAATCGTGTGTCAATTAAGCCTAATTGCTTCTATTTAGTGTCCAGGTTTTAAACCCGTCCCGCCCCTTTAATAAGAAACCAGCCACTTTCTCGATAAATCAGTCTGAAGTGAATATTTCTAACATATAGAGATATTCGATGCCAACTTTTCTGACTTCTGATGTCCGCCGAAAGTTAATAAACTTTCGACACCTTTGTTGCATATTTGTTATTAACATTGGACATAATTTTAAGATTCATATTCCCAATGGCTTCCCTTTATAAATGCATAAATATGCGCTTTTATAAATACAAGTTAAGCATCGTGGCCATGATGTCGTGAAATTTAGCTTGCGCGCGATGCGACGAACGACAACCCGTATTCCGCACAATTTCAGTCCTATCCAGCCAATTATTCAGCTGAAGTAATTAACACCGACTTGCTTGCGACTGATTTTACTGACCTAAAGCCAATCGACACCCGTTAATTTTGTATACCTTACTCTACCTACACTCTACCAACCGATACGACGTCGTACGTCAACCAACCAGCTGTGCTATTAAGAGAGGACAAAAGCGGGTGGAATTGTTGCCCTTTTCCGGCGACTAGACAGACTGTCTAGTAGTGTCTGTTCGTCTCACGGGAAAGGGTTCGCGTGCCTATCGGTTTCCCCGAGAGTCGACTACTAAACACGAGCCTATCTGATCGCTGCAGAAGAGTGGTAGTTTCGTCCGCTTTTGTCTTCTCCACTTATAAGTATTGCGGAAGAGCTGATATTTCTAACTGTGTAAATAAGTAATCACGCTTGTGAAAGATATCGTTTCGTTTAGTGCCACCTTACTTTCCGCCGGTTTGCTTGACCACGATTTTTCCTTTCTTCAAAACAAAAAATCCCTTTAAAAGTTTACGAGTAAAAAATTCTAAAAAATAACTTCCGTATCTGCAGTTGTTTAATTTGCCGAGCTCTTACTTGAAAAATTCAAATATCACCTTTTCTTCGCAAAAATTATTACATATAATTTCCAATTTGCTTTCCAGTTGAAAGCAAAGTATATGATAATAACACATTACTACTAATTATCAACAAATGATGTTTCCTAAATCCTTTTTTAATATCAACAAGTAATAACATGAAGAAAATATCACGAGTTACAATAAAAAAAATTACGGCGCTAATGGGTTAAGGTTAAGTTAAGATATGTATAAACACATCCAAATTCCGAAGTAGAAATGTAAACTAAAAGCGAAAATATTTGCCAACGGGCTCGGTACAGAAGCATCTCGAATACATACATACACGTATCTCTATGTCACAAGTATATGACTTCATAACTTG
This sequence comes from Oryctes rhinoceros, assembly GCA_020654165.1. Taxonomy (NCBI): domain Eukaryota; kingdom Metazoa; phylum Arthropoda; class Insecta; order Coleoptera; family Scarabaeidae; genus Oryctes; species Oryctes rhinoceros. The sequence continues at coordinate 18,206,506 of JAIOKQ010001012.1, forward strand.
TTTCTTTTTTTTTAATCTCCGGTTGTGCATAATTAATCTTGTTTTAAATGTACAAAATTATTTGGATAACCTATTAGCATTCTTGTTCGATATTTTCGACATAACGAAGAGTATAATCGCGTCATCGATCAAAAAAGATTCCTTACGTTATTTTACGATTGCTAACGACAAAACGAAAGCGCCTTCTTCTCGTTCCACATCTTAGAATTTCAGGTTAAAGTGTAATGAATGATAAAAATCTATCGATCAATTGCATACATCAAGCAATATGTCTATTTATAACTACTAACATTACGTCTCAGCAAGGTTATTGTAAGTTCTAAGTTGAAGACAACACGTACTTTTCTTGTTTATGTTTAGAATGAAATGTTTAACGGTTGCAATAGAGAGACATTAGAATCGCCTGTTTATTATTCCCGCGATCATTGTGACCTCGTTAATCTGTGCTGGTTATAGAATTTTTAAATAAGCGTATTGTTCCATTTTTGACCTCATAAGACCATGTTCCGAGGAAAATAGATACAAACAACAATATATTTTTTTTAATAATGACTCAATTTAAGACAAACAGGTAACTGTAAGACAATTACAACGTTTTGCAGCTGATACAGAAAACCCAATTTGCAAGATCGTTAAAGTGCAATAACAATCAATTAAACCATCTCTGCTCGCTAATCAATTTACGTTATCTAGATTGGAGTGTCACACTTCTTTACTTGGGAAAGTACTTATCGCAGAAATAATAATGAAAGTAAAGAAGAGAATAGAACAGTCTACTTTGAGACAGAAACGATTAGCGATCGTAAAAGTTATTAGAAAGGACTAATGAATAATTTATAATTGACTATTTAGATTATAGATGCATATAGCTTAATGCAGCAATTGTTCTAACTCGCGATTTTACGTAACAAATCATCGAATGCGGCAAAAGGAAGTTACTCATTTGCGTCAAATTACAACTGTAAAGCAGTAATCACGCTCAAAAGAAAAAAATAAGTTATATAAATGTTAACAGGTTTTAAATGGGCAACGAGATTTTTTGCAAGACTTTCAAATTAGATAAAAATGAAAACGTAATTGGAGTGGCTTATCTAGGCTTCAGCGATTGTTTTCCAATTAAAATAATCTCTTCCGGGTTTTGCAATGCTCGTTTTTGTAACGTGTTGGATGTTTTTTTGAGCTCCGGCTTCTTCGGGAGCTTTTTACAAAGCCCCAACGAGTTGAGATATGTTTGACAAACAACGTTCTCAGCAACAGCCTCTTTAACTATTTTCTGAGTTATTTCAAATTGTCTTAATAAAGATGAAGTTTTTTTTTTTATTCTTTTACCTAACATCTTACAAATTTTCGAAATTACGAAAACTTGCATAGCATTGCACATAGACGAAATGATATAAGAAAGCAAAGAGGGTACTTTGGAAGGGTCAGTGGAAGCAGCTATCGTTGGGAATAAGCCGTGTCTATCCGATCAAATTGACGCGTGTAAGAAAAATATTTTCGATCTTTTCAAGCGTTCCACATCTGATCCCGGCCTCTAAGTAAGCCTGCAGAAACGAGCTGCGCTTCACGAAATTAACAGAGACTAAACAGACGCGTTTCATGACCTCATGAGAGGGTTCATGTTACCTACTGGTTTCCCCGTCGACAAGACACGAGTCTGCCTAACCTACGGAAAGTATACTCGATTCTGCAAGCTTACTTCTAAGACACGGTGACTACTGATAATGACTTTAATACGCAAAGAAATCGCTCCGATCAGATATACGGTTGATGTGCACTAAGTACAGCTTTTGACACGAAGTACGATGGGAAAGCCACAAAAATGCCAACTTGATTGGAAACTGTATCATGACAATGTTCAAGCAAAATTCAATGATCCACCGCCACAAGTAGTAGAAATCCGTATTAACGGTTGCAGTATGATGGGCATTATTGCCCAGAAAACAGTCGGTTGATAACGCGAGAAATATAAACATTCTCACTCCCGCAATAGTGAGAATTTGCTCGCAGATCGGTGTCTGTTTATCAGAAATGTTTAAACATGCTATTTAACATTAACTTGAGCAAGAATGGCAACAATGTTGTTTAGAAGTTTCAGGAAGTTTCAAACAAAAACATTGCAACGATCAACAATTGATGTACATTTAAATTCCAAAGTCTATATTAAAAACTCGAAGGTACTACTTCGTCGAGGAAGATCTGTATTGAAGAAACCTCGTTCATCATATTTCAACTCAAGCAAAGCTAACGGTAATTGACTAAATCCAAGGTTTCACCTTCTATGAAAACAGGTTGTTCGCGTAAAAAAAAAAGAAAGAAAAACATGAATAAATACTTCGGCAGTGGAATACTGCCGAAGTAAAACTGCTGAAGACGTCTGTGCGTTCAGTTTTATGAAAACCTGCAAAAAAATTAATGCATCATTTTTTAAAATAATTTTTCTAACAATTTCAACTGATTTTTTATCAACAAATCTGATAACTGGAAGGATGGACCTGGCCTTTTGGCACTGAATTTTTCAAAAACGGGCATCCTTATGCTGTTTAAAAAGTTCATTCGTACGCATTAAGCTGAAATTAATCGAGCACATCGCTGATAGCGTACGCTCTCATTTTTCCCCGCCAAAAAAAGGGGGTGCTACTCTTTACAAATATGAAAGAGACATAAAAGTGGAGTATTTCTATATGTGGTCATATTTTTTATAATTACTACAGCAACATTCCAAGATCGCCGAAAATTGAAAAGAGGTTAAAATGTTTTTGGACCGATTCAGAAATTAAATTCTTCAACACCGCCATGAAGACCACTTATCCCTCAGATTTAAACGCTTGCATTTATTGTCTAGTATTCATAGAATTGCCTAATAAATATATGAATACTATAGAACTTGATACAGCTTAAATATTACGTCTAATACAATAATATTTGTGAAAAAAAGCAATTATATCTCTATTTAAAGGCTTCTGGCTATAGGTTTCATCGTTCAATCGACCGACTTTATTTTACTGTAATCCATTCCCGTCACTCAAGAAATTAAAGTGTATTACGACCACTGTTACCACCGTAACGATTTCTCAATCAATTGCACGACTTTGTATTACTTTATTTGTGGACTATTGGTCGAGGTTTATCGTATTTCAAGCGTACTAAATTGGTATCGGACCAACAATAAGGTACTCGGATAATTTTCTCTTAGTATCTGTATAAAAATCATTGTCCATTGACACTTACTGGTTAGCAAAGTGGTGCCGTTGAAATACGGTAGATAGACATGTTGTTCATGTGGGGCAGCACCGAATCCGTCCAAGATTTCCTCTCCTGAATTTTACATTCACACAATAATTTCATCATTAAAACAAACGATTACATCTACAAATTTCACATGGATATATATTAATGAAATATGCAGAAGCCCAAAAAGCGTTTACAAATCACCAATTCCGAAACCTAACGAATAAACGTAAAAACATAAGGACGAAGGAAACAAGCCAACCTTACTTTCTTTTCTCACATTTCGATTTTGACAGTGGTGCAAAACGCGATTGGATAGCTTGACGCGGTGCTGACAAGTTTTAGTTCGTAATCAGATGCATCTAAGAAGACCAAACTGGTCTGACGGATACAATTTGAAAAGTCACGAAATCCGTAGATCTTCAATCCTAATTTTGAACCGTGACTTTTCGCTTGTATACCGTTGTTACTTTTCAATAGTTCAATAAACTTCACGTTAATTTATACAAACAAATACGACGAGATGATTTCGAAATGAAAACAAATTTATGAGATGTGTACATGCATGATATGACTCTGACGGTAAAAAAAAGCTTAGAGCAGAAGCAGTGCGGTACTTAAAAAAAAGAAAATATACAATTTATAGAATTGTGGTGGTACACGTTCAACTTTCGTTTTAACGCCGGTGAAGATTGTTGAAATGGTAGATTCAAATTCAAAACCTATCATACAGCGCATTCAGCGAGGATGCAAATTCTGAAAAGCTTGTTATATATGTCCGTTAGGAGCACACATCGTATAACTTTTGAATTTGAGTAGCCTATCATTTATTCGATTTGAAGTAGTGCCCCTTTATTCTGCAAAATCCAATCTATTGGTAAGGCAAGATCCAAGAAGATCGCTTATATATCGTGGAGATCCTATTTGAGCAAGTTTGGCCGGGAAAACGTGATGATCCATCAAAAGTATCTCCAACTTACCAACACCTAAATAATGTCTTCCAATAAATTGAAAAGTTATTAATCATCCATGGCTGAAAAGATTAATTTATTTAGAAAGTTTGATCGAGCCTTAACTAAGGCACCCATGAAAAGAAAATGCTTCTATAAATTTGAAAATCATTGACTTTTGCTCCTGTTAACATTATGCATACGTTTTCCGTTACCGGTTCTTCCTCAAAATGAAAGTAAAAAATCGGACATTAAAAAATGAAGCTAAGAGAAGAGTGTGATGAAAGCAACTTTTCAAACAACGGATTAATCAAATCTCATAATTCACATTAGTGGTCGTCTGAAACACCGCATCGGGTCGAGGTCCAAAGAAGATAAGGTATAATTGGCATTATTGTCTAATACAAAATATTGGGAAACAAATTGCTTCCTTTGCGTCGAGCATGTATTTTCAACGTAGTCCTATAAGATCACCAACTCGTTCTCCTGATTTAAGTCCTTTAGACTGCTTCGTTTGAAAACATTCAGAAAGCGTCTACGATACGCCTTACAAAGATGTTGAAGAATTAAAAGAGCTCATTACTTTCGTTTTATTAACATTTTAGATAAATTAATTTTCCAAGCCCATCAATTCCAAGATATCGATTCGTTCCATTCCTCGCTGATCACGCTGTACACTATCGAAACGAATCCATGTTTTCGCCTCAACAATTTTGAATTTGATTAACATTTCCAATCCGTTCAATGCGATTAATCCACTTCCAAAAGCAGCGTGTTAGACAACTTATTAAAACGTAATTGATGATTTTGCCCGTTCTATCTTGAACATCCGAACAATAAAGCGACATTTTTCAAGCACTTTCGCAAAACTTACCGCCTTCCTCTTCCGAATCGGACATGAAGGTTTCTTGCATCGCTTCCGGTGCGACGACCTTGTACTTTTCTTCTATCGTTGTCGTGGTAGTGGTCGTCGTAGTCGTTTCCGTAACGACTTTCAACGTTTCGATGACGCTAATGTATCCCAATTTTTGGGCGATGTGTAGAGGTGTTTGACCGTTCTGTAAGGGAAGGTTGCGTTAACGAGATTTAGTTATAAGGTAAAGCTAAGTTCGCATACGGTAGTGCGAAATTAGTGCAAGAATTAGGTTGTTGAATGAAGTAATCACGTGAGGCAAGTATGTAGCCTTTCCGACAATGTATCTAAAGTAGTTTGATCCAATTGCTTCGCATATTAAAATAACAATCTTACTTAATCACACTAGCGAAATATGAATCGATTCTACGCTACGTTTTTCGAGTTAGGCGGTTTTCCACATCGAGCTTTCAAGTTACGTGAAGAAGCAGAAGTTTTATTCCTTCGCAAAGGTAACACCTGAAAATGTTGGGGGGGTAGTGGAGGAATGAAAGCTGATTCTGATATTGAAAAAGGTGTTAATCCATATCCGAATCAGCACGCAGAGATAATCAGAAGTACTGACACGGCATAAAGATACAAATTACAGCCGAATGAAACGGCGAATCTGAAGTAAATGTGTCCATAGAATGGTGTCATGAATGGATTCGCTAATCTGATATCACATCTTTTTAAGAAAAATGCGCACGTGTTAGGAATGAAAGATGCTATTGCTATTGGCTAGTCATGCGGGGCCGAGCCAAATTATTGTTAACGAAAAAACGGAAGAAATACAGTTTCAACAACGCTAACTCTGTAAAAGAAGGTGAAGCAAAGACTGCGTGAAAGGAAATAAGTTTCATGTACATGCGAACCTAGAAAACGAAGGATGTCGTTAAGATATCCAAGGATTGTAGAAGATCATTTAATTCCAAGTAAATTTTCGACAAGCCAATGTACTCGCAGGCTTAAATGTATGAAACAACGGTTTAGATAACGTCAAGGGCCAGCATTATGCCGGCCCCTAAGCAATGTAAAGATTATTTAAAAGGAGCAGCATTACACGATGAAATTCTTAGCAAATCATTTTCGCGCTGCAATAAAATAAATAGTTGCTATGGTGATAGACCATAACAACTTATCCTCAAATTGTGAATTAGAGCGATAGCGGCCACTTAATATACAATGTAACATTTTAAATCGATCTAACATCTTGGAAATATGAAAAAATTCAGGCAATATTGAATTTCACTTATGAAACATACAAGAACTTCTTCGTGAACCAAATAAAAAGCAACAACGTCTCTCACGGACCTTGGTCCAGTAGCCTCTACATGCATTAGTACCAATCAAAAATTTCTGAAATAAAAATGTCGTCTCTTTAATGTATCTGTGCCCAAAAAATGAGCTATTAATTCTTGTAATTTCGCACTACCTTATGTAAATGCAACTTAATGATCGTTTACCATTGTAACGGAATTTGGTTGGGCCGCATTCTCCAACAATATATTTACGATGTTGGTGTGTCCTTGTTGGGCGGCTTGATGGAGTGGCGTATAATGTAGGGAGGTCTTCGCGCCAACATTAGCCCCATTCGCCAAGAGGAACTTAACCATATTAGTCTGACCGTAATGACTAGCTATATGCAAGGGTGTGAAGCCGCCTTTGGTCGAAGAATCGACTTGGGCGCCGTTCTTCACCAAAATCTCAGCAACCGGAACCCTATCCTCTTGAGCGCACAGATGCAGGGGCGTCAAACCGTTTCTGGCCGGGTGATTGGTATTAGCCTCGTGTTCGATCAATAAAGAAGACATATCCGTGTGGCCCTCCTGGGCGCTGAGATGCAAAGGCGTGAAACCGGCCTTGCTCTCCGCGTTGGGTTTCGCGCCGTACTCAAGGAGAGTATTCGCAATGTCCATTTGATTTTTACGTGCGGCGATGTGCAAGGGAGTATGCCCGTTCTTGGCCGTGGCGTGCGGCGAAGCGCCCTTATCCAGCAGGAGCAAGGCCACGTTCTGGTGATCGTAATGGGAGGCGACGTGCAACGGCGTCACCCCGTTCTTACCCTGGGCGTCAACCGGCGCTTCCTTCTGCAGTAGGAGTTTGGCCACTTTGATATTGCCGTATTTAGCCGCTAGATGGAGCGGCGTGAATCCTTTTTTGGTGGTGGCGTTGAGAGATGCGCCGTTTTCGATTAGGACGGCCGCAACCTGTAAAGTTGGAAGGATATTGCTAAATGTAAAGCCTTATATCAGTTTAGTTCTATTTTAAAAGATGAACTTTAAATTATTAGCTTCGCTTACGCTTCTCGGTACGTTAAATAAAAATTTTGTAACTTGCTCTTGGCAGTTGATCTGGATTGTGATAAATCTATTTGGAAATTGGTGATTTTAGGAAAATATGCAAAAAGTTAAATGCGTAAGTAAAGGATTTAAAGATGTTTCGTATTCTTTTGCTGTGATGATTGAAAATAAAGAATTTTAAATTTTGCAGATTTTCCTGTCGTATTCAAAGAAGAAAATAAAATTTCGATTTTCGAATTAAAATTTCTTTATTTTCACCAAAACAGCATTACATTTAGATGAGAAAAAATATATAATCTACAAACAATATTTTCGATTATTGGGAGGTAAATCTTATAAGACACTATAATAATGGTACTACTCGTAAAAATACAGAATTTTCTTTAATCTAATTGACCATAATAGTTGAGTAAATGTTGTGTGTATGTAGCTACTACTTTATGTGTATAAGAACAATAACAAAATTAAAAATAACATTCGGTATCGTGAAAACAAAAAAAATCTGTAACGAAACAAAAGCTATTGCAGTTGTAGAAGAAAAAAAGGAAGTTAGAAGGTAAACTTACGTGATTTTGGACTTATACGCAGAAATGTAAATGAGCAGTTCGTACGAGAGATTGGTGTTGTGTCTTTCTTTGATTTAGCATAGAAACCTTCGTCTTAACGAAACATGCAAACTTCGATGATCAAGACTATGTTTTTAGACCATTGACAAAGATAGAGAATATTAATTAGGACATCAAAAACGCGTAGTTATATGAAAATAATACTTTACAATTATCAATAGAGCTACCGTATTCCTATGATTCAAAAATATATCTTCTAAACTCTGTTTAAGCGCGCAATATACTAAATTGGCGAAACGATCTGTGGCACTTGAAAAGAAGACCTGTTAGGCTCAATATTTGATATTTCGACATTCTTTATACAGTGATTCAAATTAACGGGCCCTGCTATCACCGTTTATTGGTCCTACGAAGTCGCAGCAATGGCACGCCGCTTAATTTGAATCACAATACTGTTCAGGAAAATCTAGCCCCTATGACGAGAAATTGTCAGAGAAAATGCATCAAAGGATTTGTATCCTATTGTGCCTTGTCAATCAAACGATAAAGATATTTGAGTTGACTTGATACTGTTAACAATTCAAGGAAAATACAGCTAAAATTACCGCACCTTGTAAATAGAAGAACCTTTAATTGTATAAAAATATTTCTTATCTTCGAAAGTAACAATTACTTAGCGACTAAATAACAATGACTAGTTGATGACGAACAAATCTAAGACGTTAACAATTCGACACTAACATGTGAAATTACGGAATCGAACCATTAATGACCAATAGTCTGCGCTGTTGATTGAATTTTCAGAGGATGTAAAAACTTGAAAACGTTTTAAAGAGACGATCGAATATTAATTTGAAATTCGAAAAATCTACGTCTAGAGTACTTTTGATATTGTTGATCTTGAATTCCCAACGTAACCATTAGAAGCTGAATCCACAAACGTGATTTTTCTCCTCCGCGAAGACCATGCGATGCACCTTCAATGCGTCGACACTCTAAAATCTTTCAAAACTACGTTGACGAACGTCCAACAATGGATACGAATGCGACATACGTAGGCCTTAGCGAACTACTCAATACTATAATTCTCTCAAATAGACTATAACAATCCGAAAATACCAACGACAACAAGAGAAACGAGAAAATCCGCGCGAGCACCGGAAATTTAGATGAAGAACTCTCTATATCTCAACCAAACCATTTCGACTATGTAAGTGGTGTTGATGTGGTCCATGATTTTCTGAATTAGTAAATGTTTTACCTCGTCCTGTCCTTCTTTGGCGGCGATATGGAGGGCTGTGTACATATCCTTGGTGGTGGTGTCGACTTTGGCTCCGTGCTGCAGCAAAAGCATAACAATATCAACGTTGCCTAGGCGTGAAGCTATGTGCAAAGGTGTCTGCTGTTCGCGAGCCCTCGCATCGACCTGAGCGCCGTTCCTCAGCAAAATCCTAATGATGTCGGTCTGGAACAAACATTGATAATCGCTTAGTTTTTTTTTTCTTTTCTAAATTGATAATTCGATAAATTAACAAAGTGCTCGTGCAGAATACTAGCGTACTTGATTCAGAGATTTCATAAGTAGCACCAACGATACGTTATATTGGAATTGCCGAAAAAAACTAACGATGAAAAGCACAAAGTCAGAACTATAGATATTGGGTCGATAGAACCCGATAATGTTACTATTATTTAACACTCACTAAAGTATCGGCGCACTCCGCACCGCACGTTTCTGTGGTGCAGAGTGCGCGGAGTGGCGTTTCTGCCTAGTTTAGTGTGCAACTAGCCTTTGGTGATGAGATTGCAACTTTTAAAACGAAACAACAACATTCGATTTGAGGTAACGAGTACTCTCGAACATTCCTCGTACGTGAGCAATTTCAACACTACAGCAATGCAATCGGTGGTTCTGTAACTACGGAGAGTAAAGGCTACCTGAACAACTTTAAAGGATAAACATTCGATCCGAAAGGGAAATCGGTTTGGCAACTTTTTGAATTCAAACGATTCGCGGAATCAAAGCCCAAAAGCAAGCTTTTAGGTGGCAGAGCAAAAGTTAGCAGCCACATCTGGAAAATTCAAAACAGGTAACAGACAGAAATACTCCGCCCGCGAACAATGCAAAGCACATTTAATCGAACCGCGAAGAGCCAATTAAAGCCGGTTATTCCTGAGATAATTACGACGACTTACCTGATTAGCTCTTGCCGCCAGATGGAGCGGTGTTTCTCCTCTGACCGTCGGTACATCCGGGTTGGCGTCGTGTTGTAGTAAATAGATCACAATGTTCATGCAACCCATAAAACTGGCTACATGCAGAGGCGTTAGTCCGCTTTCGGTCGTCGCGCCTATACTAGCGCCGTGCTTTAGGAGTAATTCGACGACTTTGATTCGGTTCTTCTTGCAGGCGATGTGGAGAGGCGTAAAACCGTTAAGGGCCCTCGCGTTTGCGTCTGCTTGCCGATCCAGCAATAGTTTCGCGACTCTAACGTGACCGCAGTGAGCGGCAACGTGCAAAGCCGTTAGGTAATCGACGGTTACTTCGTCGACAGGTGCTCGATGGTAGAGTAATATACGGGCGGCATCGACGTGGTCTCCTTGGGCGGCCATGTGGAGGGGTGCCAGACCGTTCTGTAATTTTCGGATGTATTATTAAGGTTATAATATTGTAATACAGATTATTTTCAGCAAACTATGTATTTCTTGAACCTCCGACCGTTCTACATTAAAGGTACATCCTCAAGTACTACCCGAGAAGCGCTAAGGTTACTCCCACGATTAATAATTTTTTTTGACAAAATTTGCCCTTCACGCTTGTGAGTGCTCCCAACTTCGCTCGCATGCCAGTTTCAAGTTATGCTGTTTCAATCGTTAATTAGGAGAATATATTTTAATATGTTTTCGATCTGTTCATCTTTTGCTTGCAAACAAGTAATTTAAAAAACACAACAAATTGTGAAAGTTTTGACATTTCAATTGAAGTGTCATGATTGTTACTCATCTGTCACTGCGCTCCGTAACCCAGCGTTTACACAAGAAAGTATTATTAGAGGCGTCTTTCTTTTGACCGATTACCGAATGTTTATTGAGTCAAAATCACCATGACGCTAAACGCGTTCATAAACATTCGGTTTCGGTGAAATTGTAAAAATACCGGACAAGTTTAGATTTAATTTGTTGGTTAGTCGCGTTATGGTAAAATTTTATTTGATCGGACAAATTGCTTGATTTTCTAATCATTTTTTTTTTTTGTTTTAATGACTTTGTTATCACTGCGCATCACGACATGGCACTTACCTTCGTCTTGCAGCTGATGGGCGCACCTCGTTCCAGCAGCATGTCTACCACTTGCTCGTGGCCACTTCTCGCCGCGCAATGCAGCGGCGTCAGGCCGTCTCTCGTCTTCGATTCTATGTTAGCGCCGTGTTCGAGCAGCAACGCCACCATGTTCGTCTTACCCCATTTGGCGGCCACGTGCAGCGGGGTGATGTTGTGTTTCGCCGCGTAATTTACGTCGGCGCCCTTGTGAATCAGTAAGTTCGCTATGGCTTCGTTTCCGTAGTGTGAGGCGATGTGTAGCGGCGTGAAGCCGGATTTCGAAGTCACGTCCGGATTGTGTTCGTTCTGAAAGGGCGAAAGCGCATATGCAATTCTAATGAAGACGTCCCTCACAGAAGGATACGAATGTTCACGGGTCGTAACGCTTAATATTTTAAATCGTACACTTGGGATCCGTTTTAAGTTATACCAAGGGTTGCGAGATAGCCGCAGTAAACATATCGTGAGGTACTGTTAATAAAAAGCCTCGTTTAAAAATCAAATTGTGGAGCAGGAATAGAACAAAATAGTCGGTATTTATTGCATTTTTGTGAGGTATCATGAAGTAAAAAAGAAATAATATAAATAAATAGTTAAAACTAGATGTGAAGACATATACGCAGCAATACCAATAAATGTATTTATTTCTCAAGCCAAAGATAGGAACAGGACGTCAAAGATAATTACAAATAATCAAAAGTCAAAATTCTCATCATATCAAATTAAAAAGAAAGAACAAAGAAATTGATGAAATTGACTGAACTCTGAATGTTTTAGAGTCAATATTGGGATAAATTTTATGCAAAAGATGATACTCTGAAGCTGAAAAAAAATTTTTTTTTGAGGAATACTATTTTAAATAATCTTCTTCATAATTCTGGCCTGAAGATGAGGAAGCGGTAACTACTTATCAAGGAGATTCATTAGATTTGAATCATCTTTTCTCTATTTACCTCAATGTTATTTTATTCTATACATGTATTTAGCCACTCAAGTCAGATCATTTTCTAAAAAATTCCGTTAGATCTCACACCTCAGATAATTGAAAATTAAAAAGAAAGAAGAAAGAAATTGATGAAATTGACTGAACTCTGAAGATTTTAAAAGCAATATTAGGATAAATTTGATGCAGAAGATAATACTCTGAAGCTGAAAAAGAATTTTTTTGGGGGAATACTATTTTAAATAATCTACTTCATAATTCTGGCCCGAAGATAAGGAAGCGGTAACTACTTATAAAGGAGATTCATTAGATTTGAATTATCTTTTCTCTATTTACTTCAATGTTATTTTATTCCATATATTTAGCCACTCAAGTCGGATGATTTTCTAAAAAATTCAGTTAGATCTCACCCCTCAGATAATTGAAAATTAAAAAGAAAGAACAAAGAAATTGATGAAATTAACTGAACTCTGAAGATTTTAAAAGCAATATTAGGATAAATTTGATGCAGAAGATAATACTCTGAAGCTGAAAAAAAAGCTTTTTTTTGGGGAATACTATTTTAAATAATCTACTTCATAATTCTGGTCAGAAGATGAGGAAGCGGTAACTGCTTATCAAGGAGACTCATTAGATCTGAACCATCTTTTCCTTATTTAGTCAATGTTATCTTATTGCATATATTTAACCACTCAAGTTAGATGATTTTCTAAAAAATTCAGTTAGATCTCACACCTCAGATAATTGCCAAAAAGCAAATAAATAAAAGAGATAATATTAACAATCTACATTCAACTGCTGCTTCTTTGAATCTTCATTATCTCGTAAAATTATTTTGAGATAGACCTGGAAGGGTTGAAGTGTCTACCTTCAAAAAGCATCTGACCGCAGCGCAGAAGCCCGTCCAATCAAACGACTCCTTTCGCAACCGAAAGTATAAGAACAAAAACAATTTGAATTAAACAAAATTGTTGGTTATCGCTTCTGTCGAACATCGATAAAAGCAAAATATACGTTATTATTTGTCGAATATGAAAATATTTGGCACGCGAGAAGCCATGTATTATTTTTGGCGAATTGGCGAATGTGCTGCGACCAGTAATCCAAACATACGATTCAGTTGAGTTAATTGGGTAAATTTCCAAATCGTCCATGTCCCTTAAGATAAATATACGCCCCTGATAATAATCCGACCTGAAGTAGATTAAGGTAGACATACATTCATATTTTTGATTCGCACTTAGTGCTCCAAATTGTTAAAATTCACTTTTTGAACATTTTTACCGACTAAAGAAAACACAGCTACTATTAAACGGATATCGAACGACTGACTCATAAAGCTAGCGATATTAGCGCGCTGAGTAATCGTTCAAAACACTGAACTCCGCGACAAATTGGGCTCCGAAAAGTAAACCAGCAACCGTCAATCATAATACGGCACCACATAGAGGAAATACATATCTAGGCCTGCCAATAATCGTATAACCTGAAAATAGACCCCGATGCATGCGAATAAGATGTTTAGTGTTCGGCGTAATTAGGTTAACTCGTTTTTTAATTACGTACTGTTTGTGAGTGAACGTTCCGAGAGGATCTGAAGGGGCCACACATGCGCAAGTATACGAGAGATAAACCTATTTGAATTGTTTAGAAATGTATTTCGGGACGAAGTAAGACGCTGTGTTTGAACTAGTGTGAAGTATGGAGATAATTACCACGATGCATCACACGCACACGTTTTCTTGTTTAGAATGAACGAATTAGAATCAAATCTGTAGGTTTAATTAAAGAAGCTACTATAAAGCTCTTGCATCAACAATCACCGGTACGTTTCGATTTGAATAATAGAGTATTCACCGCTCTTGTGTGATTAGCGCCTACCTCTAAGTTTGCTAGAACATTTGAAGATGTAATATGCAACAGAAACTATTAAAACGACTTCAAAGTGAAGAACACTACTTCACGCTCATTTTGCATCGGATCTTCTTACCTCTAATAAAAGTTTGGCGGCCTTAACGTCGTCCTTCTTGGCGGCGATATGCAGAGCGGGCAATCTGACCTTTCCTCTCGTATCGTTCTCGAGCAGTACCGTCACGACTTTGTCGTGGCCCTGTTGCATTGCCACCGCCAACGGTGTGAACCCGTCCTGAAATGCCAGCAAGCAAAGAATAGATTAGATACGCGGAAATCGGCTACGATAGCGTTAACGTTACCTCCGTCGCCAAACTTTGATTGGCGCCGTTGGCGAGCAGATACTTGACGACGTTATCGTGGTTTTCTTGGGCCGCCATGTACAGCGGTGTGAAGCCGTTTTGGCTTTGGACGTTAACGGAGGCGCCATGTTGTACTAATAGCTTGACGACCTCCTCTTGGCCAGCTAGTGAGGCTATGTGAAGAGCTGTGTTTCCTAGATGAAAGAAATGGAAACGTGTAGTAACAAGAATATCCGAAGCAATTTTATGTAGCTTGCTTCATTGGGAGAGGTTAACTTTGTAGTATTTGTAAACATCAACTGTTGACAATTGTCCTGTAGCGGCTCCCACTCCTTTATTGAGAACAGTAAGTATTGCTTCAAATGCAACTCCGACTGTTCGGACTTTACAAATTATTCTCTAAGCTTCCCAATGGAACATGCAATTTCCGCTCCGAGCTTGGTCTGAGTGCTTTGGAATACCCAAAATTAATTTTTGTGACGTTTACCATTTAAGATTGATATTTAACAAATTTGCAAGAATGGATAGTAAAGAGATGCTATAATTTCTATTTACTTTGCATGTAAAGTTCTATTCTACATCTATGAACGATGCGCTATTTGCGATTATAAAACTATTTTCATCATCATTTAGTAAAAGATGCTTAAATGAGCTTTATTTAACACTTTCTAGCTTTAATAATAATTGGAATGGTGGAAATAGAGTCGCCTCACATTTAATATTTTGAATGAATACGAAGTGAACAGATACGGAATTGTTGAATTGAATACATAACGTTGGTTTTCCATTCAGTTCTTAGTCAATGTTTATTTATTTAGTAGCGAACATTGCCAAAACTCGATTATGAATTACGGTATGAGTAGGATTGAGCGTAACTGACGCCATTAAGCAAAATGTCTGCGGTATCTGTTAGTATTTGAGATTTTGAATGAACACTACAAATACACTTACTATTACGAAACTACGATTTCATTTGTTCATTCCTAGCTTTTGTTCATTCTTAACTTTTAAATATCTTTTTCTTTATCTAGATGTAAACGACGATGTCGTTGTTTACTATATCTACGTTAATAATTTGGATTCGCTGCGATACTCAACCTTTTTTGGTGGCCGCGTCTACGACGGCACCCCTCTTGAGCAGTTCGGCGACGACGTCCACGTGACCATCCTTCGATGCCAGGTGCAAAGCGTTGAGGCCGTTCTGGAAGTAATGGTAGGAGAACAAGAGGTTAATGAAACGTTCCTAATTGAATGAATGCGAAAAGAATTAGATGCGACCGTCTGCAACTAACGGTACTTAGACTCGGACACTTGCCAATACGTCTACCGAAATAGATTTTGACTTTCGGTGGCGCGCGCCCGATGTCATTTTCGATCGGTTAAGCGCGACCCAAGGTTAGACTACGGACTCTAGCCTATTATTGTTTACTATTACTTCAGAAACATACCTATCCGGTATTTTTAGCTGTGTTTTTGTAATCGACGAATCATTTTTGCTTGTACGAGGATATCTTTGAGTGGAAATATGTGGAAATGTGGAATGTCGATGAAACTAAACTGGATTAGGATCGCAGGATAAGCTTCCTTTTAAGTTATTGGTTAGAAGATTATGGCTGTTGTTTTCATGGGTAAAGACTACGTTATCCTAATTTTCTCACAAAATATGGTTCAAAGCAAAAATGGCTCTTAACTACTCGTTCCATAAAATCATTTTTTTAGTCGCTACATAATTTTTTAAAGGTTCTAATTCCACGACAGGAAAGGGCTGTGTTGTAGCTATTGCACAATAATATTGTTCTCTTCTTGTAACGTAACCTCGAGTCTTCCAGTTAGCATTCCTTTATTTAAAGTTCTCTCAATCTCAATTTCATTTATCGGTTAACCGTCTTGCAGATAAGCAATTATTTGTGCCTTTTCAATGTGGTTAAGTCGAAGCGCTATGTATTGGTGGTTGTCGCTATAAACAGTATATTTTGATAATTTATTCCAAACCCACTTTAAAATTTAAAAATGATGGCGCTTACCGTAGACGTAACAAATAAAATGAAGACCTCACACACCTCTCACATAATCCCCAACTATGATATTTACATATAACATGCGGAATTTTTCGTCTTGGCGTTATTAAAATGACATATTTGCTGCGAGTCTTGAAAGTATGCCGGTCATTGCGCAATCATTTTTACAGTGTACTTAGTTTATGAAACGCGCTTGTGAAATGCACATAATTGCGTTGAAGGTTTCCTTTAATATAAACTTAACAATAGATGTTAGAGGCAAGTAATACGTACTGTTTTATGTTTCAATAGAGGCTTCTTATGTTTTAATTGCTGTAGAATTTTATGCAACGAAAAGATTAAATTCATCCACAAACCTCTCAACAGATCGACAAATACTTAATTTTCCTCTGGAATATCCACAAAACACCGTATACGCAAAAAATATGCAACAAAACATACGAGCGGAGTCGTCAAATGCCAAACGCGTATCACCTGTCACCTTCCTATCATATTGGAATATGTATTGACAAAGATTTTTACAATTACTATTAGTTTTTTGGTAAATTTATTACATCTAACGCTCATTATTAACGAAATCGTAAAAATGTTATTACTCTTTATGTATTTTGCCAGTGCCAAAGTTAGGTATTTAAACATACAACAGTGACATTAAAATATCCTTATGGTACAGCTCTAACAAATTCTAAATCTGTTTTTTAAGTGATCAGCCTTTATTACACCCAACAACAACAGGCATCAGCAGCTAAGCGCGCTAAATGACACTAAATTTTAAGTGTGATTTGTAATTGCTGGAACCTTTGATGGAATAGTTGGTCGAACGATTTCAAAACAATAGCTCTATTTTAAAAACGCATTTGTATTGTTGTAACTGTTCGATCAAAGGCTATAACAAATCTATTCTTGTGCGAGTTAAACCGGGCATGCGCTGTTGATGTGCTGTGCTCCTTTTACTAATTTTAAGAGAGACTAATTGTGGCACTTGTACATTTACCAATTTCAAGCAAATTTGAAATGAGCAATAAGACCATTTGTGAAGACGATCCAGGCTGTTTATTAAACTTAATCTCGGCTTCAACATAGTTCAACATAGTAGTAGCGTAAATCATTCCATTACGACCGTGATTGGAGGGACGTAAGTGTGATTATTTTCTTTGGTTGCCATTGATATAGAGATTTCCAGCAATACGTACGAGGGTCTTTAGAAAAACAGGAAAACAAAGTATTTTCTGTTGATTTTTATCTATTTTTCAATTTAATCTACACTTAACCGTATATATATTTCCAAGCGTTTCTCCGCCATTTTTAAGCCTTCCAAAAAGTAAGATTTCCGATGGTCCTCAACTCTCATTCAGCAATTTTAGCCATCGAGGTTGCCCAGGTGTGAACCCGTGCATTGCCTTGACAGAAGAGAATCTTTTTTTCTCGATTTCTTTTTCCACCGGTACAATAACGATGCATAATACCCTCCCTTTCTCCAAGTAATCGGTGTCCCAAAAAACCGAAGCCATCACCTTATTGACCCATTTCACCGTCTTCGCCTTCAATAACTTCAAAACAGCTTTAATGTCGACCACACGATTGCATTTGTTCTGCGCCGAGACTAAACGCAGCATTCTTGCCGAGATTTTTCATATTTCATTTTTCGTGAAAAATTGAAAACACTGCTTGTGGTTTCAACTATTTCAGGAACTTTGATTGGTCAGTCCTTTAGAATCATATCGTGGATTTTGCGAATCACTTCGGGGTGAGGAGTGGGTGTGCAATGAACATCATCCAACTTAGCTTTGATCTTCTTTGCTGTTAAGCCTTTCTTATATGGCTGACAATCGGGTCGGGAAAACAAAAAGAATAGGACAGATTTCTATCTATCTTCAATCAGTTCGACATTACTGTCTGGCGTATATTGATACGCCTTTTAGCCGTAGTGAATATTGGGAGCCGTTCACCAACTGTGTGTCGCCTACGCCGCGCCTTAGATCTCCAATAGGAGTAGATAAAGCGATGACATGATATTTTAAAGAATGACAAGGACACCGGATACCATATTAGAACATATCATATACCAAACATGTAATTGTACACCTATTAGTTCCCTTAAATAGAACAAGTTTCCAGAAAACTTGCCAAATTACAGCAATTACCAGTCCCAGTAACGTATCACGTACAAAACCGATAATATACTAACGGGCAGCGGTTTCCAAAAACATAAAGTCGCGAGCAACGTCGTCGTAATCGGTAATTGCGGTGCAGTTAAAACAACAAATCTAACAGAACGAATTCGGATTTTCGAAACGAAAATTCATCGAAAATGGTGGATGCCCGAGAACTGAACGATCGCGTGCATCGGTTTGCGTAAACTGCGGCAATAAATTTTATATACGAATTCAGGCCGATCGGGGTAAACCATTACGGCACCGTTGCAATATCGTAAAATAAACTTCGAACGCTCCGCCGTTTGTTGCGAGCCAAGAAGCTACACACGAGAATGAAATTGGGCAATAAAAATAAATCGCTTTATGTTTGTTTTTGTATAATTTCGATGCAATTCGATTCAAAATTGATGGCGATATCTATTTGTAATCGCGGACGGTTGTTTTGGCGTCGCTATTACGACGCATTTTATGTGAAATAATGAATTGGGCGAATTGTTTTTAAATTTTTGAATTTTCGCCATTCAAAGCATTATTTCAACATTTCATATCATTAATGGATATATAAAATATACTTACAGCATTGCTTGTGTTTATATCTATATTTGATTTAAGATGTTCTAGGACTTTGTCGAGATGTCCTGCACGCGCTGCGCGCAGGAAGGACGTATTGCCGTCGGACTGTAAAAAAAAAGAAAGAAATATGAATATATATATATATATCTACATTACGACAAAAATGTTTCTACGATTTAATAAATCAACATCAAGTACCGCCTTCCAAGCGAAAATTTTTCTTTTGTGTTGTTTGTATCACAAGGCTAACAATCAGTAACTCCTTTAATGACTCTTTTGAAGATAAGTTAAACATTTTGATAATGTTTATGCTACTTCTTGTACAAGAGAAGTCGAATATACTTTTGTTAATTTTCAACTTTTTTTCAACTTTAAGATGCTGAAACTAACTTATTCCTATCTCATTAGTTTTACTAGCAATACCACACTTCTAAACAAAGTTTTTCTTGCTATTCCAACTGAATCAATGTTTTCAAAAAATTACTAATAATAAAAAGACCACAAAACAAATAATTTGCTAGAGCAACACTAATTTTGAAGTATAGAACTTGCGGATGAAGATGGAACTTAAATCAGGTTTTCCTGTTGAAGTTCTCAATAGTTGTTAATGTGTATATTGGATTTTAGAGAACTTGGAAGTCTCCATAGTAAACTCTGAAACAATTTTGGAAGGGTTTAGTAAACTTACGCATAGAAGATTGACTTATAGCTTTGCAGCTTGAACTATTACTTACGAGAGAATAGGTTTTATGGTCCGACTTTAATACGTTACATTTGAATTAAAAGGAACAGGTAAGGTGAGTTGTTGGAGATCATCGATATTAATTAATAGTGCTTTCTGGGCGCAAAAGAAATTAATCGTTGCAAGGCCAATAAGTCCACCAACTCGCTGGATTTCACAACGAAGAAGATTTAAAATTGAAGTTGAGGTTAATTTTTTTGACGAAATGAGATCCAATAGCCACGAATAGTGGCTACGACTTCGCTAAAATTAACAGACAATTGATGGATTTTGGAAAATTGGAACAAAATATGGAACCTTCCGGGAATCATACTACAAGTAGTTGTAATTATTCGAGATTAATGCTCTTTGTCATTACACTAGCTTCCCAAAAATGTGATAATTTAATTTTTTTTTCTCGTTTACCTTTCCATTCCGAACGCAATTCCAAAGTTTTAAACAGAATATTATTTGAAAAAGTAAATTAGAAAAATCAGACTTTATTGAGGACCACCCCTGATCTTTTCCTTTTGCACTTATGCTCAACGCTCCAATAATCGACTGTCGTCCCAGAGAAAATATCTGCGGTAAAAAACATAAAGAATGACAAGATATTAAAAATCGAATCGCAATATTTCATCCGGCACGTACATATTACTTACTCCCGAAGAACGGCGCTCTAAATATAGCCTTGCGCCGGGTGATGTTCATCAAAATTTAATCAGCAAATGCGCTTTTTCTCGTCGCGCGATGTTCGCGCTCCAAAAAGCATTTAATTCGGTTTATTGACGGCGGCCGCGTGCGGCGCAGTAATAGTGATTACTCCACAAATTCCACCTATCAATTTCATCCGCAGCTATATGCGGACAAACTCAAGCGCCTTCCTGTCCGCCAAGTGGTAGTTCTCAATTGCTTTCGGGTCGGTTTAATTGAATTTCCTTATCAAAACTTGCTGCCGATCCACTTTCATTACGACAAATAACGGACAGGATTACGGTCGGATCGGCGAGTACGGATTTTCCTTTTTGGACGCCAAGGGGAGTTATTAATTTAGTTGGCCACATCGGGATATTAAAATTACTTTAATAGGAAGTAAATTACGTCACGGCGTGAATGGTGGTTCCAGGGATAATTTACGATTAATTAACGTTGTTTTCCGTAATGAATTGAATAAATTTACGAGGAAAGCCTCTAAGTTCTAAAGGATTTCCATCACGGTGTCAATTTTCAAGTAAAACAGCGCCATATCGGTCACTAGTTTCAACACATCATCAGCTGAAGAACTCCTCATTAAAATTTCATTTACGGTAAAAAATGTTTAAAGACCTGCTGATTAGAGTAACAGTTATGAACCTCCATTGTGAGTACCCAATTGGCGATTATCTTTATCAACTATCCTCGCACGTAAAACACAAAAGAATTAAACCAGCATTCATGAAACAAAAGATTCAATAGAAACAAAACTCACCAGTTTCATCGTCCATAAATTATAACGAGGCAAATAATGATGAATAATAGAGATCTTGTCAATGTGATCGCTGTACACCGACTAACAGAATCATTACAACAATACCGACACCGAGCTAGCTAATATCGCACGAATTTGTTTGAATCGAACGCAATCGTCTCCCTTGGACACGTGGCATTGCCATTAACTACTCCTCTCTATCCTATGACTCAGTGCCTCATTTACTATTTACCCCACAGGACAATCGTGCACTTGCACCCCAATTCGTACGCGAACGTGCGTCCCTATACATATGTATGTAGGAGCCCTATTCTTTTAATCGAACAAAGCTCCGAAGTTCCACCTGACACGGGGCGTGTGACTTTGCTGATTACCTCAAATCAATCTTCTTTTTTTCCCTATTTCCGCTTAACGTGATAAGTGCCAATTCTAATCCGCGGAAAAGTGTTACAGGGAAGCCTAAAAAGGTCAGAAAAACCAATTAGACGAACGATACAAGATCCATCAAACAGATGAAACCTAGATTTACGATCTCGATCGCTCTGATTTGTTATTTCCCTCGGGGATTTTCCCGAAACCGGGAGATTTTCTTGCGAGGGTGGTTCGTATTCTGACGATGGCCGGCTATTATTGGAACAGATTTACACAACAGCTGACGCAATACGCGTCCAAATGAGAGCTTTTGTAATACGACAAACGGTATTTTATTTACGAATGGAATTGGATGGCTATTGTGTTAGTCGATTCTGTTTGAGGAATAGTTTCGTTCTAGGTACTACGAATACGCTTTCAAGCGGAGCCTGAAGCGTCGAATACGGAAATAACTTTCGCCGCTTTAAAGGTGAGTTCCGTCTTTCGAATGGGCTTCTCTATTGGGCGTAGATCTTTTCACAATTGTTTCTTAAGAAGTGGAATTTGTATGTATTCACTATACCACATCTAAAATTAGTTCGTCTTCGTCCAGGATTGCAGAATAGGTTTGCGCCAACTCGAACATTTTAAGTTTTAGATGAATCAAAAAGGAAATTTCTCTAACAATGAGATTAGAGAGACAAAACCTCTTTCAAGACCTTGTAAGGGAAGGGAAGAAATCTCTTTTCATATTAATTGGCGCTGCGGGAGAGAGATTTGCTGCTTAAACTACTAAAATAGGAACCAAATGCAAGAATGCCGCGGCTTGAAAGCTGTAGCAAACTTTATTCTTTTCATGATGCCGTCAGTTAAACAATCGATACGTTTTGACTTCGTGGTTCTAATTCTTTCAAAGATTTTTTGAAGTGATCGGTAAACCAACAACCCAAAACACCCAGCTTCAAACTAGGAACCAACTCATGGTGCTACACGAACCTGTTTACACAGTTTATCGCGAATTTAGTAGTTCGAAAAGTTGCTCTTTGCCCTAGATTTGCTCTTACAAGATGGTTGAGAAGTCTCCCCATCCAGACAGATAGAACATCGAAATGTCTCGGTGAAGAAGAAGAAGCTTAGGTCATCAAGGTATCAGCAAGAGAAACATCCTTCTTATGTTTTTGTACGCTTGGCAACTTATTCAACAAAATTAATCTTTTTTGTGACCGAACACACAAAGTCATTCTTATTAATCGTGTATGTTGCAGCAATACTTATGTTAGTCTATTTTTTCATCCTCAATCTGTCCCCCAGAGACAATTATCTATAATTGAACATAAAAGAACCGTTGACCCATACGCAAGCCATCATATTGTTTAATTTGCAACATATTCTGAAAAAGTACTCCTTCCTCAAAACGCAAATCAACAAATCTTCAACGCGCGCAAAACATCCTTGCTTCCAGTTTTCACGTTCCTTACGATAACGGAACCATCTCTAATCCTCCTGCCACGTACGAATTCTCCTAATCCAGCCGTCTGGGAACAACAAACTATCTACTAACACGAACCCTTCGGCAATATAGCATTCGGCTAACTCTCCCTATCGTGTCGTTTCGCGGCGTTTCAGCGCGAAAGTTGCCAGCATTCCGGGAAACCCTACATCACCGGGGATTACTACGGGAAAAGGGAGAGTTGTGTACGTTATTGTTCTAACGTCGGTCGTTCAATACAATACGGGACGACCTCATTCATGTCGATGGGTTCGGTAAACACCCGCGGGCATATTTCCATCAGAATACAGCGGATTCGTAAATGGAAATCGGCAGGAAAGGGGATTTATTCGGCACGTCACTCAAATCCGGAATTAATGTTAACGTGTGAGTGGCAGTTATCGAAACATTCATTGCCTAAGTTTTTTTTTTTTATAACATTTGCGTCTCGTATGGTATTATGTATTAAATAATTTGTACGAAGATTGGCTTTTTAAATCGTGTGGTTTAGTTTTACCGAAATATTTTATAAAGGTATTGGCAATTTTAGGAATTTTATTTGCTTATTTAGTCAGTTAGTTGTTGATATCTTAACAAAAATATTCGCTTTTGAACAATTTCTATACGATGCTAGTGTGAAAAGTTCTCAGCCTAACGCAGAAATGAATACTTCTTCT
Source organism: Oryctes rhinoceros (assembly GCA_020654165.1). Lineage (NCBI taxonomy): Eukaryota > Metazoa > Arthropoda > Insecta > Coleoptera > Scarabaeidae > Oryctes > Oryctes rhinoceros. Next base: position 18,230,378 of record JAIOKQ010001012.1, read on the forward strand.
TTTGTTAAATTCAATTTTATCTCTCAACATATATACATTTTTTGCCAGCGATGACGTTTCCATCTCTTTAATTCGTCGAAATAACAGTTGGCTCATTTTGCAAAATATGCATTTACAAAAATCGGCGACCATCGAGCGAAACTTTAAGCCTTTTCCGGCCAATGGAACAGACTTTTCCTTTTTTGGAGCCGATTCACTGTTCGCAGTTCATTGTTTCGATTATATCTCCGCTTAAGATACGGACTGATACATTCATGATTCATCAACAGTTATTAATTGACGCAGTTATTAACATTAACAGTTATTACTATTTGCCCCAGACACAACAGAATTTGCGTAACCAGCGTCCGCGTTGGCTTTAACTTAGGTAGGCGTATTGCCTCTTAAATGCAAGATTTTAATGACAACTCAATATTTGATTTCTCCTGTTAAATAACAACCGAGCGTCCAACATGGCTGAAATTATCAATAGTATCTTTCAACACAAAACTATGTTACTGGAACATTTTTAACATCATCCTCGTGATGAGGTTTGACCACTCTCCCTTGTTTATAATTTTTAAAAAGCTATCATGCAATAAATGGTACTTCAAAGATATCAAATAAGGGCTGCATTTAACTTAACTTTTTTTGTAATTAAAATATAACATATACAACCTGTTAGGCCTTCACCTTGGTATTACATACTTTTTGGTTAGCACTATAACCAAAGGTTCGCAACAAATGTGCTCTTTCTGACCCCATCTTTCGCAATACTCAGAAATTTATTTAAGACACAATTGAAGACGCAACAAGATGGAAAACTTTTAGAATTTTACAAAGTAGCGAAAGCCTATATTTAAATTTATCCGCCATTTTTAAGTTGTTAAATGCAGTATTAATAAATTTCATTTCAAGCACAGAAAGGAACAGTAAGAAAAAAAATAAAGAATTGACAAGAAATTCGTATCCAAGATGCAATCTGTGATGAAATCGGTTGTCATCGCTTGTTTCCGAGATTTGTTTAATCGAGATATAAATTAACGATAACCTAATAATAATAAATCATCCATCAAGAGGTTCGACTATGGAGCATATTGAGGTCTCTACGTCTACTTCTTTCAGTCCAGTCTTTTTTTTTTTCATCTCAAAAAACTTTCTTTAAATATTTTGTAGTCTTCTTGTTTACATCTAACATCTGTTTTAAGGAAACTCAATTCGAGGCTTGTACACTAAGATGCATAGTAATCCGAACAAAGCGTAATAATAAATTAGCAAGAAGGAATTTTTTCATAAATAACAGGGAGGATAACTTCAAGTTGGCTATATCGTGACCTTGTTGAATAACTGGCAGTGTTTGATATATACAATAGCAATGTTTTGCGGCTATTGATATGAAAAATATGTGAAGGGAACACAGTTTGTTTGTAGAATTGTTTTAAAAGGGTCCAAAATCTACTGTTAACATTCTTTGTAAGCATTGGCTCAGGAGTGTACATTTTTAAATGTTGGAAGCTGCAAGAATTTGTGTTGGTCTTGGACCTAATATGAATATGCTGTGAGTTTACCAGTTACGAAGGAGGTTGAAATTGAAATTTAAGGATTTTTATGTGCAAAACAAAAAGTAAATTAATAAATAAGTTTTTATTTTTAATCAATTGCAATCATTTCAATCTCTAGCTTAATAATCTACAAGTTACACAGTGTTACACCAATCCTCTAACAACATCGAACTTACCATTCGAAAAAACTTAAAGCACAAAGGCATATTGTTTAATTCTCATAGTGCGGCGTTAGAGTCCCTTCCCAGTAGGCTGATTAAAGTATCATTTTACTTCTTAAGATGAACGCGGTTAGATGTATGAGTCGGATGATGATATTTGACCACTAGCAAAAGAAGAACTAACATAATGTTTCAAGTTGCGAGATGCGTGATCGATAATCTTCATCAAAATTCAACAGGTCCTCTACGTAACGTATGTAATAAACAACGCACATTTGCACATATTAACACGCAAGCAAGAATGGCGAGATGAGTGAAGCGGATGCGATCGGGGCACTTTCAACGGGAATAAAAAAATATCTTTTCATCTGATAAATGGGGATGTATTGGTGCTATATATTTTACGCATCGATAGGCACGGGAACCTTTGTACAATGTTTACCAATAATTAAACCTACAAGCCGAATTACGTAGATATAAGTGCGATTAAGGCGATGAAATGGACGTCGAACGACGATGAGACACGCGCACGTGATTCAAAGAAGCGAAAAAACCGGATGAGAGACGACTTATCACTCAAACACTAGTCTAGTATGATATGATGATGTGTGAGTAACGCAAAAGATTCTAATGCAAAATGGTGAGAGTCGCGCGCTTCGCGGCGACGCCTTATGACGTAGACGGTCAATACCGAACGTCGCGACGGCGCGTCTGCACCCCTAGCTGGTCCCGGAATCCAATCTACGGTCTCGCGAGCTTTTATTGCCTGCGTCGAGGGTGCTCCGGTGGTGTTTGTACGCGTACGGAAGAGTAGGTAATTGTCGCCCGTTGATAAGTTTGACCTTTACCAGACGATCCTAATGGACTTGGCCTTTATGTTACAGCACCGTGAGGGTACTTCCTAACCACTTGTGCGTGGTGCGTTTTCATATTTCATCGCCACGAACGGTCCTCGAGACGAATGTAGATATGGTACGTGAATTGCGGGACTGGTGGCGATAAAGGAACGCGATAATTGTATGCACTTTGATCAGTCTTGCATTGGTTGTATAGGGTATTAATGGGAGACAAGCCTAGCAATTTCAAGCGCAATGAATGTTCTAGCGGAAAGCTTTTTAACTTTGAACATTGAAAAAGTGTAATTAAAAGTCCATCTTCAGTTCGTTCAATAACATTGTAATTTTATTCGCTATTGAACTACTAGATTAGTGTTCATAGAATGGCGTTGAGTTAAATTATAAGAAATACGACAAAAATAGAAAAGAACCTTTGGTTTTGGAGAAGCTTTAAACACTTAGATGAATAAATGAAAACTATTAAAAAGAAAAATACCCATATATGAATATAGCAACGAATGCACTGGACATACAGTGGACCTTTATCTTCAATTGACCTTAAATTAAAACAAGAAAGCACTTCTTTTTTTATAAAGTTTGAGAGTCTAATCATGGGTTTCTCATACTAGATACTAAAGAACTAAATATGCTTCATCCACTTGTTATTATCAAAACAGTGAGAGCACGGCGAGTGTAAAAAAAAGCGATTTTGTGAAAAAATTTAAATTTCACGTGGTTCACGAAGATTCTGGAAGGTTTTAATGAAGTAGCATCGGAAGAGATGCTTACAGCTGGTTTGCAGAATTTTGTCATGGTTGTGGTTGTGAATGTCGGCATGTGGCTTACCGTAAAGTAGAGGCGTCTTTAGGCATATCAAGAGTTGCAATACATTTTAATATTTAAGTGCGAAGAGGAATTTAAAAATCCGTAGATAACGTCGCCAGAAGTAACGAAATTTCGATATGTTCGGATACGTGCCGGAGACCAACGATCAACTCATCAATTAGGAGAATTTCCCAGATAAACCGACTCCAAGAAGATGATTTCTTTTCTCGTTGCTAGAAGTCATCGATGAGAAAGAAAAACAGTCGATAACGTCGCATCATCCTTCATTATGGCAATATTAGCTTTTGCAGATCACTTCAATCAATTGATTATTCAATATTGAGCAGGAAATGCGCGGACTACAATTTTTATCAGCTCAGGAGGCCGTTGAACCTTTTAAAAAGAGGCTCGAAGATATCACCTTTTGAATTGAAAAAATATTTGGAGAATCGGTGCGAACGTTTGCAAGAGCGTATAAACCTTCACTTTAACATTTAAATGTAGCCCATCAAACGCCTTATATGATTTAGTGAGACTTTATTTTTGAAGATTGTAACATGCTATAATGAGTTGAGGTGTGTTAAAAAAATAAAATGGAGTCACATTTCGTCGTCGTTGCTACTTCCGCAGCATGGCCATACTGTATTATAACTTCTTTTTCCTCTTCTTCAAAGGTTACGCTATGTTTGGTCATTTACCTATATACCATACTTGTTAACATTACACGAAGTTTTGCCGGAAGGTACTCACTTTTATAGTTCCACCAATACTTAAATTTTATGAGCAGCACTAATAACCACGTTTTATACTGTTCGGCACGCAATGTTGCCGCACATTATAAATATTAAATTAAATTAAAAGAAAATATAAAAAAAAGAGAAATTCTAAATTTTATTGTGAATTAAATGTAAAACGTTAGATATTACTTGGAGTACCTCAAAATTACTAAATTCATTATCTTTATAAGAACACCCGTACAAAACGGTAGTCAATGACCTATCCGCCTTTATTTCAACCTCGTAAAAATATCCAAAATTAGTCGACATTTTTCGCACAGAAAGTCGCATAAAACAGTGGCAAGATAACAACTTAAACGATATTCAAAAGGACGGAATGGCATGCGAGGAATAGCTTCGGAGTTTATCGATCTCTTCGCGGTGTTACGGCACGTCAACCCGGAAAATTCATGCGAAAATAGTTGCGCCGTTGCCCGTGTACTATACAATTTGCCCCGAGGGAAGCCCTTAACATCTGCGGAGCAACTTGAAATGAACGTAACACGTATGCACGTTATATTTTTTCCTACGATCCCGCGAATAATTGCATGTAATTTTGTAATATAAACGGGTCAAGTATTGCATGTGGTGATATTCGAGTAGTTTTTAAAGCCGATTCTGGAACGGATAAGTACATGTAATACATGTATGTATGTAGTTGCATGTACAAGCGCAGTTAAAACGAAACTTTTTTCGACTGGTGTACTATTTTATATCAGTGAGGTGTTCTTTGTTGATGTATACATATTCGCTTTTTACAGGCAACACACTGCTAGGCAACTACTATCACATCTATCAAGACTATTATCAAATAAGCAACGCGTTGGGCTTGAAATGTTGACGTTTACAATGTATTTTTTTCTCTGAATGCATGCCTCTAATGCTTTGATTCGCTTATTGTTGTAACAGAAATAAACAAAATTTCAAGCTTTTAAATTTGACAGAAAATATCATTCTTGTGAACTGTTAACACATTAAAATTTCAACGATAGATCTACGCGGATAAGTTAAAAAGATATTTTGTTCAATACTCAAAGAGAGCGAATAATTTGTTTAAATTGTAATATTAATTTTTGAGAATAGCGGCTTTATTCATTTATTTAACTTTATTTAGTAAGTTGTAGCATTTAAATTTAGTTTCGACGCTTTGATGGGTACACTTCGTTGAACTTTTTCAGTTAAATTTTGCCAATTTTTCCTTTTTTATTTATTAAATTTGATTAATCCAGTTTTTGGACCTACTTCACAGCAGGCTTAAAGATTATATATTGGCGTTATTCTTAAAAATAATGTTGCAGTACTTATTATCTTCCTAAATATGGGCTGGGTTTCTTTTTTAGCACATATCATCATCATTTTGATTGATTTTAAGGTGGGAGATCTAATTAAAAAAAAAACTTTAAAACTCCTCTTAATTAGTGATCTCGTTTAACAAAGACGCTAAATTTTGCAAATTTCATCGGTTTTGACAACTAAAATAGGCCTATTGCACGAACTTCTTTCAATTTCAATGCTGGACTTAAATAAAGAACTCTCTATCCATCACCAACGCAAATTAAATTCGTTATCATAGAGGGACTCGCTATCCTTGACCGTGACAACTACGTGTAATTCAAACATAACGTGCCCCATCAAAATTAATAAATTATGAGCGATAACATCTTCTCGTATGACACACAACATTCATATTACGCCATGCTCTGCATGTTATACCGTACAGATGAAAGTGGATATCATGTTCGCCCTAGCTATGCGGAATAAAAACGTACAAAAATTTAGTTTTTTTATTCCATTACTGAATTAATTAACCGTATAAGGTTGTCCGTTAACATTTGGAATTTTAAATAATAGCTGATGTCATCGACTATCGATTATCCTGACCACGAAAGAAGAAAAGGTAGGTATAGCAGTCGCTTATTATTCCCGTTAGACACGCTATCGGTCACACCGGGCGTACCGCAAAGTTCGCCAAAACATGTATTGCGGAACAATAGCCTTCCGAAAGAAAATGTTTTATTTTTAACGCTTCGCTTTATTTATTGGCTGATTTGTATCGGTGCCGACATTCAAGCTTGCTAAGGATCAAAGGTCGCCACAATCGTTTATCTTCTTTTGATTTGTGTTAGGGGACGTACGCACGTATCTGATCCGTCATTCATCATCGTCAATTTTTAATGAAAGCACGCTTCCGATGGGCATTGTTTATGAAAATACCACCGCGTGTTTTTTAACTATGATAAATGACGGCGCTTTAAATTAAGGGAATTAGAGCGTTGCAATGGCTTTCGGTGGTTCTCTACCAAGAGAAATGGAATGATGGGGAAAAAATTTTTTACGGCTTAATTCTTATCTTTAATAAAAATATTTATCTTTATTAAAAATTAAAGAAAATTAAATGCGATCTCCACGATATTATTAAGAATTCATCTAATTTAAGGTTAAATAAGTCACTGAAAGTTTAATGAACTTGACGTCGTACTTAAATGTTGAAATAAAAACCATTAATCAAATTAGGACCGCAACATAAGAGATCTTACGCTTTGAAGCATTTGAAAAGCTTCGCCAATTGACTTCAATATCTTAAACCAATAGATTACGGATTAACTTTTTTCTTACACCCGCCAATAGATTATATCGTTTAATCAATGGCCGAAGAAGGTCAAAGGTTAGCCATTTATAGGAGAATCTACTTTCGTTCTCAGTTGAACGTTGCGATTAATAATAACGACTTCAGTGTCCTTCAAGCTTCCAATAGGTATTCACTGGTAACTTTACGTATTTGATGAAAATGGAAATTCCAATCGACGATAGATCGTATTTTCGGCAATTCGTTATAGATCGGGGTAGGTCCTTTATTTATTATTAACGGAACGAATCTCGTAAAAACGTTACTCGCAACTTGATAGAGGATAATTAAGTTTAACGAGAGCGTACGTTGTGAGTTTCGAATCCGCTCAGAAGTTCGCGCGATTCTCAAACTTTTCGCGAATTTCGAAATCCATTTATAACTTCTAAATTGGCCAATTGAGCAATTCCGGGTCTCGCGAGACGTAGGGTAATGGCGTGTTAACGTTTCAGAACTTCAGCTGCGTCGGTATAATTTTTGAACATCGGCATCGGTTGAAAAAATGGACCGCGCCAGAAGTTCCCTTTTAACCTTTGAGCTTTCTTCCGCCGCCCTAATCCCATGGAACGTTTAATGTAATATTCAAACGGAGTAAGTCCACGAACGTAACGGATTCTGGGCCATCCTTTGAGCGAGTGTTCGGACAAGGGAATTTTTAATTATCTAGGTTTTGACAGAAGCCGCAAGAATGAATTGAGGAACTTACGATGATTGGTTGGTTTCCTGATAAAGAAATAAAATATATAATTTTTGTTAGAGCAACTACATATTTTGTTGGATTAAATAAACGTGTTGTACTTTTTAGCGTAAATTGTTATTATTTCGAAAATACTGTTCCTCGAAAAAAAAAAATTAATTCGTTTTAATACATCGCGGTATACAATGATTTTTTTCATTTTTTTTTAATTAAGTTCGACCAGCAAAAGTTCATGTATGTCACCCTTAAACGGGGTGTTTCATAATTTTAAAACGACGCTATATTTGGTACACGTAACAGGATATAATGTAACCTAGTTGTGTTATGTAGAATTTTTTATTACACTTCCTAGCATCAAAGTATCGTCATGCATATGCACGAAATCCCATCTATTATGCGAACACGTGAATACATTTACCCGTCGCGGTGAAACATACCCGACGTGCATGCAGAGAGCTTTTGTAATCTCTACACTATAATTTTTAAAACTACCAACAGCTAGAAAACCCGACATGAACGCTATAACATTTTCAGTAGCTGTACGGCAACGTTTTTTTTTTTTTTTGGCCACCGTCCAACTATGTCAGAACGCTACGGTACAGTCGGGGTTAATAAAAACCTCCCACACGAACACCGCGCCTATTGGAAATGGAAATCGGGAAGAAATAACGATCACGTACTGACGTCACGTAGTGTATGGCGAATATTTACATTTAGCGATACATCTGGATGAGCCGGAGTAGTGGATTTACGATCGCGAAATTGACAGAAACAAAAGCGCGTATTGAAGAGACTTGTAACCTTCAAGGATAACGCGTCCGTACGCAAAACGTACGTTATAAATGCACCTCGCGCGAGCTTTCAAGTTAACTATTTGTTTCTGTAGTTCGGCGCGATGTTATTTTAAGATATTGTTTTCAAACGGTGTGTTTACTATTAACGATATATAATCCCCTCTGTATATCTGTACGCCTGCATTAATTCGTGTCCGCGCTTTATTGCGGTAATAAACGCATCTGCATTCATGATCTGACCCATATTCGTCATTTGCAACTCGCAGTAAATGTATTAAACGGATAGGCGTGCGTACGGCTCTTTTTAAACGTAGTTAACTTTTAGAAACATTTTCTTTCTAAAATACCGCATATTATTAATAAACTTCGCCAAATTCATAGCGTTAGTCTGTTAGTTTTGCGCATTGTTTTTCTTCCGTCCTCAAAATGCTCTACAGCGCGGTAGACTAGTACGTCACGATGCTTACAAACGTCGAAATTCTAGAGAAAGCACAGAATAGGACGCTCAGGATGATAGTCAAGGCGCCGTTTTATGCATACACCGAGAGCTAAGAAACGACCTGAATCAGTCCGGATTAATTAATCTTTTGGACTGCCAAATACACCCGACAACAAGCAGCTACTAGGGCGCACATTAGGAAGCCCAAGGATATAGTTTTTGGGACCCGATTTGAATTAATACAGCCCTTACCGTAGATTCAAGGACTAAATGCTGAAAGCATGTCACACCTTAGAACATCAATGAAGGCTGTACGTACTGCTTTTCAAATCAATAATTTAATATTGGTCCTAAAAGATGTGTGGAATTGCTGATGAATGAAGGAGCTATTTGAAAGTAACTGTTCCGGCTTCATGCTTCGCAAAGAAAGTAAAGAATTTCCATAATATCGAGCATAAGTTGATGGGAACCGTAAAAACCATCAAATTATCGTGGTACATCTGCCAGATCTTGTACATAGGGACACCGCAACTACTATTGGCATCGTTAGTAGACTTTAAGGCATAGAGCTTTGAAAATGTAAATTCTCACAGTTGTGCAATAGCTTAACTAGCATTTCATAAGCCTCATACTATTACTCATTACTCCACCTAAAATTGAATTTTGTTCAGTTTTAAAGGATTGCTCTTCAGGTTGTGAATCAATGAGTTTTTTTCATGGTGTATGGTTATTTTGATAGAAGTTAGACGATTGTGATAACAGAACTTGTTTGTCTGCTGCTTCATATTCTTTTTTGTCCAATTAACTTGCAGTCGTCAGAAATTCAAACTTTATCGTTCTATAAGTTCTGGACATTTTTTAGAATTGTACAGTAAGTTATCTGCTCGCTATCTTACCTTCTGATTTTTGCTTTATTTCAATACTCTGCGAATCCTTACACATACAGGCTAAATACAGTATCGTAATGATTGTTGTTTAATAATAACTGAACCAAAGGAATATAATTGTACAAATAGACGTCCAATTTGTTCTAGGAATCAAGACACTTTTGGTATTAATTTTTTTAACCACCACCAGACTTCTCTCAGGACCGACATCAGCTTCTAAATAGATAAATCTAATATATTGTAAACTACTTCCTCCATCTTCGCTACTTAATAAGTATCAAACAATTTAATTTTGCCTTCTCCTGTTAGAACCCCGATATCTACGTTCAGTACCGGTGACTAAGGTTAGTGGTGAGTCATATTTTCCCGCGAAAAATCTAGAATCGCGAAGAAGAAAAAATAATCATCCCTTTTCAATTCGCATCCATCAATTTATTTTCCTTCAAAAAGCGCGAATTTGTTTACAAAAACAACACCGACGAATATGCTCATTGGATAAACAATCTTCTTTCGAATTTGTTTAATTTTCGAGACGGAGATACTCTCATTTATCACGGTATGATGTTACCGGAAAACAGCGCACTTCAAAGTCGAAGATCGAGAATATTTGTACAGCTAAAATCACTATTGCTGCCGATTCCCAAAGTTAATATTAGCACAATTTATGTACGCCGTAATTGGTGCGCCTGCTATAAACAGACAATGTATGGCGCCGTTATCTTTTAACGTCATCACTTCACGTTAGCCTTAACAACTTAAATATTAGTATGCAGATGAACCATCCATCATAATCCATAACCTATCGTGTCACGCAATTTATTTTGCGTGATGTTTGAAGACTGATCACCGGTACATTGGCAAGTTAGTGGTTTTAGAAAATGTCTTTTCTCTGGAGATACGCTGGATGATATCTCTCTTTTTACGACTATTATGGAGGAAAATTTATTGTAGGATAGGTCACAAAAATAACGTACATGCAGACAGCAAAAAGGACTTTGGATCTCCTTTGAAGGTATTAACAGATGTTGTACTCTTGATATATCTGAAGTAAAGCGTTAAATTGCTGTGTACGTTCACACAGTTCATGCAGTGTACGATCCAAGTCAGTGTCTCGTCAGTATCCACAACTAAAAAGTTTCTTTCACGGACACGACTTATCTCCTCTTCTTGTACGTTTTATTGCGTCTTGTTCTGAGCTGTATGAAAAATCGAGTAATCTTTCTTTCGTTATTTAAAAATAACTTCTTATTAGAAAACCATGCAATAAGAGACATTTAATCGACTTTCTGTTTGTAAAATGACAGGAATAGAACCACTAGTATCGTCGACAAACATTAGCCAGAAAATCATTTATGAAGTGGAGGACAGCGAAAACACCCAAAAGACTGTTCTGGTGCGCACTCCTCTCCTCCGTCAAAACAGGAGACCTCACCCTACAACTACACCCTACTTACAAACTGGACCCTGTCGCGCAAATGGATTCCAGCTATTGTATCGCAACGCCACGAATTCTGTAGCTACATAACTTTCAGATGAAAATATCGTAATCAACACAACCGAAGGCGCGACTCAAATCTCAAATGACCCCTGCTATGGATTCTCCAAAATCGAGGTATCACACGGTATATTAATAAAGCTTATTAAATCGCCATTTTGATGGAATAATTCGCTTCGAATCCGTGTTGCTGGTTTGTTTAAATCTGACCAATAACCTACTTATTAATTCAATTAATCAACAATCTCAATGGTATAATCACAGCTTCTGAAGCTCTCTTGATTAATTTGCACGGTACATCATCCGGATCTGCTGACAATTTATTTTTTACTTTTTTTTTAAGATTTCTGGCTTCGTGCTCGTTCAAAAGCATGGCGCACATGCTTCGAAAGATTTGAATGTTATTGTAACCTATCGTTCCAGGATATTTGGGAGCCTACGTTACGTGCGGATCCAATTAAGTAATCGTCGAAGGTTTCGGCAACGTGACTGGGATTATTTATTAATTTCTCATCAATATTTATTTTGCATAACAATTCGTTCATAGTATTCCATGGTGCTCTTGTTTGATTAATTTTATGGGTGAAATAATTCCGTCTAGCAGTGGTCAGTTATGTATCTAGATCCTTCCACAATAACTCTTCATTAAAATAATAAAAAAAAATAAAATACTAAAGACAATGCTAACATGTGCTTTATTCAATATAACAAATTTATTGCGAAAAAGTCTTTGATGGATATACTTTTCAAGGGTACGGGGCTTTTGGCTACATCACGAGACTCATAGTGCCGGTATTCAAATTTACACTGATTTAATTTATCGTTCCTTTATTCTGCTAAGTTTTACAACCAACTTATAAGCCGGCAAGATAATATTTTTCAATCTTAATAAATTCATTGATTTTAAATTAAGTTGGTAATATTCAGCAATGAGACTATGTGCATTAACCCAAGCACTTAAGAGATTAAATTTTCAGACCTTAATGGTCAGTCCGTCGCATTGCTGATTGAAGATAGCTGCTGTCTAAGCAGACAATCGCCACGCTATTTTAAGAACATGCGATTGACGTTTCTAAGTTTGGCTGGCGCAGTAGTTCAATCGATTAATCGATTTCAGCTGGATTTCAAAGTATCGCTTTGAAAAAAAGAAAAGATTTTTCTAGAGGCTACAATCTAATCCATGCTATTCTAGAATTATAGAGATTTTGATGTAACAAAAATTTTAATCTTGGTAGCAAGAGTTTTTAATTTCTTTCGGAGATTTTCCAGAATAAAACTGACTATACAGCTAGGATTTAAGGTAGACATTTTAATGTGTGTCTATATATATATACACAATGCTCTACAGCGCAACGTCTTACACGACCTGAGATAGGACATTATTTTCCACGATTACGTAACCCTTTTCCAGTTTTCTATCTACAAACATTCTATTTTACAAATCTCTTGTTATTTATGGAAGAAAATCAATACACCCACAATACATTCTCCTTCTAATGAAGAACACGTACGACATTTAAATTGACGTTAAACTCTTTGATTGCAGTTTAAAACTATTCCTAAAGAATTTTCTAAAAAATAAAGAAAATTGTTCTTAAAAAAAAAAGAAAAACAAATTCTAGACGAAATTTCTTACCTGCCCATTTTCAGTGACCATTATCTTGGCCCCCGGACCCACTAATCTACAAGAGTTGAGCAAGTTACAGACACTAGGTAACCGGCATATTCTATGCCGTATGACCACCGCTAAAATACTACCAGGAATCGAGCCAATGGCACTGAGCTTCCCGAGTATCGAGCGGAAAGCAGCTTTGATAGCTTTCGGGGGGAGCTTTCCGCCTATGCGCAATATAGGGGCGACTACGACGGTGGTGGTAGCGGCGACGACACGGCTTTCACGTACAGGGGCGTATTATATAAGGTCGTCGAAGTTACGCTACCCTCCTGGCAACGTACGAAACACCGAAGTACGGATCATACCGGCTTTGGAACAACCTATTTACATATGTACATGTAGAGGTGTATTGGACATTGGGTTAAAGAAAAAGGGACTTTTTGGTGGTTTGAAGGTGTATGTCAAACGATGTTCTTTCTCATCCACAGGATTGACGTACAGAAAAATATTTTTGAAATACATGGCGTTTCTACGGCGCATAAAGATTTCGGATTTGTCAGACGTTCTATGTAACAGAGTAGAATAGATCTATTGTCCTTATTTCTCATCGATAGGCATATTACTTTCGTGAAACAATTTAAAAACAAGCTATCTAGCCTGATGGAAGTTTACCGAAGATTTTTCACGACACTGATGGCACCCTCGTGTGAATTTGTAAACACCAAGGAAATGTCCAAAATTCCCTTTGCACATTATTAAATCGCAACCTTCAGTTGTCAATTTGCCAATATTGACGTATTAAAAACAATGATTCAGAGTTTATTTTGAAATCTTGAATGTTTGTGTAAATATAGCGTTAACTTGTAGTTTTCTCAATAAGAACGTTGCTGTTGAAGAACATCATCATAGGTTCCCTCATCAGAGAAATCCGTATGAAAATTTATCTCCCAAAGTCTGCAAGAAAATATTGGAAAGCCAAAATGCTTCCCAGTGCTAAAAGAAGATACCAATCCGCAATTCGACAGAATTTAGATGACGTAGCATATTTTCTAAACTTAAAAAATTTGAGCTGAAATGGATATTCTTCAAACAAGAGTATTCCACACATCCCACTAACAATGACTATGTCCATACAACATGTAAATTGGTTACAAAGAGTACGTTAATGATTCGGCAAAGTTTTATGGCAATAACTTAGGCTTCCACTGCCCAAGACAGTTAAAACTAAGTTGAAGACATGTTCCGGGTTCGCATTGTCTAATGTTATTCTTTCTTTTTTTTGTTAAACGAAAACTCAACGTTTTGCCTAGAATGAGATGGGGCTTCCTTAAAGAAGGGGAAGCTGGTTAGCAAGAGTTAGCAGGGTTGATTTTCACCTCTGGCCCGATTCACATGCTGAGCTAGCGCAATCAACTGCCTCCCGTTCACTTAGTTTCGCCTCTGGCGTTTACACGTTTATTTACCACGCTACCTTTCCCTCTGCTAAAGAAGTCCTAGGTGATTATGGACGGAAAGTTGAATTTTCGATTAACAAAACATAACATGACACGATCAAAATTTTGTGCAAAATGAATCGGAAGAACTTTCCAAGAGATGTTCCTTTCTATACATCATAATGTATTACTAAGAAGAAGAATTTTAAGCAAGATTTTAATGCAAAGTTTGTAGGATGTTGGGATGATCATGGTGATCCTATTGCTTAGCCTACAAGATCTCCAGACATCACGCAGATGGACTATTCTTTATGGAATTGGCTAAAACGTAAGAATCACTTCCTGAAATCAATTCCTTCTGTTAGAAATGCCACAGTCGAAGTCAATGCCCAGCATTTTTCAAAATATTTTAAAAAATGCACCGATCCAAACAATGCGCGAAGGAAATTTTGTTATGGCGTCAAAAAATAAAGATCGGATAACAACATTTGAACTGAAGCCGGAAATCTTGAAAAGGGATCTAGATAAGAAAGAAAAAGAAAGATCCAACTAAAGCATATAGTTTATTACTTTAGCTATCAACTTTCTAGAGTTGCGGTTATTTCTATGTATTTGTATCTTCAGCAAGTTTAAACTTTTTATTTTTCTACCGATGGCGAAAGGTTAAAATAGTGAACGTAACAGCCATTAACGCCATCTCTAACGAGTTCAGTATGTCTACTTCAGCGCCAAAGTCCCTCAAACCTCCTTTTTTATTAATGAATGGTTAAAATGACTGCCTTGCTCCTGTACCTATGTTTTAACAAGATTTTATGATCTGCTCTTACTTTCTCGTTAATGTTAATCAATTTTACGTGGCGTTTTTTTTTTGTTGTTTAACGAATTTCGAGAATCATTAAAAATACAAACAATTTGAGATATATGAATGCATTTAATGAATATTCTTGTCAATGTTGTTAATGAACAACTACGTCAAAGCAAAACATATCCAATATGGAATAATAATAATGATAATAATGCTTAAATCAATCTTCCTAGTTCCTCGCCCAAGATTTTGTGTAACCTCAATTTGTGATATAGGTTTCCATCAACATTATTCTCTAAAATTAAATCATACGGCAAAGCTTAAAAGGTTAACTAACAACACTTAATGGCGGAATTTAAACAAATCAAGAAGGAAAATTTTTTATTTTCGTTCCGTTTTTACCACTTTTTTCTAAAATTAAATCGGGACCGGTTAGTTCTCAAGTGACTGAAAATACATTAGGACCTACCCAGAGAGCATTGAACGGCGGATACTGGCATTTAATTTGTTGTTATTGCTTTTGTTACGTTTTCCTTCGACTTTCTCTCAATACGTAACGCCGAACGAATTCCCACGGGCTAGTAAATGGGTTTCTGTCGGGAAACCCCGAAAGAATATGTGCAATATACATATTCATCCGAATTTCGTCCCTCTTGTCGTTTTCGAGTAGAAGCTTTCGCGGTGAACGCATGAACGACGTAGAAAGTAACGGGCCGATATATCGACCGTGAAGTTAATTCGCTTTCGTTCAAAATGAAATACGTCGCCCCTATCGTGAAGATAGAAGGGTGGTAATAAAATTTCAGATTGGGTGTTAACGTTCGTTACGAACTTTGTTATTGGGAAAAAAGTTTTTCGATCTTCCTCGAAGATTACTAAGGGCAAAGTAAAGCCTGTCGAGATTAGAAGGTAGTTGAGCAATACAAGTATTACTATACAGAAACTACTACGCGGAAATCGACAAAAGTGTTCCATTTTTCCATTTCATTGGAGCGCTGTGTTTATCGCTAAGGTACCTGCGGCTAAATAAAACAGAGATGGTAAAAATGCACACTTGAAGATTCGCAAAAGAATATTTTGATCTTTCGTTGCCCCGAAGGTTGCAAATAGAAGCAATACACCGAAATATTCCGTGTTTTTCGCGGATGCCGTTGTAGCAACCGCCTTACGGAATCAGACACAGCGACAAATACTGAACAGCTGGAGGTCCAGTCACTGTTATGACGCCGAGATAAAAATATATTTTTCGGAAGAAAAAAGGAAGACGGTGATGTCTCTAATTCAGATCTTAACTATGCTGTAATAAAGAATAAACCAAGAAGGGAATCAACGAATTTTTTACAAAGGCAAGTGAATGAATGAACCTATTTGTGAATTTTGATGAACCTATTTAATGAGTAGAAAAAGAAACGAATAAAATTGAAGAACTGATAAAGGTAAAGGCAAAAGGACCAAAAGTCGGTAGTAAAGGCTGCTTCCTTTCACCATACATACGTAAGGAGGAACGCTTCATAGCTTCATAGTTCGTAGCTTCAAGGGATCGCGAAGAACGCGTGGAACTGACAAAAGAAGATAAGGAAGTGTTTTATTGTTATATTTTTGTTTGTTTTTTCTTTTCTTTAGTTAAACAGAGGTAAGCTTCAGTTTACTCTGATTCTTTGTTCTAAGTTAAAATCTTTATAACTTGTTGTGCCGCGAGTTAAAAAAAAACGACTCACTGTAAATCATTAAAAAACGCGAATTGTGTTGATTTTGATAATGTAAGCATGTTTAAAAGATAGCAATCGGATGATTGCTTTTTTAATGAATGTAACTTCATTTTACGGCCTTATTATATTACCCTGAAAAAAAATGAATTCACTAAATCATGTTAGCTGACTTCGTTTTGTTAAAGCAACAAAAAAATATTATTTAGTAATCATCATCATATTTATCTATCATATTTATTAACTTGCCTTGTAAGAAGTGTAACAAGCTTTAGGGATTTTTCATTAGACTTTAATAAATGAATTTTTTATATCAATAAATCAACAAAGTATATGTGCATTGATGTAATAAACAGCCGTTTATTAAAATAATAAACTCGCCTGTTGAGGCAATTTTCATAGAAATAATTGTTACATTGAACTTTTTCGTTCAATGAATGGTGGCACGGATCTTCAAATCAATCGGGCCTTATTTGCCTTAGGTACTTTATATACTGTTAGAGAATCGATCGTACTTCTTGTTGGCTACAGTGAACATTTAGAGGCGGAAGAAGTTTGGAAACACTACAGATTGAAAGTATTCAATTGAACTTTTCGATTATAATCTGTAGCGTTGTCTTTAATTTGTTTTATTTTATTTATTTGCTTATTTATTTAGTTATTCGATTTATTCTTGTATTACGTCAAGCTAGTAACTTGTCATCCAATAAAAAATGAAATCAATCAAATAAAACGAAAAACGCGGTGTCGCTAATTGACATGCACTATATTAGGTCTTGCCAATCCCAGGTACGTCTAATTCATGAAGACGAAACAAGTCAATTAATGTAGAGCCACAAAAACCTTACTGGTCTTCATGCACACGCGACAAGAAGATACAGTAATAATAAGCCATCTACATATTTTACGTTAGAAAGAAGCAAGACCAATCGTTCACATTTTCAAACCGTAATACGACCCAATTCCTTTCCGTTAAATCCTTACTATTATCCGGTCTAATTCTCCGCAGGAACTGAACAATAACCAAGCGGCTTCATTTAAAATTTTAATTTTCCACAAAAAGCTCCCGGCCGTATACCGCGCCGTATAATAACTGGAAGTAATGCCGAAATTGAAAACAAACATTTAAATTCCCTGCGCGAACGGCGGGTCTACATGTTATACGCGTAATAAGTACGCAACTAACAAAGCGCTATTGAGCTCTCGGAAAGGGCATAATAAAAGATTCATTTGCCGAATACCGGTGCCTAATACGCTCGTCTGGAAGTAACGCAACGTATTGTTACTAGAATTTATGTAAATTTAGAGGATTTCTATCCGGTGAATGTAGAGAGATTTGGGCTTATGTAATCGTAAGAGACGAAAATGATATTCTCGAATCAATAGCGACCGAGAATTGTAATTTTAACGTTTTAGGTTGGTGCTGTAAAGACTACTTTCGACTAAGTAAACACGGGATGCTTTTGATTAAGTTCTACATTAGTCGGTGATTAATCATAAGCTCCAGGGTTTGTAATATATTTAGTTTCAGACATGCTTTCAACTCCATCTTTTATTTTCCAATTCTACACATCGGATTATTGAAGGAAAGCAAGCTTCACCCTTATAGACCAATTCTGTGCATCAATTATCCGAAGATTATTTTTACCAACGGGTGTATTGAATTTTGGGAATAGATGATTAACGAGGTAAATTTAATTAACAAGATTATTGCCGATACTGATCTCAGGAAAAGCCTCTTTGGGGCATATTATCGGTCTTTTCCTTGTCAACGGAAGTCTCACTGAGATACATATTAGTCTAAGGATTACTTTTTAAGCGAAATCGCTAGCTACTTTTTACAATAAGCATTTTCTTTGTATCGAAAGTACAATTTCTATTCTACTTATTAGGATACTCCTTCTCGACGATGAAGGGGTTGAAGAAATGTATTAGTAGATGATAATTTAAATACCGATGCTTGCTTCCAGAAAGGCGCCCCATTTATTTAAATGAAATTTTTCCATACTATTGGATAGGAAGAAGGGGAGTTGTATAGCGTCTGTCACGATCACCAGATCTTATATCGTGCGATTTTTTCGTTATGGGGCCATTTAAAAAGAGACTTTTTATGTGTCCGGCTTTGAATATATCGTCTGGATCTCTCTCTTTGGAAGAACAGCAGTACCGCAACCATATATAACAGGAAAAAAAAAATACAACCGAAATAAATAAAATTAAAGAATGCCGGAGACTTTTTGCGTAAAGTTCCAAACCATATGAAAAGTAAAATTTACTGCGGTGCTCCCCAAGTAGTAAATTGTACAATACAAACACAAATCCTTAAAATTCAGACTACATAACTAGAGAGGACAAAGGCAGATGGAATTATTCCTTTTTTGCAGCGACTAGATAGACTACATGTCTGTTCGCCTCAAAAGAATGGGTTCGTGTTGTCTACTGGTCTCCCCGAGAGTCGACAAAACGCGAGTCAGTCGAATAATTTCATCCCGCTTTGTCCTCTCTATACGTAAGGAAGTACAAAATGTGAATAAACAGAATAAGAAAATACGATTGAAGGTCAAGTTAAGATAATTACAAAATAAAAGCATTAAAGTTACAATATTTTTACATTGGTCAAATAAAAAAAAATGAAAATTAGCTCATCTAGATGAAACAAAAGGATAACATAAAGGAAAAGATCAAAATGGCGTAATTTAAAAGAATGTAACGAACACTGTGTAAATCAAAAAGAAAAAAACTTCAATGAAAATATTTTTTAAACGGTTAAATTCACTTTAATCTAGTTTTATTTATTTTGGGATTCTGATTATTCCTCTGTTCTTTGTTTTTTTGTTCTTGTTTTTCTTTTTATAACATTGCTGCACACTAAACTTCGGGAATATTCTTATCCCCTTATCAGGAAATTTTTATTATTTACCTTTAATTCTACGAAAGATGGAATCTTTCTTTTCTTGTCTTGTCTTCCCTTTATACACGTATGTATCTCTGGAATTTCAATTTTATATGCAAAGATACAAACATAGATACATTATTTGAAAGGCACGTACGTTAAAGAAGACCGCGTACGCATTACTAAAAGAAAGATACGAGATAAGATAGGTATTCAACACCTGTCTTACTGTAGAAGGCGCTAAAGAAGTCTCAGAAGCACCGAAATCCTCAAGCACAGAGAATATTCGGGATATAGTCTTTAGCCTCTTGCTAGCTCGAAGGTCCTGTCGGAAAGGAGGTGTCCCCCACACGGTCACAAACCAAAGCGATCAAATAGGAAACTAGTTAATCGGAAATTGTATCCTGAAGTACTTTTTGACAATTTCTTTCAGATTTATTTGACTTAAAAGAAATTCGAAAAGTTCATCAAACAGCTTTTATATAAGAACATCTCCTTCATACAACCCAACTATAGAAGCATTATTCCGCACCATTTGAAAAGAAAAATATACACGCATTGAAAATACGTTTTTTTTTTCTTTTTGGCACACAGCCACCATATATAACGCAATTGTGTAAAGCTAAACCTTCACGGCAACCACTCATTCCGCTTCTCGACGATACTTTACGAGGACAATTGTGCCAGAACGACGACGACCAAAACAAAAGCGTCAGGCGGGAACAGTCTGCCTGAAAGAGGGGTTAGATGACAACCCTATTCACCTACAAAACGTCCTTCGCC
This sequence comes from Oryctes rhinoceros, assembly GCA_020654165.1. NCBI lineage: Eukaryota > Metazoa > Arthropoda > Insecta > Coleoptera > Scarabaeidae > Oryctes > Oryctes rhinoceros. The sequence goes on from JAIOKQ010001012.1 coordinate 18,250,690, forward strand.
GCACAGAAACGGGAACTCGCGACGTTGTTAGAAATCCTCATTCGAATCGTAAATCATCACCCGTCGAGCTTTGTTACAACGGCACACAGCGTTATTGAGCCGTCGTCATTAAAAAGCGTCGAGATATCATACCCCGGAGCGGTATGATACGAATCGCGCTCATTAAGTTATCCGGTCGGACCGGATCGCTTAATACGTAAGGCGTTAATTAAATATCCTCTCGTTTTTTCGCTCCATTTTTTTTTCAATCCCCGCGTCCGCAAATTTTTAAACTCATTAATGTACGATCTATCAAAGGAAAATGGATATTGCATTTGAATATAGCGCTGGCTGATTTTAGTCTAGTTAGAGACGTATAAGTACGCATACCATCACCTACAAAAGAATACGCTAATTTCTTTCGTAATAGCCTTTTTGTAGATGTCGCAATATCTCACTCTGCTTAGATTAATAGATAGAAAGAAAAATGAAATACGTTAAATTGGCATCTTGTAAAAAATAGAAAAAAAAACGTAAATAATAACAAACTTCATTGGCTTTCTTGAACGAGAGCCTCAGAATAACAATTTCAACCGACAACTCGCATGAAATCTAACTTTTATGAAATTAGCTCCTGTTTGAAACAATTTAATTTAATTAAAGAGAGGAACAAAGGAAAACGGCAATTTTCCATTGCAAAAGAAGATAGGTATATTAATTGTCATTTGAATTTTTTCAGGTTTTTTTCTAAAATTTTCCTTTTGTAGAGTTGCACATGGCTCTGGCATTAAAACATTTCTTAACAAAAGCCTTTTTGCGTTATTTTTTTTATTAACGCCTTGGATAAGTTCGATATTTTAGCTAATGACGTCTGTGGCTAGATAAAAAAATCGCGTTAGATGTTTATAGATAAACGAAATTCAAGAAAAAAAAGTTTGCGGGCCTCAATTGAGAATTCTAATTAAATTTTGCAAATGTAAGGCTCCAATAATCTAATTTGGACGCCCTTATGGAAACGCTTTTACGAATAACTGTATATACGTTCTCTTCTGTTTCAAGAACCGGAAACATAATTCTCTGACTCGACTATTCTACTGATATATTCGCGATCGTGTGCCGAGGAAGGCAGTTCGCTTGAAATAGCGACACGGCAACGGAACGTGAAAAAACTCCGGGCTTCCTCCCGTGGTGTGTATGTGTGTGAACGTATATCTGGAATAGCTACCGGTTTCAGTGTGGCGCCTAAACGACTAGCGCCGTCTCCGCACTCGCTTACATCCGACCAGTTTGACCTTCACCGTACCCGCCCGCATGCCGTCCGCATAACTGAACCACCCTCAACAACTCGGTCCCATATTGATCGTGACGGTCTACCCCAGGCCGTATCGTATCCCATAATCTGCAACCCCTCTGTCGGCGTTGTGTTGTTTGTACCGTTCTCTGTTTTATCGATGCGGCTTTAAATGAGATCTTAATTAACGGCAAGGTATGTATATACGCGTAAATAAGTTGGAGAATAGGAACGGTAATAAACAAGCCTTCGTTACAAATATTTGAATATATAAAGTTCCAGTTCTACGTATTACGTACCAGTTTCTATTGTAATTGTTAATAAATTAAAACGTTCAATTTAGGACTATTCAATGCAGAAGGATCGTTGCATAATAGTCAAGAATATAAATTTACTTAGGATTTAACCAAATAGGAAGCACAAAATTGGTCCCAATATTTAATAATAAATATTGTTACCGATTTCGTGAGTCCCACGTCATCAGGCAAAGCTTCCACCAAATAAAAGCTCATGAACACTGTATTAAATTCCTTTTTTAACTGAAATTTTAGATTTTTTCTTTTCGAATTTGATACCAAAACAATTGAAAAGGTAATGTATCAATGTACCGAGTGTTTGAGAAATAATGTAATGTTAGTAGAATAAATTAGAAATAACTAGGATAATTCTTGCTTAAAATCCCATGTATTTTCTTATGAAGGTCTAAATTCACTTTACTTCCGGCGTGACCGATTCGTCGCCGGGACCAGAGGCGACTGCCAAGAAGTCGTACGGTGTACGTAAGCAATTTCTGTGTTAGATATGATAAAAGGCCTTATAATGTCCATGTTGATGAAGATGGTGTACGGAAAGCTGTTCAAAACTGTTCAGGAAGCTGTTATTTCTTGGGAGTAACTCGTTTGTTGGGATTCGGACTTGTATCCAAATCGATGATTTCCAAAACGCGCCAACATACGAACCACCCCCCACTAATAAGTAAGACGTAAATAAAAGGGGTGTCTTTGTAAGCACCAGATATATGCATGGTACACACATTATACGCCTATTATTGTTATGGTTGGCATACTACAGCCTGTGTTGAAAATCGGTAAGTTCTGCATAAGCTATCTCATGGTCGCATTGGTCATTCGGAGTCGAAAACTATTGAAGCACATGATAGTTGCTAGTCAACAAAGAAAATCATGTACGGTAGGTGACCGGTTACAGCTTGCACTTCGCGAAGGATTATTATCTTTAGACAATGAACAAATGTTTGGATAACGAGCGCTGATATTGAGGGAAGTAGAAAGAAGTAGGCGCTTGTACAGCAACGATGCCATTCGTCGCTTTCGAAACATCCTGCGGAAACGAAAATGGCAATTCTTTAATGCTCCACAAAGAGAAAGCGAGACCTGATTAATATGTATTCGTTTTTCATTTCAACGTCGAAGTATATTACTTTTGCAACAAATACAATAAGAACTAAAAGCTTCTGAGCCCTATTCGATCACCTTCATCATATATTTGCTTAAAAATCGATTCTACGTTGGCATTGCTCAAAATGCCAATTGAACCATCGTATTGAACATATTGAAATAAAGCCGTTTGGCTTGCTTAACAAATTGAGGTAATGCACGAATTAATTGAATTAGTACCAAGCGTCAATGACAAATAACGATCACAGCATGAGAGCTCAGTAGACAATTATTCTGTAAGTCAATTCACAGACAGAGAATGGCCCGTATAAGATTTTTTGGTTAAAATGAACATCACCATAACATAGTACAGTAGGCACCATTTTCTTTTTTGGTTACCCTGTATGATGGTATCGACATTTAGTAATTATCTTCACTACAGCCACAGTCAATAGAATTTAACAGATAAAATATGCAAAAATAATATATTTTCAGTATACATGTATGTAATGCACGAACATTATATATACTACGTCACTATAAAAACGACATCAAAGCGAAAATTTAACAATGTAAATTAATATTTATGGAATTATATTACACGGCATTGGGCAGCTCGTACTATCCTTTTATACGGAGGATATTCTCATATACCGTTAACACGAGAAGAAAAGGAGCACGAAAGTTAAACCAGACATTTTACGTTTATTTATTGCCTCGTAGAGCAACCCCAATTTCAATAAAGTAATAACGAGGTTTGTCACATCATCAGGTGACTCATTGGAGCGTATTTCGGGGTAAGGTACCGATATCCATCAACCATGAACTTGAATGGAGTACGCCTACTAAGGGTCCCCCGCCGAAATGTACACTAGAACGGAAAAGTATCTCGTCTTACAGAAATCTAGCTTTCATATATCCTTTAAATTGTACCTTACCATGTAATAATCATTAAATTCATTTAATTCTCACCACTTTATCCAGGCATTTAACTATATACCTACATACGTATTTCAAGTTGAGATACTACTTCACATTACTGTAGAAATTTAAGGCAAGCGCTGTACGACAAGGAGAATTTAATCGTCCCTAACTCAACGAAGTAGTTCTTGCGGAAAACGCGGTGGCATATCGTCCCCACGACATAGTCGGTTCGGAGGTGAATGCTTACTTGATGTGAAACTCATTATTACACGAATATTTCGCGCTAATTAGGTTATTTTCGTCGGGGCGCAGAGCGTACTGAGCCTTCAAAGCCGGTTTTAATTGAAAACGCTGACGAAATTATGTAAATATTATGGTTGTATCTAACGCAGGTGCCTATTACATGGAACAAGAGAATAAACATTCGCTTTTGTTTGGGAGAAATAAAACAAGCACTTCAAACTAAAAGGATTATAATCTTTTCCTCTTCATCTTTCTTGGTCGCGTTCTATTTCAGATGTTTCTTCTGCAGCTCTCTTTAATGATCATCTTTCTTTTTCTTTTACTTTTATGGACGATGATCTTCAACGTTTGTATAAAATATTTAAATTGTTTATTATTCAAATATTTTATCCATATTTTAATACAGGTTTAATTTATAATAGAAAACATAACGAAGTAGCTGCAGTAAATTTTTTGCTTGTTAAAATTAGACTTAGCAATAACGTGTTGTTTCATGTATCTCTCAAATAGAATGTTGTATTTGTTTTATTTTGAAAAAATGCATATACGCAATTATATTGTCGATACCTACATTCTTCATCTGTTAAAAAAAAAACTTATTCCCTTCTCCGGCTTCTCGACAAAGCCCGAAGATTGTCGACCGAACACGAGCGTGTAACACGTATTTTATTTTTATTGGAGGCAATGTAACTCTGCTACGCTGCAAGACTCATAATAGTCAAATCAGGGCGCATCTAGATTGTTGTATCGAGATTGATGCCAATATCTGCATCAGAACATATATATAGACTCTGTGGCTTGTACGTATGACCATATATATGTATATGATATGAGAAAGTGTTCACATTGAACCAAGCAAATGCTGGTATCGCTCACGAAATAAGGGATGAGAACCGATCTTCTTCCTTTAAGTACTCGCTTTATTATTATTTATAAACTAAAACTAAACGTACGTTTGCTGAAATATGGAGAGAATCAAGGAGCCTACAACATGTTACGCATAAAATTAACAGGTAACGTTGGAGGAAAGGTCTTGGCACAAGAGTTGATGATTTCGAATGTCTTATCTTTACCGAAAAAAAATAGAAATTGCCGAAAAACAATTACTATTGTTGATAAGTTAGTTGTGAGTTAGCGAGTTTTTTAGCAACGACTGAATCACTTACATCTGTAATATACTCACAAGAATTCAAAAGGCAATTCAAGCCATATAATTAAGAATATCTACGAAGCTCTCGTCAGAAGATGCCCAATCCAAGCTCGTCTGCAGAGCTTTTCTCCATAGCATAGCTATCTGCTAGGTTTGTGTAAAACATACGGTCCGATACGGATTTTAAATTAATTTTAGAACGCTAAACATCCTTCCATGAACATTGAGGAATAGTTGGATAGGCCAGTAACTTGTTACAACTTATTTCAGCATGTCAACCGGTTAAAGCAGAAATATCATTATTAGTTCAACGCCATTCAAATACAGCAGACGCTCGATAATATAAACACCTGATAATGGAAACATCGTGCGCTAATGTAAACAGATATTCCTGAAAACATATCGGAGCTTTTGCCAGATACCATTATAAGAAGCACATTTAAATTTGCAATAAGCAGTGGCGTTGTATCTCGCGACAAAAAAAAATGTTGCACCCAAAAAAAAAAATAGATAATATCAGTTATAACGTATTTGTAATAAAGTTTATTGTAATATATGTAAACACGTTAAGAAATGGAAATTGTGTCTAGATTAAAGCAATCTACAAAGAGACTCCAATATACCGAGTGTCGACTATTTCTTGTAATTATTCTTGTGTAACTTTATTTTTGAACGCGCCCCGTAAACAACAGTTTAGTGATGTAAGGTTTGGCAAAGTAATAGGACCAACGCAATCAATTCAAAGCCCTGAAAAGCTATCGTCCAAATGTTGTTTAACCTAACGAACCAAATGTGCAGGAGCTCTATGAAACTGATAATACATTTGCGTTCTGATGTTTAAGTAATCGAAGGAAATAAAACAGACAATTTCCTACATCGCAGCTTTACACTCTCACAGCTTTCCAAATAAAATGAATAATATCGGATATTTCTTCGTTCAGAGCAAGGTAAGCTTTCTCGGCTTAGTTTCAGCAGCAAGTTTCTTCAGAGAAAAGGTAAGATAAAGTATCAAATATTAGGACACAAAAACCACGTTATTTTGCGATGGATTTCGAGCCGTCAAGAGAGCAAAGGAACCGAAAAGGCGAACAAGCTGGCTAGAGAAACAGCGAGTATGTTCTTCATCGGCCTAACTCCTTCTGTGACCTACGACAAAGCCACATAAAACAAGTAATTAAAGCATGGGAGGACCTCGTACTGAGAAAATGTTCCAGGACGAAAAGAGTGCTATTATTCAACGGAACGGACCTTAGATTACGGACGGAATTTCTAACAGATCACGCAGCCCTAAAATATCACATATTCGGCCTAGGAAAAGCTGAAGATCAAATCTGTTGTCTATCTGGGGACGTTGCCTTCAGTCGCACTCGACAACAACATATCAGTAAACTATTTTTGGCAATTGCTGAACTAAAGCAATGAAGATCCTACAGTAACGCTAAGGTTTATTAAGAACTTTCAGCTACTCTAACATGTATAAGAGAATTTTGTTATTAAGTTCGCAGTGACTAAGGGCTTTCGTCCATTGTTATCAAAAGATCAAATCAAATTCTTTATTAGAGCAATTTAAATAATTGTAAGTCTAAATTTGAACTTAAACTAGATTGCATGAGCGATATAGTTTTTCCATTTCCTGGGATCAATTTATAGCCTTAACCGTAACCTTAAAATTGTTACCGAAATGCGATTTTATAGCGCAAAGTATCGATCCTGTTGCATTTAAAGTCTAGAACACCAAAATACACATCATTACGGTTTCCCATGGCTTATATATAAATTTTCCGCAGATCAAACGCGCGAGACACGACAATATTTCAGGCTATAGCTCTTACGTTTATCCACCCCCGAATTTACGACAGCCAAATAATTACGCGGATGAAATAAATCTTTGCGTTATTGGCATGAATAACGGCAATTCTGACTGGAACGCCGCGATAGTAAACTTTACAAGGAGACGTAAAAGAGCGAGCGTAAAAGAAAACGTAGCTTATTTCGCGGAATTTACTTTGAAATTGCACGAATGACATAAATTACGTGCTCGGAAATAAACTTTATTTTTGGTCATATTTCTGGTGCCTCTAGAACATGTAAAACTGAAGAAATTACCCTCGGAATCGGATCACGTAGCCGGCGACGGTATTTATTTGCGTATTTGCGACTTGCACCCAGCGAAATGCGGCGTTCGGAAAACGCATTTGCAGTATTTCAATGCTAAAGCGTTAGGTTGCCTTGCTCGGAAGGTGGTGCTTTCGAGAGGAAACTGCATTTAATTTTAAACCCGGCAGAGTGGTTTAAATTAAATTTACAGAGGCACGTAGTCAATAACAGCCGTGCGCCTCTGCACAGCGTATTCAACTTATGCAATAAATTCATTAAATTTTAAGCAATTTGTTTCCAGAAGAAATATGTTCGACCGATCAATTTTTTTAAATAAACGTTTCCGTATCAATTTTAAAATTTCGAAAGATTTTTAAGTAATTACATCATCCATTTGACGATAAGCATTGCAGATATTCAACAACGAACGAAAGAATGATTTAATTGAATTTACACCCTCTTCAGCAATATCGCTTCAACGTCTTCCCTGATGCCCTTCCGTTCCGAACTCCAATTTGTCTGACGTCTGTTCGACGTTCCTAATTTTCTATTCCGTCGTCGTTTTCCACTTTCATCAGCCTTGCCGAAGCGACGCGAAGCTCGCAAAAAAGGAACAAAAAGAAAACGCGTATAAAAATGTCTTTTTCTTTTCGATTCCGCGTCTACTGACAGATTGTTGCCAGAATGTGCGTGTAATCTTTCTTTTGATATTAGAACTTGCGCATGCCGACACGATGCCGTCTGCTGGAATCAATCCAAGTTCAAAACGGCGAATACGTAGTGCGTATTAAATCACGTCTATCAGAAAAAATAAATAAATAAAATTGGGTAATTCATGTATTTTTCTCGGGCGATCCGACGATTTTAGACATGACTGAAATTTAATTTCAGTACGATCAATGCACCGTGGATGAGTAATGCTGATTTTTCGTTCCAAGATTATGATTTCAACAGCATTTATAATAAAGGTGATAATTTCAAGTTCAATGTAAGTAAAGTTTCTAAAGCGACCGCAAATTTCAGTGATTTTCAGTTCCAAGATCTTGGATTTAAATATCTTTTGAAAATATCATTTGGCATTGAATATAAGAAACTGTTATATATATTTTGACCAGTGAATGATAATCTCTGTGATAAGAACAATGGGAAAGAAAATAAATTGCCTGCTATAAAAGATAACGTAAGAAAAACAGCCAATTTGGATGAAAATAAATCATTTCTCTCCGGTGAATTCTCTGCAATAGAAAAATTGGAACACATCTAGAAAAATACGATATGATACACAGAAACGAGTATTAATCAAAGGAGCAGACGTCCAAAAAAGATAAATGGGATAAGCCGTGCCTTCAGCAGTTAGCGAGCATAGAAAATAACGATATAATAAAATTTCCGTTGTTGGGAAAAAGAAAATTTCCGTTATTGTACAACGTTAAGGATATGCATTATCTTATGGTACAACTTCAACAAATTAAGCGAACAAAGATCAATATAAACGGAATTTCTTGAATATTAGGATTTCTTACGTCCAACACTGTTTACCGCAACTGTTTAATATGAGTTGCATTTTGGTGGTACAAAAGAACCAACATTGCCTTTAAGTCACATCGTTATAGTTTTTCCATTATTATATCGGATCCTGAACATCTTTTTTTTGTTTAATAATTTAAAGCTAAAAATTCGATGGATTCAGATCAGAAGATCTTGATTCTAATGAATTTTCAAAATGTCTGCTCATAACGATTTTTGTTTATTTATTGTTGTATGTGTTAGCAGCGGTTCTAATATTGCATCAGCATTTTCGGAGTTATTCTTCATTATTGGCAACATTGTTTCTATACGTTTCGATCTGGAGAGACAACTTAGCATAACATTGGAAATAGATTTGCGTAAAAACAATGTCGTTAAGAAAACATAAATGTATAGTCGCATATATCCTGGATAAAATTTCAGTCCGCTGGCTCTAACGGTTTCTTACAAAGTTTCTAGGCCAACGAAAAACCACGTGAAAAACAGACAGAAAACCAACATCGCTTCAGTTTTCGCCGATATGTATCGTCGCTGCGACCAACCAGAACTCACTAGCTCTTTTGGTTTGCAAGTTATGGCACCTCAAAGTTGAAAAAAAAGTCATTTTCATTTTTTTCAACTTTAGGATGCCGTGCCGTTGGAACGGTTAGAACTGAGCTGAGATTTCTCCCCTTTATGGTACCCTTCGACATCTTTCGGACGAACCTCCTCGCTCGGACGCGAGCGTATCATATCGTTTCATAACTCTATGAAAAAGTCGTAAAAGTTTGAACCCAGTGATGAAATTTTGGAAAGGCCTAAAAAAAGAAGTACGGAACCAATCTAACGGTGCTAATCTATGGCTTTATGCACACTTAGGTTGGTCCCGCTATCTCTAACGGTTTGTGAGATATGGCTGTTTGAAGTAACCGGATCAACGAAAAACGACGTGAAAACGGACAAAAAATCATATCGCTCCAGTTTCGAGTTTTCACGATAGAGGATTAACCGGCGAATCAATTACGACCAACCAGAAACCTCTGGTTCCTTTGGCTGTAGCGCCTGAATGTTAGAAAAAAAGAATTTGTTTGCTCTGTCACTTTTCCTAGATTTAGGTACTCAGAATGAGCCCACACTATGTCCAGAAACCCTTTTTTAACCCGCTGAATTTGAGTTTCTAAGGGCTAACTCTCTGGCATTCGTTCTACATAAAATTCGACATGCGATAACACGAATCAAGCCTAATTTTGGATTATTATTAAGGCTAGCTTAAACTTAAGCTTATTATATTTATCGAAATTATCGATATTATATTTTATCGAAAATAATTGATTTTTCTTTTCTTTTTTACTTTTACATCCTTCTTAAAGCAAAATGTAAATACAGACGATTTCAAAAGCACAATTTATACCTTGCCTTATGTTCGAATAAAGTTCCAGCCGAAATTGATCAAGGTAAAAATCGTTCACTCTTAAAATTTTTCCAAGAATGTTTCACGTATAATCGTTGCGGTAAGATTTACCTGTACAAAATTAAAATTAAACGTACGGCGAAGCTTTTGGAAATTATCCAGAAACAAGTCTGGGAAGAAAAAAAAACGGAGAGAAGAGTTTTACTTTAAACACATAACAGGAAGTGGTCAATTCACACGTGGAAAAAAAATGAAGTTACAATAATTAAACACGATGAATCACACCACCCGGATCATATACACAGCGCGTAGTTACATACAAGAAAACAGATTTACATTTCAAGTTCTATAAACCATAGCGCGAGCCGGGTGTATTTTAGGCACCTTTGTGATCGTGATGGCTGCATCTTCTTGGGTACGTGAATTTTTTCGAACGCTTTGTGCGAGCTCTCTCCAAAATAAACAGCGTACAATTAGAAAATGGGTTTTACAGCGAGAGGATTACGACGAATCAATCGCAATGTTGCGTCATTGTTCGGTTAGGCTCGACATTAGCAGATGTATTCTAACGCGTTACACGTACAGTACGGATATGTAGATGTGACAAACTAATTTTAGATCGGATTGATATTTCCGGATTATGGATGTTGTTGACGCAATTACTTTAATCGGATGGCGCACAATGAGTAATTTTCAGTAAGGTTAATTTGCGTCCAGTACCATGTTTCATAGATGTATCCTATATTTAAGATATGAACGTTGAACCAGAGCAACTAACGCTGAAATTTGCTTTTAGTTCTTTATCGTGTTTATCTTCGTTCTGAAAATAGGCGTAGCTAACCAATAAGTTGTGTTAAATAACCTGTTAGTATATGTTATTGTATCTTTCGTTTGAATATAAGATAAGTATCATTACATCACGAAATAAGCAAGATATTTTTTGTAGAAACGTATATGCTAGTAATAGTAATAGGTCGCCTCGGTTGTCCAATAAAAAGAAAAAAACATGAAAGCACTTTACATACAATTTATACACAAAAGCTCCTGCAGTTATAACAGATTATGCACCTTGTTGGACCGTCACCACAAAGAGTTGGTTAAGTTATGCTATCAACTAAACAATGTAAAAGAAGCCGTACAAAAATAAACATGTAAATAAGGATAACGAACAAAGACCGTACATCTGCACCTATGCAAATAAAGGATATCGTCATACTCATGATATTTACACTTATATCGTTCAGTGAACCAGTCCCGACCAAGAAAAAAAAACATGTAACATGTTTCGTAACGTTTTAAACATATTTCAAAATCGTTTAGATCGTAGAAATATCCGTTCATTTATCTTTTAACTTACGATTAGATTCATTTACTGTTCTTGCATTTTCAATTTATTACAAAATCAGTGATGAATAGAGAGGACAAAGGCGGATGGAATTATAACTCTTTTGCAGCGACTAGATAGACTCGTGTCTATTCGCCATTCATAAGAATGGATTCGTGTTGCCCACTGGTGTCACCGAGAGTCGACAAAACACGAGTCTGTCTAATCTCTGCAAAAAAGTAATAATTTCGTCCGGCTTTGTCCTCTCTAATGACGAACGTTTTCTTAACCCATGCAAGCACGTACAAATGTAATGTGTTTATTGCAGTAAGAACCAATACATCGCAAAATTATTCTGCAAGAATAATGAAGCGGTAAATTAAACAATGTTATGCCATAGGCTGTAGCGCTATATACGTAACGGAATAGTAAATACCGACAGATGATCCAGCATCATAAGCATTTTTAAGAAAATTTGAAGTAGAGTAAATCAGAGAGCAGCTTTTTTGGCAATTTAAGCGGCTCCTACCGTAGGTTATAATCAATAATTTTTCGCGTTCTCATCCCTAACGTTATTCTATTATTACATTTAATTTTTTTCTTTAACAGTAGTATTCACTTTTAAAAGAAGAGTTTTTCTAAATTTTATTTTTAACATAACTTAAACGGCTTAACTTAAACTATTACGTGAATGATAGATGGTGAAGATTTTCATAATTACAGAAAATAAGATACAATAATATATTCATACTTATTTTTATAACACAATAAACAATAAAAAAGTCGAATTAAAACGGAAATCTAAAACGAAAGAAACAATAATGCGTAGCGAGTCTGTGTGAGTGATTCATAACTAAGAAGAAGAAAGCTAAGAACGAGATATTTACAGGAGTCAGTATGACAGGGCGCCATCAATGAAACGTCGCCTTAAAAAAGTCATTTCAATATTTATTAAATATTTCACCAAGATGCATACGGTAAATGATTCAACCACAGCAAATTTTAAAAGCTCATTTTCGAATTTTTACGATATCATTTTTAAAACTTTCGGAGAGCATTCGGAAAGTCGGTTTCCGCTTTCGCCAAGAAACCATCACATCAGTCGACATTTTCTCTCTAATACTATGAATTCCGCTAGTTTCAACGACCATCGCAGCACCGGACTATCAAAGACAGCATCGACTCGATGCTGTCATCCATGTCCACATCGAAAAGGTAGCCTGCGTTAATGGATGTTGAAGAAACTCGAGCCGGCTCAACAATAGACGCCCAAGAAGTGCATGAGCGTCGCCGAATCGTGGATTTATTCCTCGGAGCCCGAAACTGATGCAGACTGATGGCAGAACTACTTTAAAGGTTGGTTCGAAAAAATGAAAGAGAAAAGTGAATCAATCTTGATGGAGAATACATTGAAAAACGGTAAAGCACTTTAAGTCGATCTACTTTTGGCTGCTGTAGCTACTTTGTTATTGATCGGTTATAAAAATAAATAAATAAATTTTAAGTTTAACGCGTCTGGTATAAATAAATCAGCTCTAGAATTCTGTTAAAGGTGGATATGTTTTAACTAATAATCGTAAACCTATAACCTGACCAACTTATACCGACCAAAATAGCGGAAAGATTACAAGAGATGGTTTTCCTCCACTTGGATTGACTTGATCCGAAATCTCAAAATATTGCATTTTGCGCAAGTTATAAAACGTTAAGATCAAATTCTGCCACCATTTGTTTTAAAAAAAAAAAGTAACAAAATTGTAGCAATAATAATAGACTACGAACATTATAATAACAATCATCAATCACCATAAAGTCATTACCACAAAATTACAACCAATATTAAACTATTAATTGCACAAAAATTCCTTAAAGGTAGAACATATCATTTGGATCCATTACCTGGAATACTGCCCGTAATTTTAGCTTCGTAAAAACGGTATCAATTACGAAGGCTACCACAAAAAAAGGAACATAAACGTAATGTACTAATCGATATACTTCTGTAAATATTTGATATAAAAGGGTGTGTATCAACTACGCCGTGCGGTACTAGAACCAATTCAAACATATTTGGTAATTTTGGTATTCAACGTAGTACTTAAATGTTCCATAATTACCCCGATTTTCTCTCCATCCAGAAATGTAAAGCTTTATTAACGCTCTGCAGTAATCTACGAACGAATGCAGAATGCAGGTAAAATATAGGACAATCGATACTTCCTCTATGTACACCAAGCAAATATACGCTTCTAATTAGGTCAATAGTGTTCAACTCAACGAGATGAATTTAGGAAATTGTATTTTAGGTACGAGATGAAGAGGTATAAATATTTTTGGAGGATTCTTTAGCTTACTACAAGCTACCGATTTCGATCGAACACGGTGATCATTAAGCTAATTTGATATTATTGATATTAATGATATTATATATTTGCTTATATCTATTTAACGTGGCGTTTAAGACAACGACATGAAAAATAAAATTGTGGATAATTGGGAAAAGAAATGCTGGCAGTGAGATTTAGAGGAGGTGGTTCACTGAGATAATACTATCTTACATGGTAGAATGCTGATATAACCAAGCATTTCATTGAATTTTACGCGGTATGTAATAACTTGCAGAACTTATCTTTTTTCAAAAAAGTAAATATAACTTGACATTCCATCATGAAGTAATGGTTTATACGGCAAATTTAATCAATGAGAAAGTAAGAGAAGGTGTGACGCATCATCCAACATCAAACTAACCGGTTAGTAATTGATACTATTTTTATTCCGCTGCGCTAATATGTAAAAATGAAGTACCAACCGTCACGGAAACTCGTAAAATTTTGCATGCACACGAACGTATAGGCGTTCTTTTACGATCCGTAATGTAGGACAGATGCGGTTCGAGTACGGAGTGCACGCCGTTCGGAAGTGCGATGATAATATAAAGCGGGAGGAAAACGGAGCGAGCTCGTACCTAAGAAGTATAACGTAATAACGAACCCCCTAGCCGTACGCGAAGCAATAAAAGAAATAGCGTTCCGCGTAGCGAAGCGTAGGGTCGTATTGCTGAATAGTAGGGTGTCGATAATGGACATAAAATTTCGCTGATGCAGTTATGAATTTTTTCACGCTGACGGATCGAAAGGAAAGAAGCCGTTAGGGCGAGTAACGTAAAATGGAAAAAAAAAAATAGGGAGAAAAGAAAGATTCTATTCTGATATTTTTGGTTATTGAATGGTAAAATGGACGATAAAGAATAATAGGACGGCAATCGAAAACTTTTAAGCGGGATGTCGGAAAAAAGGATAGATGCCACAAACCGAATTGTACTAAACGAAGAAGAGTATATTGCTATGTTGCAAATGGCGTTATAGCAATATGTAGCGGATGAAGCAAGCGATCACATTTCGCGCGAGTGAAATCATACCTTTTTTGCAGCGACTAGACAGACTCGTGTTTTGTCGACTCTCGGGGAAACCGGTAGGCAACACGAAGCCCTTCTTACGAGATAAATAGACACGAGTCTGCCTAGTCGCTGCAAAAGAGGTATGATTTCAGTCGGTTTTTGTCCTCTCTACTGAAGAAAATAGACTCAATTCCAATCAAGTTCATTTCCTGAACTCTTAGCGCATTCTTCTTGTTCACTTTTCTTTACTGTTAAAATAACAGGTTAAAGCTTTATGTTTATCATATTTGTTTTGTTTACTTGGATTTATGTTCATATAGATAAATAATATTCTACTCTATTCTGATTTTCTATTTTATTCTATTCTAATCACATCTACAGTGCTGCCAGATAATTAAAATTTATTGCGACAGATGTCGCGAATATTTTCCGGTAGAGTTCAGAAAAGTTCAGTAGATTTGAAAAAAAAACGCTTTAATTAAAAATTGCAACCAATCATTACAATTTCACCCCATTTTTTTCAAAAATCAAGATTTCCGCCGAAGAAATACGAAATTCTTTCAGGCGAATTAAACTTATTTGGTGAAAAAGGACTTCTATTTTTGAAAAAAAAAAAAAAAAACAAAGCAGATCACCGTGCGATATTAGTGCAAATATTTTTTTTATTTTTATTTTTTTTTTACCTCTAACTTCGTATACACTACGTTCGACCATCCTAGGGTCAGCCGATACACTACAGACGCGCTCAGTTCTGGGGCGATCGACACACATAATGACATAATGCAATGCTATTAAATGCAAATAATCGGGTATCAAACTACTTATGTAGCAATGCTATGTATAATTGCTAATTTTATGGAAGTAAAAACGATTCTAAAAATAAATAAACATTCTCAAATAATGAATATAAAAAATCTTAATGCATCGCGATCCTCGACTAAACAAAATTATCGACTGTACTTTAATACTGGTCTCATACAACTGACGAAGTGATCCGATAGCGCGCTGCAACTATGTATGACCACTAACATTTGCCCCACATGCAACGAACAATCTGCATATAAAAAAAAATTGAATTTCCACCTTCCACAAAGATGGCACTAACGAGCCGTATTATGACGAAACGCGCTTGATGGCTGTTGGTAACTTATCCCATTCTTATTTTATCTTTTATTTTTATCGTCTGTTTTTATTTATTCCTTTTTTGCAGCGACTAGATAGACTCGTGTTTATTCGCCTCATGAGAATGGATTCGTGTTGCCTACCTGGTGCCCCCCCAAGAGTCGACAAAACACGAGTCTGTCTAATCGCTGCAAAAAAGTAATAATTCCATCCGCCTTTATCCTCTCTGCTGATGACGGCTCAACGGAGTTTGTATGTTTAAGGCTTGTCGTGATCTTAAGAGCGAAAAATGTGTTACTTGACTTAGGTAGATCTCGGACGTACAACATCTAATTCTATCATAGTTAGGAACAGACTCATTTACCGCTGGGCCACCGCGCCATTATTTTTTAAAATTTTTATTGAGTATGGTGACGGCCCAACGGGGTTTGCCATTTATCGTAACCTCAGGACCTTTTTGGTGTGCAAGTGGTGTATAGCGTCCCATGACTCTCTTACTTTCACCTCCTCACCGTAAAGGGTGCAGCGCAGTTAATTATCTATATATTATTGTATTATATAAGCTGCGAACGTGCGTGATCTTAGCAGGACTCGAACAATCACAGCCTAATTCTGCTCAATCAAACGCAGGCCCTCTTGGGCTCACTGCAACTTAAAATAAGTCGCATATTTGAAGAGCAACACTTTAAATGAAGGTATTTTTTATAGACGCAATCAGAAGGTGAAATCAATGTAATATTATGGAATAGAAGGAGATTACTAGAGCCTAAAGACAAGATAAAGGTAATTGCTTAAAGGCACTTGATATTGTTTGAAGGAAGCAACGCTGCTACATATAAAAAACAAATGTTGTGTTTGTGTGTAACTGCATCTAAGTCCAGATTATTTCATCCGACTCCCCGCTATTCTCCATGCGCTTAAACCTTTGCCTTCTTTGCCATTTTAGTTCGTTTCAAAAATTTACTATTGTATCGAACGACAATTTTGGCACGTCGAAAGCCAACCATAAAAACATATAAAGTAAATATTAGTAAAATATGTTAAAATGTATTGCGTGTATTTAACGTTATTTAGATGAAATTAGCATGTTTTGCAATATTATCAGTAAATCGAATGAGACGAAATCAAACATATTTCTGCGAAAATTTTATGCGAAATTTCCCAGAAAATGGCTTACACGAAACGAATATGACGCACAAAAACGCATCTGTTAAAAATCTGTTAAAATTGAATTAAACATCTGCTTTCTTCAATTTAGTACGTTTACCCTGACAAATTATTTTCGATCTTCAAGCTGCAACTACGTTGTGCAATTTTCAAGAAAAGGCATCCTTAAAATGTTGCCTATATTTTAAGTTCTGATATTCCTGAAATATTTTGGATGGACGTCAATGGACTTAAAATTTTAGTTACTTACCCCGATACTATTCAAAGATGCCTCCCGCTTCAGCATTGTTCTTCGCTTTTAAAATGTATCGTACGCTTCACGACAAAGGTCTTGCAACACAAAGTCAAAAACCACAAAACGTCAGGAACACTAGTTCACCAATGTTCTTCGATTGTATAAAAATATAAAAGATTTTCTCCTACGTGAAAAATAAACATTTTTCATACATATACGTTTATTTAAATCTTGTGAAAAAGCAATACAACCGACGCTGCGTTTTAGATTTAAATAGATCTTTCATTATAACAAACGTAATCGCATAATAGAACAATCACAATAATTGCTCGATATTAGAAGAAAGTATAGCAAATAAACAAAATGCGAATCAGGTCTCATTAACAAATTAGTTAGATGATATCATTCTTATGTCATTTTATACTGTATTAACATTTTAATTGCATAATACAACAATGAGCGTAATTTGCATTCACTGCAGGCTGCCCATGCTACGTGATGTAATAAACTATTTTCCATTTTCGGACCGAATTTGCCAGTAACTGTTCCGACATTGCGTTGGTTGTTTCAAGCCTTATAAGAAGCGCTTTACTACAACATAAACATAGTAATCAGCAAAAAATAACGAACGCTTTTCTAATATAAATAGAATTCCCTCCAGAAGCTTTCTCCATATTTCTGTCAACCACATGTTTCGTTTAACCGTAAAAAAAAAAATACATTTAGAAAAGACGCCGTCGCAATAATTACGGCTATAATAATATATCTTAATTGTGTTTTTAACGGAATAAACCTACTCGTAAATTTACCGCTGGAAACGTGATATTAACTTACGACGCCTTCGAATATAAATCAGACGAAAATACGCGCTAACCTAAAACCAAAAACCCCGCGAAAATAGAAGGAAAAAAGTAAATAGTGTGCGTCGGAACGTTGTGAGAATAATAAAATGAATTTGTTTTTCCTAGCGAGAAGTTTTATCAGCGCGGATTGGGAAATACGGCGTTATAAAATTTGAAATTTTTGGCACGGTTACAATTCAATTAAAATTTACAATGTATTCCAGTTGTTTGCTTGGTCAACATTTAACTAACATTACGGCGTGGAAAACATAGAAATAGGAAAACGTACGACATCGTACAACATGGGGTCGAAGAATTTTTTCATTATTTCGATTCGTTTCAACTGCGAAATTGGATATAACATGAAACGGGGTCGCCATTACAACGTCTCAATTCTCTCGTGTATTTCCGTTGCATATCGTGTATTACGCAACGGAAATGCACGAGGAAATCGAAGCTCTGTAATCGTCCTCCCATTTATGTCATCCCCAGTCGCCATTAACGCAAATTGAATATACAAGTAGATTTTGAAGATACAAATTGAAGGTACTCCTTTAGAGCAGGATCGAAATGATCCCAGTAACTTTATTTTTTTAATACTGGTGACGGTAAACATTGACACACACAACTGCTGAAATGATTAAGCAGTAATTTTGTGACTTTGGTTGCAACTCGAGTTAAATTCAAAAGCGTAGACAGGACGTCAATAACTCAATGTTTACGAACAAAATTCTACAAAAGTAATCTGAAAAATTTCCAACCCAACACAGAAAACAAATATTTCTTCTCATGATAAGTCTGCACACCTTCCCTAGCCACGTCCCGTTCTCTTTAATACGTCTAAATAGAAGTTGGCATCATGTTTTGCAAAGTAAGCACTTACGAATGGGATGACCTCATCATTCGATAAAAGTTTCCGTCTTCCAAGCAAAACTATAAGACTAGGAAACAAAAAAATCGTCGTTGCGGCCTAGATCTAATTAAGAGGATGATCAATTTAAGTCTCGTTAGCTGCGTGGTCTTAGTGGAACAAAACGGTTGTTTTTTTTTTCAAATGCACCTGCTTACCAAAAGGCAGTCGCCATTACTTTTCTAATCGACGGAACAATCCAATACTTCGTTTTCGCTAAAAGAGCTTCAACAAGGTTTTACGGAAATCTTCATGCGAATGCTTTTTTAGTCCCGAACAAGCAAGCGCCGTACCTAACACGCGCATTGCTTTTCAATGTTCAATTCTTCAGACAATACATGACAAACACATTCTTACGAGATATTCACGGCATCTGCTATCTTTCTAATCTTAATTCGACGGATGATGCAGAGCTCAGAGTAAATGGCGACCACCTCGGCTTTATTTGCGTAGGCGATTTGCAAGATTTTAATGACATCTCGATATTCACCTTTTTTCTCAATCTTTATAGAAACTCTAAAATCTACAGACACAAACTTGCGCCATCTTCGGGCTTGAAACATTCCAGACAACCCGCGTATATACAAGCCGTTTAATATTTAAATTTCGTAATTTGTCGGGTTGAACGGCTTATAAAAACACAACTTTCGACTGGCCTTCCATTTAAGAATAAGAAAAATGGGCCAATATTGAAAATTCATTTTACTCATTTTGATCAAATTTTGTTATACATATACAAGATAACCAAATATGTATAATGCTAAGTTAGCTTAGTTTCCTCGTGGTATTCATGAAATAATTCACAGCAAACGCAACAAAAAGAGAAAAAATATTCTAACACACGAACATGTTTCTGCCTACCCGGGGTCATTAAGGTGGTTTCGAGAGTATTTTTTATTTTTTATTTTTTATCTCTACCGTCTATCGCTGTTGCCTCACAGTTACTGCCACAACTTTCAAAACGACAAACCCGACATTTCTTGGCGCCTTCTAGTACCAAAGAAACGCATCCCTGCCGTTCAGGCTTAGCTTCCTCATGGTATTGACGGAATAATCCACGGCAAACGCAATGTCGAGTTTGCCGTTTTGAAGGTTTTGAAAGGCATCAGCTGTGAGGCAACAGCGGCAGAAGGTGCAGATAAAAGTACTCTCGAAACCACGCTGATGACGCCTCTCCTTTTGTTGTGTTTGCCGTGAATTATTCCAGCAATACCATGAAAAAGCGAAGCCTGAACGGCAGACATACGTTTCTTTGACACTAGAAGGGACCAAGCTTTATAAAGCCTTTATTTCTGTATACATAAGTTAGCAGCATTTGTTACATACTTTGCCCTACTATATTAAAATTAACACAATTCGACCGACGCAAAACTTCATCTTGCATATCCCTACTGCACAAAACAAAAGGAACTCATGTTAAAAATGGTGCTTTAATAAGCAGCTTAACCCAAATAAATACCAAATCTACATACATGTCGCACGATATGTACGTTACGACACCTGCGGCTTTTTATAATATTTTTAGAGCCGATATCTTCAAAAAGTAATTGTATTTTTGAAAATTTTGTTTTGACTAGTAACTAATGATTTTCAAGTTCCAAGTTATTTATTTTCAGTAGCAGTTTAACTTATACAATGACTCAACTCCCGAGCGTTAAGCTGCTAATCAAATACATTATAAAATTTCGTCATCCTAAATGTTTTATTGATAGTCAAATTATTAAGGCTTGATTTTTTTTTATATTTCTTCCTATATGCAGTTGTAATTTTGATAATCGCTCTACGTTTGTTTTCGAACATTTTTAATGATTGCCCGTGAGAGTTTATCTAAGGTATTGAGAGGTAAAAATCCTCCTGTGGAAGTGTCTGTTAGTCCAGTAAACAAAAAAAAAATTAAAAAAGTATCTCTTGGACAACTTTCTAATTTTGAGCTTTTACTTCAGCTTTACAGTTATACATCCAGCAAAAATATCAACAAGGAAAAGATTGCTTTTACCTGATCATACATGCTTTGTGTTTATTTATTTTTTTTATTTTTTCAAAAATTCTCATAAATATAAAATCAATCTATAACGCAGACCATTTTCCACTTCATTGAAGTTAAATGTGCGTACACATGGTGAATCAATGGCAAAATACGTCTATCTAAAACAATGATTTTCATATAAACATTCAGGCAACAGCTGCGAAATATTTGCTCTAAAACATTAGTGAGAACCGACAAACCCATCTCTCTCTTAAAACGTCGAACTATTTATATTGAGTGTTACATCAAAAAAAAAAAAAAAAATGTTAATTACATATAGAACGAGTGAGTTGAATTTTAATTTTAGACTGGCGGCGGAGACTTCGACTCAAAAATGATTATATTAGAAATCATATCTGGAAATTATTTTTGAGAAGCTTTGGAAAAGCTCACGTATGATATACATAAACACTTGTTACTGAAAATATATACAATTCGCATCGGGTTAGTACTGCTTTTTCACGTTTAAAATTAAACTGCGACTATAAAGTTAACGAAAGTGTTAGAATTTAATATAATAATGTACTTTTAATGTTTGTTATGAAATGAATAACGTCTATTCAGATAGTCTATTTTTTCAAATATTTTTGACATACCTGCTTTTACTAATTGGTATTGAATAATTTTAATCAACTGAAAAACTAAGATCAAATCGATTGATTAATCTACGTAACATTTGGAAATATTTTCCATGACATGCAACACATACACAAAACGATTTATAAGCAACCTTATAAGAATTTCAAATTTCCCGCGATTTCCTGCACAACTTTCACCGTTTCCGATCTTCGAATTCGAACCAACGAATCACTTTCCAACAATTCCACGATTATTACAACAGCACTACGATCGATTCTATCGAGATATTTCACTTTTTCGCACTTTTTCCACAGTCGTTCCAAAGGAGTTGGTCGCTTTGGGTCGCAGTGCAAGGGAAACTGGCGAAATGTGCTTTTATTTTTAGCGCTGGTTTCACATCGGCTATTTCTATCCGGACTAATAGCGTCGCAACAACACATAGCCGCCTCTAATCATAGAATTTATAAAACGCGCTGCTCTGGACGTAGCCCGTCCTAAGCGGCGTGAATCGTAGCTGTATTCACGACGGTCAGATGATGTGCATACACTCGCACTTGTCGCGCCCATCTTCATCCTCCATTTCGATCGCGCGGACGCTATTGAAAAGCTCTCGTACAACGTTTATTGTATACGTGAAGGTTGTAGCTGATCAAATGAATGGTTCTGTTTCCTTTTTTCCGCGTATTAGAATGGGGGGATCGAATACCGTAGTTTGGAATAAGCCCATAAATCAAACGGGCCGTGTGTCTAAATAATTCGTGCACAGTTGGAGCAAAAAGAACTAGGCCATCCATTGATGGCATAAAATGAATGGATAGTTCAGAAAACCAATGTTGTCATTAGTTCGCTTATTATTTTTCTATTTCGTAGACGCGTATTGGAATAAACATCGTTACGAAGCGCAACATTTTATTATTTAACATTGGTATTTCTGATTGATGATAATGACATGATAACTAGGTTAGACATCTTTTAATAATTGTTACGAAATCTGATATATGCAAGCCTACTTAATACAAACAATTCGTACACAATTAGAGCAAAAAGAATTAAACCATCCATTCATTGTACAAAATGAAGAACTCGGAGATCGGAGAAATCCCGCCTGTAATGTTTGGGGGGACCAGGAACGCATGTTTACCACGTTTAAACCGTTCACTACGCATTTGTAGCAGTGGCTACAAAGCAAGAGAATCCAAGAAAGTATCCGTTATATTGCAAATGAGCGGATTCAAAAAAGAACCAGATTTAGCGATGATTTTCAAGAAGACAATTATGAAAAGGTGCTTATCTCGGATGAAACCTACTTTCAGATGGACCAATCGGTTATGGGTCTTAAATAGAGAATAACGTACAATACCGAAATCAAAATTCCACGCAAACATTATGGTTTATAGAGCAATTTAACAACATGGTCCCACTCCCTTAAGTGTAATAGCCAAGAGCAGAAGACAGCGAACTATATCATTTTAAGGCTGCTTTTACTCCTTTTACTCCTCCATTTCACTCCTGAAGGCTCTAGGTTACTGCAAGACAACGCCAGTCGCGACGAGTCCAGATATTCAGGAAATTAGTTGCAAAAGAATGGAGTCGAAGCAATTTGGTAACCAGCAAAGTTCCTAGACCTAAGCCTAGTTGAAGATATATGGGGGCGCCCGAAAATTGAGATACGACGTGTGACACCTCGAAACAGGCCTGAGTTAGTGGCAATGCTACCGAGAAATATTTGCTAGGTACTTTTGATACAATCCACCTGGAAGGAAGTTCCACGCAATCGAGAGCAATCCGATTAAAATAAATTTAATCGGATTTAATTAATTTTAATTGAAAAATTTAAATAAATCAAAAAACGAGTGTAAAATTAGCAAATAGGGCTGTAAGAACTTAACAACGTATCGGTCATATCATAGTCATTTAACATGACTTTTAATAGAGCTATCCTTTCACAATTTTCAAATCGTTATTTACTTAAGACAATAATACAATTCGCATTAAGCATATTATTATTGTTGCATTACAAGCCTCTTAAGCCTTAAGCTGGTCTGACTACAATCCTCCATTTAGTTCGATTCTTTATTTTCCCTTGCCAGTTGTGTATTCTCAGAGTTTTCAGATGTTTTGGAACGCTTTCATACCACCTTCCTCTACGGCTGCTTTTCTTTTTCTTTCCAATTGGTACTCTTTTTAATGTCAATACGTCTTATTATCTGTGCTCTATTTACGTTATTTTTGATTCGTCATACAACCTTTGTAATTCTTCGTTTGTTTGTTATTTCCATGTTCTTTCTATATTTTTTCAGCCAAATATTGACTTTGGTATTTTCTTCTCCCTCTCTAGTTATCTTGCTTAGATTTTATTTATTTTTGGTCTCGTTAGCGTAACTCATTGATTTCAAT
Organism: Oryctes rhinoceros; assembly: GCA_020654165.1. Lineage (NCBI taxonomy): Eukaryota > Metazoa > Arthropoda > Insecta > Coleoptera > Scarabaeidae > Oryctes > Oryctes rhinoceros. Next base: position 18,274,684 of record JAIOKQ010001012.1, read on the forward strand.
ATACCATATTTTTTTTCTTGTTCTCGTTTTTCTTCTCCTTCTTCGTTGATAACTACTCCAAGGCGTACAAACTCTCTTGCGGGCTCAAACTTGTCTTTATTGTAATTTATATAAATTTTTTGAGGCAAATTACTGATAACTCCGGTTCAACTCAGTTTGGGCACTCAACATTCGTAAAACTCTTAAAAACTCATACCCATAAAACGATTGTTTGTTTTACAAGAATTTTACAACTAATCTTTTGAGGGTGGATATTTTAACATTTTAACATGGGTAATGGACAAGTATTTTTGAAACTAACTGTACATCAACGAACTGACGGAAATTAGTGAGAATTTAGATTAGAACGTTATTCTTTTTTGTAGATATTTGTAAACTAAACGGAAGGATGTTTATGTTTATTTCATAATATATACTGAGAATGCTCTTCACTATTACATAAGTATTTCTAAAAACTTACACAGATATCCCGTACGGGGAAATATGCACGCGTCGTAAATAGAAATTGTAGCAGTGGAGTTTATCGTCCTATTATTAAACGGGATGATTCACGTTTTTACCTAGTTTTTTGTTTTGTTTTTACGGTGATGGTGATGAGAGAAAAATTTATGATAAATGAGTGGGTTTTAAGAAAGATCTCTTTAATGTTACACTATTAAACATTTATATCTTCAGGCTTTAAGACTTGTTTGATGTTTATATTTGTAACTAGGTTATGCGCCAAGAAAAATGATTGCTAAATATGAACGTAATAGATCTTAATCAAAATTTGGAGTTTAGCAAACATAGAGCCTTTACTTAAGACTTAAAATATCCGCATCGTGTTACGTCCTGCCCAAAATGATGCCGTGTAAACTACAGCTTTACTCGTTGACCATTGATTTGGATTAGCATTATCGTACAAGTACAATAGAACATATTGCAGACAATGTCAGTATATTCCACTCCTTAAAATCTATCTCGGACACAGACCTCCAATAGCTCTTTTACAAGCAGAGCTTTCATCCAGACCCCGAAGAATGAGCTCAAAAGTTGATTGAAAAACAGTTAAAGTAAGATACCTTTTAATTAACTTCCTGTGTTACTACACGCTTCACCCTTCTTAAACTACAGACGATAAATGTTTAAATACAGCAGAAAGTATAACTATCGATACATAGCACCAAAAAAAATATTTCCGACATGATATAATTTCTCTTTGTACTAAAAACAACACACTTACAGCCTCACCGTTGTTTTTTGTTTTTGACTATTTATGGTAAAGCAATCTTAGTAGTAGCACTATTTCGCCGTACATTTGTTGATTTTGCTGCATAATTCTTCCAGGTCCTTAACTCAGATTGAAATGGAGCCCTACATTAGAAGGTAAGTCGTTGACGTAGGTTAGGGATTGTAACCCAACCAAGTATAGAGACTAATGGCGCTCGATGTTTAATGTTCGCAAGATCTAATTTACAATTTTGCCAAGCCGCATATTGTCTCCTTATTTAAGATAAATTAGCAGATAAATAAGATTCGAGCAGCGGTAGTTGCAATCTGGGTACACCGTAGAGATATAGTTTGCTGAAAAATATCGCGTAAAGGACTATGCCAAATGCCTTGCTAGAATCTAACAAATCCGATTGAGCTAACTTATCTCAACGTTGCGATCGTTACTGATTTATTTTTGCTATAACTATCTTCTTTTGAACAAAATAGCTTATGTTGGACAAGGTATGGATGGAAAGAAGTTTCACCACAAGATTCTGTAGATATTAGCTGCTACGAGAATAGAATACTTTAGGTTAGCTTTACTACTATGGCAAACATCGAACAAGAAGAACGCTTGATTACTAAGCAATATCAAGAATTGTCTCACGCTCGTTTATGTACAACTGAGTTACAACTCGAGTTCACAATAAATATTATTCGAGTTATTCGAGGCAATGCAATGCTCGACTCGTAAGATCACTAGGCCGAAACGTTTAGTGATCTTTGGTATTAGTGCAGGATCTCCTCCTGGAGTTCTGCTGTTAAGGATGGTTACTGAGGTTTCGATGTACTTGTACTTGCAACAGCAGAGTTGATCTCCTGTCTTCCCTAACATGAACAAGTGATGCTAAGAAGTCGCGCGATCTCTTAGTAAACCCACTAATATTCTCAGATCCCCTTTGTTGAAAAGCACCATTATTCTTTGCTTGAACGAGGTCTATTGATTTTTTCTACTATTTCGTAATTTCCTGTTCTAGGTAGATCTTCTGTAAATGTTTCGGCTCGGTTTATAATATTCGGCAGCTCCTTCTTATCTAAGTTTGAGATGAGCTATTTCTTTTCCTCCAATCCATTGGTGAGTGACGAAACACCAGGTATTAACGTGATTTTGATGTCCTATTCGAGTGGGACACGAAAACCATTTTAGACAATGTTCGATATATCCAAGAGGCAAGTTTCTGTTTTCGCAAACAAAGGACCACTTAATAGGTACAATGTACCACATAGCACATTCTTTGCGCGCATACTTAACTGTAAAATTCATATGCGTACGCGACGGCAGGAAGCATCTATATTAGAATTAATTACCAGGAAATATATGAGAATTTCACGTTTCCGCGCGCCGACATCGGACAAACGGGCTTGAATATTAAACGACGCGGACATCGTAAAGCGCATATAGTTACACGCGACATACCTACGGTCGACTTTATCTATTTTCCCGGTAGCGAAATCTCCAGAGCGATTTCTCGCAGGCGTTACGCTCGCCCATCATCAAAATATGTGTCTTATATAATTTTAAACCTCAAGCCGCAGTTATCGCTGTACAACATTAAGCTGCCCGTATAAATAGACGAATCCTCGAAAGTACTCAGAAGTCGATTTTCAAACGGGACCACCAAGCTAGTCAAGTAATCCGGCAAATGCCCCTTGAAGAAACTTTGATATCTTAAAACTTCGATTAGTGAGTATGTAATATACGTAATGTTCGTATGTACGTATAGCGGGATCCAAGTCTGATGTCGGGAGTCATATACTTTGATCTGGCTGAAGAGCCGCAACGGTAATATCGGTGGTGGAGAAGCGGACAGGCTTACTAGAAGGGATTCGAGCATTACTTTATATGGCTTAAAAATCTGGATAAGAGATACACCGTAAAAGTTGCTTTGACGTATCCCAACAAGCAGGCAGCATTAAAATAGATCATAGACATTGCCAGCTGATGAGGCACCTTAACAAAATCGAATTAGTTTCGCGCTGTCATTATTTAGAAGGACCATACTGGCTGACGTGGCTATATATTGCTGAAGATGATTGCTCGGGACAATTACCAAAGCAGTGGGTTGGTTGATGGCCCAGAGCGCTCCCGGGCGTAGGGAGGATATAATAGGGAGGATAATGGGTTTATGGTGGTCTAAATGTTGTAGGATCTATCTGACACTTTCATTGTCCGTAACCACTTAAACTGATGTTTGTGTGCATTGCAAAGCTGGTTGGACTGAATTCATTTGGATCACCGGATTTAGTGAGTTTATTCTCAATATCGGGAAATACAGGAAGAGGGATAGTTGTCAATAATAGAGATCGTACAAAGAATTAGTTAGTTTGCCACTTTGTTGTGTGCCCATAGTTACATACACAGGAAGATTAGGAACAAATTCCTGATACCTTACTTGGTCTTCGCTGTACACGACATAAAAATATATAGGTAGAACGTGTCTCATCTGTTTTTTTTTTATACGAACGAATGGTTCAATAACAATTCAAAAAATTATCGTTTAAAACGCTTTCAGTGAACAAAAATAAGAAACTAAAAAGCATGCACAGATGAAAGTACATATCCACTTTAAACTTCGCTGAGAATGAAAGCGCCATATATTCTGTTTAATTAGCTCGGAATTCCCTTGAAGTAGGATCTAACTAGAACAGCAGGAACCTCAGGCAATTGAAACGCAATCCGCTTTGTAAAGGACTGGAAACTTGAAGAATTTGTTTAAATTGTCTTCGTGACCGTCTTCAAAGGTATGAGACGTCAAGTAGTCTTTGAATAAACAACGTTTTGCTAGACATGTCATCGAAGAATAATGATACACAATATGTATGTCTTACATAATATGTACTTATTTAATTTTGCAACTACGAAAAGTAGACTTGCGCTAAAACTTACATTAAAATTGAATACTCTCAAAATCAATAATTTAAATACATTCAAAGTAATTCCTTTCAGCAATAATTTGACCATTTCCTCTTTCCACTTCTATAGCCGTCAACCAATCTTATTTTAGAAAATACTGGAGAAAACAGGTGACAGCATAAGTGATGCACACTCCACTTATATTCTTTCCTTCAATATCTACACAGACATAGCGGTCCGGAATATTCTAGAATTAACAATTGTAGACGGTTTCAAAGCCAATGGAACTTTCTAGAACATCCAGACAATATCTAGAAGATCTAGATTCTAAAAGAGTGCGTAAGCTCCATAAACTTTCGTGGAGTTTATAGAACCTTCTAGCAAACTTATATTATAGGACATCGTCGAAGATGGGCGATAGATAAATACGGCACCACTTCGGCAAACCAGTTCAATTCCAGTAAGTAACAATCGAAAAGTAAACATCTAAGAAGAAGAACAAACTGTTTCAAGACACTCGCTTCGTGTCTTCGTAAAGTCATAGGAACATTGAAACGTTTTTATTGCATAAGTAAGTCGACAGTTCCAATAAGGCTGGTCAAACATCCACAAGCGGTGGAATACAAAAGAAATGAAAATACCGTAAATACGATGATTTTGGCTTTCCTTCAGTAGAAGTAAACAATCAAAAGAAATCGCAGCGTATGCTCCAAAATAAACTAAAGCGACATCTCGCGACACACTGCTAGCATCTTTAAAGGTCACATACAGAGCGGCGAAGTGCAGAAAACCTCAACACATTACAGAAGACTTTATTCCACCAGCTACTCTTAACATAGCTAATATTATGCTGAGAGAATCGATGGGAAAATTCATTTCAAAAGTATTCTTGTCCAATAAGACCATTAGTCGAAGAATCCATCTTGTAGCTCAGGATTCCAATGATTAATAAATATAGAGAATGAAAGGCACAGAATTTGGTCTTCAACTTAATGAAGGCTCTGACAGTAACAAAGACGCACACCTTACACTTCCTGGACGATAATATTATCGATAAAGACCTTTCGTTGTGTTGGAACAAGTTTATAACCGAAAATGATTCAGATTAGGAAAGGTGCATCGTCGCTATAAAGAATTACAGGCGTTAATTCACAGCAAAGCATCGCTCCCGTTACATTATCCGTAGGAGAACACTCGCATCAAAATCGACAAACTCTCGCAACAGCCTAAAAGCAAAACTTGCTTCTTCCGATCTAGTCCGAGTTGTGGATATCATCCAAAAATTATTCAAAAGCCATAAGCCCTTTGCGGCAATCTATTTACCTTACCTTATTATGGATCTTCAGCAAGAACTGGTAGTGATTATGAGACAACTATTGGGGTGGCGACTGCGAAATTCACCACTTTCTCTACTCTCACGTCATCATTAGCGTAAACCAAAAAAGACGTAGCCTTATAAAGCCTCAATACCAACCAATCGTGCTCTAGAGATTTAACCAAGCCTATCTTTAATGTAAATCTAACTTGTCCTCGAAATTTTTTATTTAAAAACTTTTCCTGTCTCTCAAGAAAGGAATTACTGTCCGCCACGCGCACAGCTTTTAAGTTTTCCTTGTAGCAACTTTTATTTAATTCTAGCTCATTTCAATCAGTTCTCCTAATTGAAGAACCTGAGAAGTATTGAAGAAAATTGAAACAATCCTTTTGCTGCTGCAAACCAAGAATCTTGATATATCTTTTTGTACAATAACTATTAAAAATTAAAATTCAAAATGGTTTAACTTTCAGAATTAAAGGCTGATATTGGTTTTATTTCTGTGATTGATGCAAAACTTGATGTTTCATCAAATAAAAATAAATTCGCGATTCATTTCGAAATAGAATTTATGGATGTATACGAGTCCGCCTCTCGCGAACGTGATCTTTTTTCAGAGCGTGACCTAAACTTTTTTCCGCGAACAAATATATTAATACACGTACCATACATACGCCAATGCAGCGAGTACACACCTTGCTCCGTTGAACTGTATCGAGAAATAAACGAAAACCGAAAGTATAAAAATAATATTCCGCTCATATCCATACGTTATACGCGTTCTTCTCTTATTCCTACGCCGTAATTTCATCGAGCATATCTCGAAGAATATCCCGTTGCAATCGGGCGAACGTGGAAGGTAAATATTTTCGTTTTCCCATTACCTTGGCGTGACCATAGACGCTTTATAATTATAAATAGGTAAGATAATCGTTAGACGACGTGTATATGTGTGCGCCGGCGTGTGTATTTGCGTACGTGAACGCATCGCATTATTATCCAACATGTGACATCTACGCGCAAATATAAATAGGACGAACTATCGGCACTGTTTGTTTTCTTTTCTGACGTCGTTGGCTGTCATTTTGTCCTAGCTGCTCTTTCGCTTCTCCAAAGCGCTCGCTGTGTTGTCGCTTCTTGTTATATGTGAAATATTAATACATCGATATCTAGTAGAAGGATACAATTTCAAAGTAATCCATTAATACCGCAGGATTAACTAAATAGTTTAATGGAATAGAGGATATTGTACACTAGGTATTTATAGGTTACAAAAAAAAGAAAAAAACAGGATATCTGAAATTCGTAGGAAACCTTCTTCATAGAGTGACCGCCAAAAACTTGGAAAATCGGCTCCTGATAATGAGTAAGATGGATATAGATAGATTGCAAAAATCTAGGTACTTAGCCTGGTGCACAAGAGGCATAATTGACATGATTAAAGAAAAAGCGAAATATTCAAAAAATATTAGCGGTACGGTAAGCTAACCGATCTTGCCACTTTTAAGCATTTAAGCATACAAATCAAAGCTTTAATTCAGGAAGCTTATAAAAAGATTACATTGAATCGTCTACTAAACGCTACTCTGATCCTCTCTGGTGGCAGTTCGTTCTAAGACACGGCGTAAAATACCAAGGCGCATGTTCATTGGTTCACAAGAAGTAATAGAGCTTTTAAGCATTGTATGCGCGTTTAAGGAGTATGCCAATTATTTGCCGAAGAACTTAAAAGAAATTGGAAAAACAAATGTACAGCAGGATATGTCCAGGTATCTAGCTTCCTCTTAAAGACAAGTACCGCTTTTGTTCAATCTCGCCCTATATAATAATCACTATCCTCCCAAATACATCAACTCGCATCATCACCACCGTTCGATATTACGAGAATTATATGTTTCTTGGTTGTTTATTTGCTAACGGAGGAGACGCGTCTCGCAACATCAATCTAAACCATAGACACAAATAGATCTTCTCGTTAGGCACGTATTGTGTTCTATTTCGGCCCGTCGACCGGTCGGAGATGTGTGCAGCGTGTATTATACATAGGTGCGTCGTTCGCGTATTGAACGGTGGTGCCGGCCGAGGGTCGATACGGTAATTAATGTCTTCGAATTGGATGCCGTCCATTCCTTCAAGTACGACGTCTACGTACGTAGTTTAGATTGCCGCCGCCGGGGCACCGACGCCGGAATAACGCGACGGATTATTGCGGCGATAGTGTCGCGGAATTATGTCGGGCATTCGTGTAGTACCGAAGTGATAATTCGCGGAGCGGCGCAACTATGCACGAGGATCGGATTATCGGAACATTCGTAATAATGAAATCGGATATTTAGCAGTCGGTTGTAATGTTATATATGTAGGAATTCCGGGATATTTAACATATATAGAGACGAACATAATATCATATATTACGTATGTACAGGAATGTCCATCTCAAATGACAAAAAATGGTTCTTACTCGTGTCGGACGTTTGGTATCAATAAGAGGCATACGAGAGCTCTGATATCTGAAGATGAACGTATTTGTACATACAAGTTAATCGAAAACAATAAATTTCATAACCACGATATTTGATTAGAGCTTCCAGGAGTATTCGTTTAGGTTTAAACAATAACAAAAAAAATAAAACAGACAGTTGGTATTTACTTATCCATTATTAGGATATGCCAAAAGCATTCCTTTATTCGTTATTATTGATAATGGGAAATTTACTGAAAATAGTGGGAAAAAAATAACTTCCAGTAATGGTGTTCAAATTAAAAGCAAAACAAAAACAAAATGATACAAAAAAAAACATAATACGACAGATTTTATAACTGGATTATTAGAAGCTTCACCTCTTCACCTGAAATTGGGTCTTATACTCTTGCTCGTGGTACTTGTGAGGTTTGAAAACTTCACTAACTTTATGTATACTTTTCTATTCAATTTAATCGTTTAAGTCCAGCCAAAAGAAAGAGCTGTTACAGCGACCATGGTCGAGAAAATCATCATATGTTGCTTGTAAAAACAAACCAAGTTAATTCGATATATTCACATGCAATTCTATAGACTAAAATTAATTTAATTATCTCAACTGCCATCAAAATTAAAGGATAAACATTAGTAATTAATCGACTGGATTGAACATTTTCGAGAGAAGAAAGATATTTACTAGTTTTAATGAAATGTTAAGGCTTTTTATGAATGAAACTTAGGAAGTCCCACTTGAAATTTACAACTTATACGCAAAAAACTATGCACGTATTCAAATAGAAATAAATCAATTTAAATCAAATCAAATTCAACGTGATGCTTTGAGAATAAATGAAGGAATTAATTTTTTTTTAAGAAATTCATTTATTTTGTTGAACTGTTCACATATCTAAAAAATTACGGCAGGTGAACTGTTCAATCATATTAATAAAATAAAATATGGTGTAATCTCAATTTATACCTTTATATAACCTCTATTAGCGTTGGGGGCTCTACATAACTGGTGAAAACATAGCTGTAGATAAGAATCCATCGCAATCTTAACTGTTGTAATATGTTCAATTTGCTTACCAAATGACAATAACAAAAGAGAACTGCAAGTTGAAGTAAATAAATAGATTTTAGTCGATGTTTAATTTTAAATCATTAACTAAATATTGAAGAAAACATGTGATGTGTAGAAACCACAAAAAAAACCTTTTTGTCAATTTGCATTAACCGGTATCTCGCCTCAAATATCGTGGGTGACGTATTTTTGAACTAAAGCATTGATTCTAAAAATTATAAAGCAGATTACGTTCAAATCTGATTCGCATACATTACGTTTGGACAACACCTTTTCTAAAAAGTACTCTATTGCTTGATATCTAAGGCGTCCAGTCACAGATCGTTAACTCGAAGAAACAGCATCCAATACGAATCTAGTTCAACCTGATTTGAAGGATTTAGATGGATCAAGTGTGGATGAATCAAGTTCTTTAACATCATCATGCCAAGTTCAATGCAACTGCATGCTGACGTTAGCAGTAACTCTTCTGACGATTATTTATTTCTCATAAATTCCATTCAGCCTAAGAATTTAGAAGAAAAAAAAAAAATGGAAGACCTGGGGCGAGTCTGTTGTACGTTGTTACTGATGAGACATAAATAACAAAGTACAAAATTCAATTGAGCATTTCAATCGATAACCTTTGCAAAATTTATTAATATCACCTTTGCGGATGAACTGAAAGTATTTTCTGGTTGTTCCCTTGCATTGTTGGAATCTGTAATTTGCGCTGGCTCTATATGTTCCATTGCCCAGTAGCTGTTTTTCACAATTAGTTTGAAATGCATCTCAAATTGATTGTGATATTATATATCATATATATTAAACAAGAGGTTAGATGAGCTTTGGAAACTCACACTAGTGCCAGATCCAATGTAAAAAGTTTGTAAGAAAAACGGATTGTCATGTGAAGCTTTACGGATGAAGAAATGATAACGTTTCACGGTAAAGTGGCTATGTAACATACTCGTGGAAATTCCTCTGAATCTTCGCATAAATGAAAACAGAGGAAAGTACATAACCAACTTTAGTTTAGACAGGAAAATTAAGGTAAAAGTAGAGCTGTTCTTTTGGGGTCCCTCAAGGTTCTACATCGGGTCCGCTTTCCTTTCTATTAGCTACAAACCGCGATTTCTTCGACGCTGCAGCTGAGCAGACAGTAGCGCCAATGTCGCAGAGGTGCGACCAGAATAGACTGATTTTGAACAATGAAAAGGCTGCTGAAATCTATTTTCATAGGAATCTTTCTCCGTCCTAGTAGTTGTTACAGATGAAAATTTAACATGTAAAGGTCATATTGGAAACCTTACCAAAAGACGAAACTCCGCAGATTACACCATCTCGCAAATAAGATCAAGTTTAAACATTGAATGTTCGATTAGTGTGTATTGCGCTTTAGTTAACTAAATAACGTCGGATAATATAATAATTATATGTACAAGTATATGGCTATGAACTGGCAGAGAATATTTATAGCACGGAAACGCATTGTGCACCTCATTTTTTATATAAAGATCCGAGATAACTGTCGGAACACGTTCAGGTGTCGCTAATTCAATAATGGCTAAGGATATTTGATAGGTTCTTACGTGACCATGTCTCGGCGAGAACTTGTAACTCGTCAGTTTACATCATTATGTATACCCGATCAGCTACCTGACAGACTTAAGCATATTATAAGCGTTAACCTTTTCGAAAAGCTTAAAAAATATTTGACTGGGACCTACTGTTTTATAGTATAAGTGAATATACAAAGCTTTCTATCCATGTACAATTGACCTACAAATAAAGACTATTATTATTACTTTAATTTAATTTAAATCATCACTAATATGGACTAACAAAATAAATAAATTTATTTCTATTTGTTACATCTTGGACTTGAAAAGGATAACCCAATCCATTAAATTTTCATTCTTTCTTTTTCATGAAACTAACTGACTGACTGTATTATTGTGCTGTTTCAGGTTTGATCATTATAATTACAAGTACTCTATTATACACCCGATTTTTACCAGCGAATTTTAAAATTTCAATCCGCTCGAAAGTCAGCACCAAGCGAGAGAACTTTTATTGTTAATTTTAAAGAATGCCCCAATAAATGTGATGCTATCTTTCGAAATTGTCAACATTTAAGAAGTACATTTCGGTAGCTAAACGAGATTAAAGCTCCTAATTTTTTTCATTTCACACCGACCAATATAGCTATTATATTGAGCGGTGACCCAATATAACAGCTTTGCGTGCATAGTGCTGAATATATGTACATATAAGAGAAAACATCGCTTAAAAACTTCGGACCATCAATACTAAGTCATTACTAACTCCATATAGCTTCCAAAATAGCTCCAAATCGTGTGCTTCATTTGGATTTAATAATCTTTATTATTTTAATAACATTGTTAAATTGAACAAAGAAATTAGAAATACTGACAAATTTTACCAATGCCTTCTAGAAGGTAGCAGCCGGAACATCTAAAGCCTTAAACATCATGTTCCACTGATTATAAAATAAAACCACAAGATTTTCTTCAATATTACAATGACTACACATTAAATAAACTAAATATTAAGTATAACTAACTACTTTAAACTTATTTAAGAACAATCAAAAAAAAAATCGTTATATTAACAACGAAATTTCAAAATTTCAACGAAAAGAATTGACCTCTACACAATATAACGTTGCGAATTACGTCGATGACGTATACATATAGTACTAGAAACAATAGAGTATCATTAACGTTAAATTTGAAAATTCTCCTTTCATTACGCTATATCACGTTAATTTATCATGAAAGCGTAGCGTGGGAAGCAAGATTACTGAAAGATCCATTATGTCATGTTTAATTAATGATACCTCTTCTATGTATGATTCTATTTTAGCGCTTTCACACTAGAATGCCAACATATTCGCGTTAATTGCACCATATCTATATGAATGATCACGCGCTCAATATAAAAGCTTTAAAGCGATGTAGTAATGTATATAGGAAATACATTAAATAACTTACGTTAAGTTCTCCTTCTGTCATCCTTCTCGGGTGCTAGTACTACCTTCTCATCGTTGAAGGTTGTGAAAATCGTCGAGGGAATTTCGCGTGAAAATAAATCTCCTACGTTACTAAAAGCTGGGATGGAATTCGGATTCTAACGCGAGGCATATTGGGAAAAATTTCAATAAACTCTATAAGGATAAGTCGTTATAGAAGAAACGCGTTCGAAGAACTAAGTTGATACGCGGATGTGGAAGATCAGCTGGAGTATATAGTTGAAGTGGCGCTTGACGTATGAGTACGGAAGTTACTCTCTAAGATCTGTTGGCCTGTGGCCGTTCGCTAGCTGTCTGTAAACTGGATTGAAATTGTACAGTTGTGAACAACGGAAAACGACTGAAATCCATCGGCGAGGATAACCTGAAAAGTGATGTCGGATTCCGCCGCATTGCAGAGCTTAGTTTTTCGAGACCCTCGGTTGGCATCAGGGTATAGTCGGGCCGCGATTGGCCGAGTCCTCCAAAAACACGCCCTCGCTCAAGGTTAACGTTATTAGAGACGCTGAGGAAACTTTGCGTTTGGCTCCAGGCGACGTACACGGTTCTTGGCGTTGGATAAGATTTTTTTCGCAGCGTACGCGTTTTGTTTCATATTAAAGAGACTTTCGAGACAATACTAACGACGAATTCTCGAAATTTCCACTTTACCTTCAAGGGCGATACGCTTATTTTCGTGTATCCGTAAGTATTTTTCTCTGCAGACCCTGAAAAAGAATCTCGAAGCACCCGAAAATAGATTTTTATGAGCGTATCTAATAAAGCGGATTTTAGAGGTCAAGTATCATCGATTCAACCTCGACGCATATACGTTTTCGGGCAGGAAAAAGCTGCGATTACCAAGCATTTCTTATTCTTAAAGGAAATATAAGAAGTTAAGCAGCTTATTTTTAAGCTATTTGATCTTTTTCCCCTCTTACTCCTGTAACTTTAAACCAATTTACAAAATATATATTTCAAATTGGAAATGTATTCATAACCCAAAACGGTTTATTCTTTTATTTAATGATACATATATGAGCGTTGTGTATGACAAAAAAATGTAAATGCCTAAAACGAAAAACATAAGAATAAACTACAGCACGTTTAGGTAATTCCCGAATGATGCCGCAATGCGCCATATCAACATCCTGCTCACGTTTATCTGAAAAGAACGATGCTAGAGAGGTAGCAGTTTTATTCCTATTTCAATTCAGCTGACCTATTTCGTTAAGGTATTAACAATTCAACAGCTCAAGTTTAGATTGAATAGGGCAGTAGTTTCGATTTTGAACATATTTTTATTTTTGGGGATTTGCTTCATTTTTGTTGATGGATTTTTATTCTAACCACGTTTAAGTTATAATAATCCAAGAATGACGGAAAATAAAAGAAATATGGTATCAAGGAAATGGAAAACAATTTTGGGGAAATAGCCACGAGTAGATGTGTTAAATACGCATTTATAGAGCAGTTACGGGACCAATAGTTACTTCCACCAGCGAAGTTTAGAGTACGTACGACGTAAGTTTTGGAGAGGAAAGGTATAGATGTAAGGGAAGAAGAACAAATGAAGAACTGTAAGAATTATTCAAATAACATAATAGACTTGGTCTTCGTTTTCCCAGAAGTAAAAGAAAATGTAAAGAAATTTAACGTTACTTGATGAAAGAAAAAGGCAAAGGCCAGAAGCTAATGAAAAAAGATGGCAAAGCAAACCTTGAACATAACGCTGCAGAAATTCAGTCGCATCCTCTTAAACATGTCAACATTACTTTTAAATTATCGCCTGATTACGTTTTTGATCAAACAACATCAGCAGATGCGACACCCATTTCGCCAAGCTTTCTCATGCTCATTTTTTCATAAAAGATGTACAGGTTCAGCAAAGATGGACTTTATTAATCGTATCGTCCGTAGTCACCTTAATAGGACGACATGGCCGTCTTTTATCAAAAACGGATGTTGGGCCGCGCAGAAGCCAATATGTGATGGGAGGATCGAGGATTCATGACCCTTACGAACTACACGCTACTTCTCTTTGATTTCTGCATACTTGCCATTTGTTAAATTGTGTATTTTTTTGCAATGGAAAGTTAATCGAATTGACTTGAAATATCAACAAAATCCATCTGGGTCCTATTTTATTTTCGTTAATCTCGAGGCTTGTAAACAATATACAAGAAAACTCGAAGCAAAGTCAACCAACAACAAATCAAACTAAGAATCAGTCATAGTATTTCCCTTTAATTGCTGTGTTTGTTCGAATAACATGCTCCGTTCCCACGTATACCAATAGCACTAATCTACTGTAGTACTAAAGAAACTAAAATATTCTTCGCTTTATAACTTTATTGGAATGAGTGACTTATTGCAAGTTCTCTTAAAGAGCAGAGTCGGATAAGTTACTGAACTCAACGTCTGATTAGATTTGATAATATTGATTATCAACGAACTTAGACGTGCCCTACGCAAGTCAAAAATATAAGTAAATACTTTCATACTTTTTTCCATATATTACGCTTCTAGGAACACCGCTATAAAATATAGATCTCTGCAAGTATTATTCTTTTATATTCTCGCAACGTTAAAGGAGCATGTGTGTGTATTGTTTGCTGCTATGTACTGAAAGTATATTTGATGATAAAAATCATGGTGGCCTCAAGAACAACATACAAGAAAAAGTGAATATATCCACAATTTTCTTTCTTGTTTGAGACACATCTACTACCATCAAAGAATATTAGATAATCACCATCTGCAACTACTACAACATACTACGACCGAAAAAGAAAAACATAATACGTAGGTTAGCGAAAAAGATTTTTTATCATTTTTCTTTTAACAATTACTTGCTGGACAACTTTAAACTTTATGGAATCGAATCTTAGCAAACTTTAATATTAATATAAAACTACTTAAGAAAAGAAATTAACCAAGTCTATGCAGAAGTCGATTTTGCCAATTTAGCCTCAACATATTCTATTTAATATAATAAAGGTGGTATCACTTCTGATACTAACTGAACTGCCGACAACACCAAACATTATTTCACAAAAACTAAAAATTAACAGAAGGATTTGTACTTTATAACATCATCGTACGTTCGTCAACAAAAAGAAGCCAAAGGAAAAGGTTGGATTGCAGCTATCGAATCGTACCAGGTGTTCCCGAAAAATATATGCGGAACATCTGGCTTTCGTAAATGTGGAAAAGCAAACTAGACCAATGTAATATGATAAATAATCGTCGCCAAGCTGACCTCCAGAAACGAAGTACTCCAACAATTTAGGGGTAGCGCACTTTCAATTGCAGCCAGTGTAATTTCTCTAATAAATCTTAATTTATCGTTCGGAGAAATATTAGTTTGTGCTTAAAGTATCGTTAATAGGATAACAATGTTCATTATAATCTTCAGTGATCGCGCATTATATATTGTTAAAAGCTAGTTTTATCTAAAGAAAGTTCTGTAACAACAAATATCACAGGAACAACTACCATAATTATTAACCACATAGCAGCGACTGGTATCTTGAAAATGTCGCCTAATTTATGGGCTTGATTATGAACCGATATTTCTATTTGTATGAGCTAAACATCAAATGCAGATACTAATACAAGAAATATTAATAGATATTGCAGACAGATAGTCTCTAGTGTATACAGGAAGAAATTGGCAACCTAACCGTCGTAATGCAGCAAAAATCAATACGACCCGACAGTTCAATACATACATACATACATTGTCAAGCTAAAGTCAAAGTAAGCTTCACTTTTCCATCGGAACCGCTTTTGAATTTTTTCATTTCGTGACCTACCTTCAAGATTTCAAAGACATGCAGAAACTAAGTGTGAGGATTGACCGCCATCGCAAGCTGACTACACAAAGTTTCCACTTCCGCAGCAGAAAATAATTTCAGATCGCATCTGCTACTAACGACGGTGACCTTAACTTTTTTAATAACGTATCAGCTCACCGGGTTTGTTGTCTGATAAAGTTTCTAAACAATTATATCCTTAAATAAACGAAGATTACTTCGTGGAAAGTTCTCATAACCGATCGGGAGATATACGCTCCGCGGAAGTAATATAGCACCAACGACGTAGGGAAGTTTTAACGTAAGTTTTCTCTAGATAGTTCGAAATTTATCTGCTTCCTGCTACTTATATTAGATAGTTTTATGGGCGCTTTTACAGAAATTAACGAGCATTTCTATTGAAGAGAGCGTTCGATAATATGTCTTAGGAAGGGCGTTATAAATTTTTCAGCAAAATATGGTTACTTGCAGAATAAACTTGTTTAATGATGAATTTAATAAATTACATCTGATATTCGTAGTTTTAAATATAGTTTAAATATATAGTTTTAGATAATATGCTATTGTATCACTTAATAAGTTGCTATAAAGTTGAAGCTTAAACAAATTAATAATTTACTTGTGGCAGCTGAGATTATCATATTACTCCAGTGATTTGTTTTTATATTTTTTAAAGCAATTCAAGGAACAAGTTCAATGAAGACTTTTCAAAATCTACACCTTTAAAACATCAAAATACAGAAAAACAAAATACGGAATTCTCTTTTGCATCAGTTGTTATAATAATAATAGCAAAACATTAAACTTCAATGCGGTGTCCATTTTTCTAAATAGATAATAAGGCTTTTACATAGATTTTGCTCGAAATCTACAATAAAAGACATAAATGTATTGTTTTGCCATTACATATAACGTATGGCTTAAAGCTTTAAAATAAATTTTATATACCCCGTTGGTCCGTCACCACACTAAAAAAAAGAACGCGAAAACTAAACTACGAATAAACTTAAATATTTGGAAAATGTATTCAGTACATCAGCTACAATAAAAAAGGTACTTTAATTTTCATAATTTATTTCAATTATTCGACTAATGCAAGCGATAGCCGAGGAGGCCGTTAAGAATGACAACACTTGCGAATCGTTGATATTTAGATTGGTGTGACTGGTGAGAGAAAGTCTCTCACCAGTAGGCAACACGAATTATTACTCTAGTCTCTGCAAAAGAGTAATAATTCCCTCCGCCTTTGTCCCCTCTATTTATTATGATTTCTTTCATGCTTGATTTTTTCTATATATGCAATGTACCGCGAAATACATAATATAATAAGGTCCAAGATTTGGAGTAAAAAATATGAAGATAAGACGGAAGTTTAGATATCCCAACTCTTGAAAAGTATTGTAAAACAATTAGATATATTGACGAGAAAGCATTCCTTTTCTTTGAGAAGAAGATTTTTCCTGAAAATATTCCTGAAAATGTCTATTTTAGATGCGCAATGAATATTATCTCTTTTTTTAAGAGCAATTTGATAAGAAAGAGAAAAATAAGCAGTTGTATTTAAAAATTAAAGCGTTACACATTTTCTATTAAGGAATAATGATTCAAGTAACACTTTATCCAGAAAAATGTTACTGACAAACAAGCTTTTCAAAGAAAAATTAATTTGTGCGATTACTACTGCAGCAATTCTTGATTGCATAGCTGTTAGCGACCCGATAAACAAATTTTAATTATGAATAATTGATTTTTTATTTGCTAGATTTAGGAACAAAATGTTATTTAAATTGGACCTAACGCTCATACTTCCTTGATTTCTCATTGGGTAGTTTAACACTAATAATTAATATAAACAGATCATATTTAAAATTATGTTTCTTAAAGCTACAGTGTGACCCACTTAAAATGAAAGCACCCTTGCAAAATCCACCAGCGTTTTGGAATACGTACTGGATCAAAATGTCTACTTCCACATAAAGTTTCAGAATGATAATTTTCAAGGTACACTATGATTACTTTTAGGGAAAATAGGAAAACTTTATTATCGATCATTTTTATTAATATTCTGAGTGCACCACTGAATTGAAAAGTCCTGAAGAGTCAAACTTATTTCACGGCTTATCATGTATTGTGCTTCTTGGAATATATACTAAATAATCTAAATCAAAATTTATAAAAAAAAAAGGTTAATCATGTTTATTATTAAATGCCACGAAATAGTAAATGGCCTTCTACCTTGGTCAATAGATGTAAGAAGTGAATCTATAAAAGAATGGATGATATAATGGATTGCAAAATGATCCTCTCATAACTTTCATTAATGAACATATTTTAATGAAATCTTATAAAGCCATTCTAGGACCTTATGAGTTCAGTGACGTAGTCCGATTTTATATTAATAAATGAAATTTATTATTTTCGAACTCAAAAAGTACCTTGAAAATTTAGAAAACCCATTTAGCGCTGTGTTGTCACGAAGGGAAAAACTTTAATTGTATAGACGTATGAAATGAAATAATCTTTTTATAGATGGTTGCGCTTGTTCTTAATCACATAAATAAGGCTAGACCTTTAAAGTAAACCAAATACGAGGTAAAATGTATTTTTTATTATAATTTTCGGTGACTTCTTGCAGCATAATGCTTTTCACATCGCATTAGGTGAACTACTATCATGCAGTATTTAATTGTGAAAGAGGCCCTTATTACAAGACTGTTAGAAAGATTTTTTATGCAAAAGAATCCGTAATTATTATGGAACGTAAGAGAATAGGGAAAATAGAGGTGTTTTTATTAACTTTATTTTTAATAATATAATGTTTTCCTTTTGCGACATTTATCCAGCAATATTTTTTAGATGCACCCAGCATACAGCGGTACTTGACTTTCCATTCTAGGTCAATCCAACATATTTTTTACATAAACTGCATTATTTAACGTGAGAAAAGCTACGCTTCCATAACTGATTTTTACTGCCCAATAAAATAAAATATTATGCGTCGCCCTAATAAACATCTATGTTCTTTCCTCATACATTAACACGACCAACCTTGATATTGATAACGTGAACGTGCCAACTAATTCCCAAAAAAAAAGAAATGTTCAGTTTCCTTCAATCGGATACTTAACCACCTTCCGATTGGACGGACGCGAAGCCACTTTCGTAAGCACGTCTTTCGTTACTTCAAGGACGATTATCCGTCAGTAACACTAACGCGGAGGCAGGTCGAAATTGGAAGCGACAACGGATAAAAATTAGGTCAATAAGGTGCTATGCAGAGGTCAGAGGTCGTATGATTTCAACATCCAAATATTCCAGACTATAATTCTAACATATCCGCTGCATTTGCCGCGTACTTATAGATGAACATGTAGGTGAAGTTATATCGTTCAAAGAATTGAAGAATTGGACAAATTGGCAAAATTTATAGTCGGTTTTGACCCTATTTTTCAATATACTTGCAATTTGCAATTGTTTTAGTAATTTGTAATTTTAATAATTTATAATGGAGAGCCGCTCGGTGTTAAGAGTAAGGATTGAGTAATGGAGAAGGTATTTATGGAATGTGGGTTTATCGCGTTTATTGTTGTTATGTTATTATATTATTATGCAATGTTTGGTAGTTCTAAGAAATTCTTAGTACTTGCTAAGCAAAGAATTAAAGAAATACCGGCAAAAAATAATTTAATAAGGAAGAAGAGGAAACATTTTTGAACATTATTATTATTATTGTTGTAATAAACAATCGCTATGAACAACTTTATCCTGAAAATCGATTTAAATGCTTCTCTACTATAGCGTCGCCCTCTATGAGTCAAATGGCAAAGCGTTTCTCCTATGCTAGGAGGATATTTTACTCAGTTCGTTCAGGATGATTTGGTAAGATGGCGCCACAAACAATGTATATTTTTTTTATGGTTTTAATTTAAAGATACATGGTTGTCCCTATCCACAAAATTTAATCATAATAAATATTTATTATGATATATATCAATTAAATAACTTTTTATTGTTATTATTTATTTTATACGTATTTATTGTATTTTTATTATAAATACGTATAAAATGAGTTTAGGAATAATTTCGATCGATCCAAATATACAAACAAGGGCGAATTCGAAATAGGACACAATAAACATAAATAAATAAAGCGGAAGTCTTGGAAAAACAAGTTTAACATGTAGTATACATTCGAAATAAAATTAATTTGTTTGTTTTCTTTGGATGGTATCTAGTTGACGTCGCCAACTCCTCCATTATGATCTAGGATATCTAGGTCGAAGAATGGTATTTTTTTATTACTTTTGGGGATATCTCGTGCCAACTTTTTGTTATTGTAACGGAACGCATATGGAACAACGGAGACGAGACGTCTAGGCGTCTTTTTACCAGTAATACTTTGGACTTTAGGAGAATGACTCACTGCTAATTTCCATAATAGTATGCGTTACGAAGAGCAGAACGGAACTAATAATTTCTGCCTGTATATTGGGGCGCATAACTGCTGATAATGCGAACGTTAGCGAATGAAATCCAACTGACAAGGATGTAATGGGAATCTAAAAGATAAGGTTCTACGTTTCGGTGTTGTTAGTGTAGGTTGGTGTGTAAATCATGGGTGTTTCGGTAAACGATGTTCGTGCTACAATGTTGAATTTCGAAACAAGTTCACTACCAAAGTAAATACATAAACGACGAAAATTTATCGTCATATTATAAAAGTAAATGCTAAACAGAGTAAACCATATTCATTTCATAACAACACACGTACTATAGATGTCTCTTAAGATGTCTCTTAATGAGGTTATTATGAAAGGGGCTGTGAAATTTAGGAGTGCCATGGAGACTAATGTATTTATATTTATGGATCGAAATGGAAAATCATACGTATCACATGTTACCGTTACCGTTACTTAATTTTTACCAAACTGTTTCGAAATAAAAGTATTTTCAAAACGAAAAAACTTTTTTCCGTGGTATGGTCACATACGTTACTGGATTGTAAAAGAAGTTCCACATCGATTCCTATTAAGATTCGATTAATATTTGATATTAACGACTTATGGAACGCTATAACTACCTATATATGTATTCCAAAATTTCAACGTTCCACTCACAATACATCATTGAAACATCTAACCATCGAGTATAGTGAAATACATTGAACAATGTCGCATAAAAGGCATTGCATCATATGGGACCTTTTTTAATCAATATAAGTTATAATAACAAATATTGTCTTTATCATTTATTTATGTTTAAAAACAATAACGTGACCTTCTTAACTTTAAAATTGGATATTTTTTGTTCAGAAGAATACAAAATACATTAATTTTCAAATTTTTGCGCTGGTAGAAGTGTTTTCTTGGTCGAGAAAATAGACTTTCTTGTAAAGATCAGCCTCTATTCAAGAAATTTGATCTATTTCACTGCTCTAAACGAACCAACTCGCGCATACTATTACATTCTCTTACGAGGGATGATCCCAAAACCAAGAATTCAAAAAATTATGAAACTTTAGCTACATGTAGGGCACACATACATAGGTATGCATACCCAAGCTTATTTCTCTACTAATACTCATTCTGGGTGGCTGAAATTAATTTTTGATGTTTGCTCGCTAATGGTAAGCTAAAGCTTAGCTAAAATCGAAAATGGAAAATGGAAATAATGGCATTTTCGTATACAGCGCAAATATCACGTCTTTCATATACTACTGGAAGTGTGCTTCACTTGAGAAGAACTCTTTTGTGTGTACGGAAGGTATACATACATAACTAATAAATAATCAACTCTCGACGCCAAAATATAACTTCTTCGCTTACACTTTGTATAAAAATGGATACATTGATGAAAAGTTAAATAAATTTGAAAATTTAAGATACTTAAATTTTAATAATACAAGAATTTATTACACCCTATACATCGTATGATGGCATGGCAAATGGAACAATGAGGAGGATTAAATGGAGGAGGAACATGAAATTTCGTTGTGTAAGTATCTTAAATTTTCAAGTTTATTTAACCTTTCATCAATGTATCTATTTTTATACCAAGTGTAAGTTGGCTTGTTTTATGTGTTGTTTTTCAAGTCAACAACAAGCCAATATTATATTATTATTAAAGAGGAAAACGGCGGGTGGAATTATTATCCTTTTACAGCGATTAGACAGACTCGTGTTATGTCGACTGTCGGGGAAACTAACAGGCACACGAACCCTTTCTTATGAGACGAACTCCTCACTACTTTTTTTTTAGTTTGTGAAACTGAGCGGAAGCTATTCCTGCTTGAACTGCTTGAAGAAGCGCCATACGATTGTGGGGAAGACGTCGAGTTTTATTTTTATTTTTATTTTAACAACGACATGACACGGTTCAAACCTGGAACACGTTTAGCTTCCACTACACATCACAAATTTGAAGTAAAAATCAATAAACTTATATAAAAGAAGAAAAAATTCCCAATATTCCAACATCAGGTACAGAGTTGCACCATATTATAACTAACTTTGTTTCACAAGAAAGATGCATCAAAATTATTTGGTAGCATTCGGCATAGAAGGATTTAAAATGAGAAAATTGGTAGACGTAAATGTCAAATCTACCCGAATTCAATGGATTTGATTATTTTTTTAAATTAAAAAGGAGATAATATTTCTATTTCTGCAATGAGGAGTCGTTTTGGAAAAGGACATCACTCCATGCTGATAGACGCCAAACGTTCATCAGAGGCAGAAGTGTGCCGCGTTTCTTTGAAATACGATGTCAACATTTATCAAGTATTTCCTCACAAGTTATTGGATTAGTAACTTTACTTAGTAAGTCCTGTATTTGATGTAGTATGCCTTATATTATAAATTTGGGAGGTAATCTTCCTGAATTTCCCAAAGGAACCCGTTAGGACCGATAACCCCCATCATCCGTATCCTAGCAAGCTAAAAAAATTACGATACTGATCCATCCTACTTTACAAATTACCGCTTACCAAATTCTATTTTATTTGTTAAGGTTTTACTAGTGGTTAGTTGTTATAGAAAATAAAAGTTGTTGTATTCAAAAAGACTAACTTCTCGTACTTTGGACCTAGCTACTCCTGCAACCTACAGTTTCTAAATCTAAAATACTACATTGCGCGCATACAAAGGGTAAAAACCGAGTACTGAAAAATTGGATTATTTACACGTTAGTTTATTTAGCTAATCAAAACAGATGGCAATTCCATTGGATAAGAAAATTCTATTATTTCTACTTTCAACTTCAGCCGTAACAATGATGACAAACAATTTTGTCTCAAAATTTCTGCTTTATCTCTTACCATTAGCATTATATGCACAGAGTGGAAAGTCTCCAAATTAAAAAAAAAACAAATTGCATAATACATACCTACATATATGCGTTCTACGTGTTACTGAAATTTCATAATTGTTATCGTATTCGGGATCATTCCTTATGAGTCGCGGCTAAAATTTCTTCGCAAGGAAAGGGTTAATTTAACATTTAACGCAAACAGAATGACATAAATATTTTCGCCTTGAGTTTTCAACAGAGTAATACTTTGATTTGCAGCACATCTTAAGATATTTAACTAACTCTAATTCAATCGAAATTATTAACGTTTTGAATTGCGTTCGCAGAAGCGGGAACATTCTTGCGATATTTTAAATAGCCTCTTTTATGCAATAAAATACAATTAGAAGATAGTGAGTTTCTCGCGAATTTTATTTGAACGTTGAAACAATAAACTGATCTTAGATTAATTATAACCATGATTCATCTTCCGGTAAACAACTGCTTGTGATCTACGTGGATGAATTAGTTCATAGTTAGCATGGCTTGTAACACTAAGATTTGCAGTAGGATCCCGAAGATCTCCTAAGAATAATCGCTTTATTTCATGCCTTATATGTAATTACCGAATATACAGGTACATTATTGAGCACATAGATCTCTTGCAAGACGTTGTTTATAGTAAAGTAGACGAGCTGCATGTTTTGGCTAGTTTCATACGATCAGTACAAAGCACGGCAATACAGCCTATTGTCAATGTCATAGATATCTATTAGCGCAAAAAATCTTTTATATTTGATCATTGTTTATCTGCTCATCGATAAAGATAACAATTCAGGTAAATATCCGTGATTCAAACATGGATGAAAAAGAACCGAGCCAATACCGAGTTACGTCTATTTCTGAAAATTTTCTGTTTGGTCTAGCATAGTCTAGCAATAGATACAAGATTAAAGGATAACTAATACAAATACAGATAACAAATAAATAAAGGCAATGTCCTTTCAATGCATTATTATTTTTTAATATAATTATTCACAATAATTATAAATTTGGGAACTTCTCTACATTAAAAGCGTAACTTAAATATGATATACGTAAGTACTAAGAGTGAAAAAAACAACAAAAGACGGTAAGTGTATCCAACACATTCAGTGCTCCTTTCCATAGTTGTAAGCATCCTTTCTTTATCTGCTATATTTACCACTATTATTGGTGTAGTATGTAGCAAATCTACAATGATGTAGAGGAAGACGGAGAACTGTACAACTAAACATTTCAGCTAATTCGTCAGCGTTATGCAGTAGTTGCGGTTTGTGCTGTTCAACGAGATGCAGTAACTGCATTTTTAAGGCACTGCTGTCGAAGTCAAGAATATTGGCGGTAAATTTCAAAATTTCTTGATGAAACTGTAAATACTTTATTCAGAATGGTGCTATTGTACCATCACATTAATCAAGAAGGATTTTTTTTTATTTTTAAAGAGTTGCGTCTTGATTCACTTTAACAAATTTCCACGATTCATATCGCCACGATAGTCTAAGCTTTCGCCATTGGATGAAAATACTAGTTCTGTTCCTGATATGAATCCGTCACTATTTCCAGCAAGCAAACTCTAACGGTTTCTTTACTTTTGTTTTGCCAAGATTTACCTATGGAACCATCCTGAAAGATCCAATTCGTCAAGGAAAACCAACCGAGGCAGATTCTCACCCGGTATATTTTTTTTTGTAATCAGTGTAGTCTTTTCTCTTTTTCCCCACTCCCCTCCATTTTTACTTGAAATATTTCTTTCTTTTTCTATGTACATGTAGGTAGAACAATAATTCTTGAATAATGCTTCAAATTATGTCTAATTACTCGCCAAACATATTTATTTATAATATTTCAGAAAATTATTAAAATTATTAAAATTATTAAAATTATTAAAATTATTAAAATTATTAAAATTATTAAAATTATTAAAATTATTAAAATTATTAAAATTATTAAAATTATTAAAATTATTAAAATTATTAAAATTATTAAAATTATTAAAATTATTAAAATTATTAAAATTATTAAAATTATTAAAATTATTAAAATTATTAAAATTATTAAAATTATTAAAATTATTAAAATTATTAAAATTATTAAAATTATTAAAACTATTAAAATTGTTAAAATTATTACAATTATTAAAATATCGCCTCTACTTCAGCAGAAACAAGCGAAAATATCTACAAATGTAACCAGGAGTAATTTTCGGTGTAAAAATTGTGTTTTTCTTGGTTTTCGGAATTTGCTGGCACCTGAGTAGCTGCAAATTAAATTTCGTCAAAAGGCATCGTCGATATAACCTTCTTGAAGCTCTTCTTAAAATCGTTTTTATGAAATTTAAATAATGATAGCAATCACATGAAGTAGCGTGAAAAACATTTTTTTTTTGTTCAAATACACAAAATACTGCGACGAAATACTATAAACTTTTGTTTCTCCAAAGATATTTATCAAAAATAATGCGTAAATGTTATTTAGATTGCCGAAATCTCACGGAAACACCCACTTGAAGGGATTTTTAGTCACCAAATCGAAGCATATATGTGATTAAGAAATCCAATGTTGAACAAACGTTGACATTTCGTAGAAATTATTTCAAAAAGCTGGCTCGGTGGACACAAAGAAACGATAAAGAAGGCCGGCACGGTATGCATATGTATATTGATATTTCTCAAAATCTCCGTCGGACAATCATATTATTAACAACACAATTGAACTATTAAACCATTATAATCGAAAAAAACTGCTTAAACTCCTTTATTAAATTGAACCGCTTCATTGAACTTTTAAAGTCGATATTTCAAATGACTTTTAAAGGGTAACCTTTTACGCTTATATTAAGAGCTAAGCCGCCTAGGAAATAACTTCAGATTTCTGATCTCAAGGTTGTCTTGATAAAGGCTGGGATTGCGAAAGATTATAAACGGAAACGTAAATTCGTCATGCTTAGATCGATCTCTATGTACATAACTTTTACGCTTCTGTTGCATCATACTGTTTTTTTGTTTTTTTTCTAATGGTCAAAAACAAACCCGCAATATTTCGAAATCATTCACGAATAAAATCATCAACATCATAGCGTGTACGTACATATTTTGAATCTATTTATAAAGGAATAAACGTTCGTTTAAAATCGTCATATTGATATATAACGTGTTTTAGATTTACTTCACACGAGGAACGAATTTTAATACTAAAAATAGATTATTGCAAGCATTTACTGATAAGAAAATTTAAATAAATCCAAAACATTGTTAGAATATAGGAAGCAAGCATTCTACAAATTTTAATGCATTTTGACGTACTAATTATGCAGAAACACCCTGTATTAGCACCTACATCCAAAACAAATCAAAGTGAGATTAAAATGTTTCTACTATTAACAAATAAATATGATTACTACGTTCCAAATGAATATTTTATCAAATAATTAATGAGTGAGATTAATATCATTAATGCTTTTCAAGTTACAAAACATATCACACGTATCTGAACACAAAAAGAAAAGAAAAGAACAACAAAAAAGAAAAAACAAGACAAGTACGTATGTCTAAAACAAAAATTGCGCTTTTTCTAATTGATGCTTTGTTTATGTTTTCTTTGTTTCTTCTATAATCTTCCTGTTCGTAAGTATGAATTTGCAATATATCGGTATTATAACGAGAACAATCAATATTTCATTATAAATACCTGATTATTATTATTAACGGCTGCTTTATTTGATGAGTCAAATTGTTCGCTTATATTCATAACTTAGTCTTTGTTTGTTATCCATGATACAATGGATATTTTTTGGCAGCAATAAGGCGTTTAAAACATCACCCTGATGTTGCATCTTCTACCCTTACTTAAGAGTCTCAAGACGTTGTGCAATTTGTATACCACCACGTAAAATGCCCTTACGTGTGTTAAAACAGTTGGAGGCTTTTAATAAACATTAGTACGTACTACTCTAAGGATCTTCTTTCCCGAGTTCAGCAGACGCTAGGCCTAGTAAAATGTTGATTGGGTGTCGAACGATGTAAACAACAGATCTAATCTTTAGCTTTTCTTTCGATATGTGAAGGCTACATCACTTAAAGTTCTGCCAATAGCCTAAGATTCCATTTATTCTTAATTATTTATTTCAGGCGATTGTTTTGGAGATCAAAAAATGGAATTAATACATATTCGGTGCTTCTTTGGCCAACTTGTCTGTCTTTTTATTGGTTTAACAATAACTGCTAAATGCGATTTGAGATTTAAAAAAATATAATGATGATGTCGCATAATCGGTACTTTATGCACTTTTCAATTCTTTTCGCGAAGTTGAAGATTAAATAAGACTCTTACTACATCCCCGCCGTGGCCATTTTGTGTTTTTAAACAATTCAAAATATGTAGTTCTTCTTGCACATCTCCGTGTAATGACCCCTTCGCAAGGCACAATGGTGGCAAAATACTGTATTGTTCAAAGCATTTTATCGAAACGCAAGCAAAACAATGTAATCGTAAAATCTTGCTTTTTTCCTCCAGGTTATTCATTATCTTGTTCATTGTTTCACAAGAATATTTTAGCTTTGCAAATGACGCTTAACATTTCCATTTTTCTAAAATTTTTCTAAACTGCGTAACCACAATTATAGTGCAGTAGAAGCATATTTTTCAAAGGAAAACTAATAGCTGAAATGGCAATCAATGTTTTCCTTTGAGCAATTCTTATACCTTCTTTTTTTTTCATAATTGGCGAAAATATACACCCTATTGTTTTAATAATTTAATAATAAAAATATTTAGGCGTATCTTCAGAAGTATTCAAAATGTATCTTCTAAGAAATTAATTTTGAAGAAAATTACAAATGCTATAATGATGCAGTGAAAAAGAAAAGAGTTGATTGTTGATTTAAAGCTGTTGTTAATACTGTCAATCATCAGTTGTCAAAAATGCGAGAGAAGCAGAGACATTTGACGTTAGACCTAAGAGAAATAAGCATGTCTTAGCTTTGCTAGAGATGTTGATGCTCTTATTAAAAATTAAAAGATATTTTAGCTTGTATTTCTTTTTTTTTAATAAAAAGAAGAGAAACAAAAAAAGGTAAGGTACAAATCTTCACTTTATTTTTTTTTCTTAACTATTTTGCGTAATATCCAAGAAGTTGTTTTGCTATTGCTTTGTCATGAGGCCAGGTTGCTGAAAAACCACTTAATCGCCAAAAGTTTGGCAAAAACCAATTTGACACCAAAATATAAAGTTCCGAAACAAACTTTATTCAAATACGCTGCTTTTGTTTTTGCAGCGCAGATCTAAGCAAATATTCTCTTCGCCGCTTGTAACTATGTTCAAAATGAGGTGTGATAAGTCGATATTTGTATATCTAATTAAATACAGAATTTGCTGAAGTTTATCTAGAAGAACAAGAAAATACTCTGAAAAGTTAAATTTTTAATATTGTCAGTAATAAGTCGTAGGACAGAGGTTCACGTTGTTCTGTAAGTCCATCTTAAATTTAATTTGCTTTTAAATACAAAAACTTGAATCACAAGGAGCAAAACCTTTAATTCATTATAAGGTGCAACGCATAAAACTCCATCCGCATTTTTTAAAATAAAAACATCACAAAGCATCCTAATATCTCATCCACGAACTGACATTAATTGCCTACAACTCGCATAAAATAGCAGAAATGCACTTTGTTGAATTACCGCTAGGACGTCGCAGCGTGCAGCTTAGAATTTACCAGAAGCAAGTCAGGGGACTGTTAGGAGTAACCCTAAAATAATTCGTTTAAGGAAAGCACCTACAGAGGAAAAGAGACGCCTTTCCATCTGTCGCATCTACGCTGCCTCTGTATGTTAGCGTCGCCATTTTCCGGAATAATCCGGCGAATGAAAGCCAGACTGGCGGGCGCTCTAGGATAAACGACCCCTTTATGAACACGGTGTCTGCTGACATTCGCGTCTGCTTGCTTGTGTCGCGGAAACGTCTCGAAATATACAGGATGATTTTCTGCAGTTTCTTATTTGAAATTGTGAAATTTGGGAAGGGTAAAACGGCAATAATGGAAGCTCAATTCACTACTTAAATTTCCTTCTAAATATGTTTTCACTAAAAGTCTACTAAAAAGTAGAAATACAAAGAACGTATATATCGAGCAGCAGTATTAAAGTTATATCATGTCATCTTCGTTCTCTCAGTTTAATCAATACATTAAAATGTAATATATAAAGAGCTTCCACGAATGTTATAAATCTATGTTTCATTGCTTGTTTTCATGCTTCAAAGTTGAAAAATATCGCTTGTATTACGTGTATTGGACTTAATTAATGTTGTTTTCGCTGATTCCTGTCTCTTGCTTTAATTCTCAAATTTATTATTCCTCTTCCTTTCTCTTCCGGTTCTCTCCAACCAATTGTTTTTACTCCTCGTTTTTTTTTCAAATATTCTACCTGCTGCAATCGTTTTGCTTTATCCACATCACTGTTGATTTATTTCCATTAAGTAAATCCTATATTTCCTTAGCCGTTCGTCTTTCCCATCCCACATCGGTTCGTCCTCTCCAAAGATTCGACGTAGCATTTTTATTTCCTTTGTTTCCATCTTTGTTTGTACTTTTTTGTTTATTGCTCGTATTTCCCATCTATAGTTGGCCTTAGAACAGCTTTATATACTCTTATTTTTGTTTTCATAACATTTTCTTTCGACCTCAACTACTGGTACTTCTATTAACTTTTGTTATGCTAAATCTGTCTTGGTTCCTTCGTTATATTCGTACATAAAGATGTCTACTTCTTTAAATTTCGTATTTTCTTCTTGATTAATCTTAACATATAATCCTCCTTCTTCCTTTCTTTGATGATTTTCTTTCTTCTTCTTCTTCCTCCCCTGTCACGTATTATGTACTTTAAATAGGAAAATTTGCTTGTCTCAGTCGGGTCTGTATCTCAACCTCGATAGATAGGCCCCTTTGTAATGTAGTTAGTCTCATCAATTTTCTTAGGATATGTAGCTTTTCTAGTGCAGGTATTTCATATTCGTATCATGATATTAAGGATTGTTTTAATATAAAAAAAAATGATCTGCTGCAGACCTCTTTTCCCCAAACCCTGCTTGAGAATCTTCGATTAATGTTTACGTTTTTACTTTTATTTTAAGTTAGTGACATCCTATTAAGCAATCCCTCCGTAATTAGCACAGTTTACTTTTATAGCTTCTTTTATTCCAGGTTTGTAGCATTAGTTCGTGAGTCCGGATATCTTCTATGACATCGAAAATTTTTCCTTTTATCAACACGTCACCATATTTGATATTTTCGGAGGATTATTTCGTTCTGTCTAAAACTTTAATTTGTTTTTCAACAAAATGAAAAATGAAAAGACAATGTTAGTAACCACAAATAGAGTGTCAATATAAAAGATTCATGAAAAATACCTATTGGCTTAGCTTATTATTTTAGTCCCTTCTTCTTTATATTTTAAAACATAGTTTAGTCTCCATAAACAACATAGCATAATTTCTATAACATACTAAAAATTATTAATGATTTACAACAGGTAACCTGTGGGCTTGCCAGTAATGTACAATTTTTAATAATGGAGATACTGTCTTGTTTAAAATTTCTAACAAAAAAATAAGAAAAAATACTATTGGAACCTTAAAATTTTTTAAACGTTCAAATTAAAAGAGAAATTAAAATTCTACAGCTATGGTTATTTTCGATTAAAAAAAAATTTGGAACTCTTAAAGTATAGACAAAACAAACAACCTTAGCTATTCGCAATTGTTTCCTAAAAAAAGAACAACTTGTTGTCGCCTCACCCCAAGAATTCTGTATGATTTTTCTCCAAAAATTATATGTTCTGACAAACGATGAAATAATTAATAATAATAATTTCTTCCGTGCTTCTCTCTGCTCTTCCTCAAAAAATTAAATAAACCATAATCGTAATATTTACTTTTATCATTTTTATTATATTACCATAAGTATTGGGACATTATAATACTTAACAAAATTTAACAAGCCTATAGCAATAATAACAAGTTTATCATCAAAATTGTTAAAAACTGTTTGAAGGGGACAATTAAACTTAGAACAAGGTGCTTAAGAATATCATCCTGTATATACTAATATACTGCTGGAAAGTACACCAGCTGCCGCAATTTCTTTATCGACACGTTGACATTTTATGCATGTTTTCAGTTTGATGTCTCCCGGAGGAAATGCAGCGCGGCGGCGTTTTCAGTTTCCGTGTTTACGTACTTCACTTTACGATTACCGCGTCATTTTTAACCTTTCAGCTATAAATATAAATGGAATATGGATACCGTGTCTGGCTGTAGCCTACGATTATTAGTAAAATGTCGACGCCTCTTTCCATATCTTCCTCTTCTAGAAGATTAGAGAATTTATTAGGAAGTACACGAATAGAAATAATTTTGTAAAATGCAAATTCTAGCCATTAAACCATTCAATTTACCCAAATCAAAACTTATTTTTTTGTAAAATCATAACAGTGAATAATGAATAGATACATCGATTTAAAGATTTTTCCACGCCTTCTAACGTCTCCAGGATGTTTTTCTCTTGTTTCAGGTTGTAGTTGTCAATTATTACAACTACACGGCGCCAAGAAATACCTAAGTCGTCGTTTCGAAGGGAAGCGAAATAAACTGGGAGGTAAGTAGCGTGTTAGGCAGAGAAAAACACTCTCGGAGCCACGCTGATGCTACCGGGTAGGAGAGACGTGCCCGTTTTCTCTTTCTTCACATTGCTTTTGCGGCGAGTGATTCCATCAGTACCATGAGGAAGCTATATTAGTATCATTTTTTGGTTATTGTTTCTAGTGGTCACATCAGGCTAAGTATGTAGGAATCATTTATATGTACGCCCACTCAAAGTGCTTATGCGCATGCCAATTCGTGCTAAGTAGTCTAAGAACTGGCGAAAGTATCCGAGTCTTGTCGCTACATTCTAAACGGCAGGCTTATATTTACTGCAACGAGTTAAGAAGTGCCTGTTTCGTCGCTTCGGAGAAACTGCGAAGCAAATAACGGTGTTAGACGGAGAGGAACACAAAAACATGTTTGAGGCTTATTGTTTTCTTCCCTCTTTACATTGGCTTGGCTGCGAATGATTTCATCAGTACCAAGAAGAAGCCATATTAAGAAGCCAATTTTTTTTTTGCTAACTTGTGATATTCTTTTGTAAGTAGTTGTACCACACGATTGTATGGTTTATCACGTAATAGAACCAATTCTCTTTTGTTTCTTTCAGCGCTCTATTCCGCACGTTATGTTCAACTCTAATACACTCGAAACAATATTTTTTCAGATTCTTCGCAAAATGCTAAATAATTAAGATTGAAGTACAAGAAATATCGTTTTCATGTTCGTAACAGGAACACATGTCTATGACAAACGCTATTCTTTCACGCATAGGTGAGCTGTGTAGCCTAGTGTAAGTTGCCTTGCTATACAGGCTTATTTTAAAAACGTTTTTTCCATAAATATAGCAATATAGAATTTCAAATAAACCTTGAGAATACCACGTAACAGCTAAGACAATTAACGAATTTCGTATGAACCACGCTATAAACTACTTCTTTCTCCTAAATAGTTTCCGTTAACATTCAAGAAAGTAATTTATGGATCACGTTCGCAAATAATTACTTTATCAACGTAATATTCTTATCTACAGTGGAAGGTGAGTAATAAAAACTATAGAATATGGACGTTCGGTATTGTTTTAAATACTCAACACACGATGACTAATCATTAATGATGTGTTCCTGAGATACCAAAGTTTAACGCCTGTAAACCAAATCATTTCGTCCAATATACCTTTTTATTTTATTATTTTACTGTGGAGACGTGCAGCGTTATGGAGAATCGGAAATTAATTTTGCAATTTTAGCGCAATGCACGTGGAAGCACGTGATCGAATATTAAAGTGATTCAATTTATGGACGTTTCCAAATTGCATAATGAAGCCTATCGATTCACCTAAGTAACGTGTCCAGGAGCAGTTATTCAAGGCTTCGTTCTCCCTTGCTTCACTGCTATAAAACTGTAATTATCGTTTAATTTAGTCCGCGCTTTAAACTGCTTCGGTGAGTTAAAGCGAAGTTTTCTAGGTTATTGTGTTAGTATTTAGGTTGTATAGCAATTAAAATTAACGAGTCAACCAGTTACAGAACCACTGCAAATAGATTTAAAGGAAATTACAAATATTTCGGAAAGCTGATAACAGAAAGTCACGGCAGAGTCTTTTCCAACGAAAATAAGAAGAAAATAGACAGGACAAAATGCAAAGAATACAAGAAAAACATTTTTTGGGGCTCCGCGTGCTCCACGTGCTACGCGGTGGAGGACGAAAACAAGTAATATGGGCAAAAGTAAAGGCCACTCTACGCTGTCTAGACGTATCGGTCGAAACTTCGTATGGTAAGCGGGCATCGTCGAAGCTTGCGATAGGCTGAAGCGATTTTTCAATTTCGTCCTGTGGAGCAGGATAAAAGCTTGTGTACGAACCAGTGTTCAATCCCCTACCCTACGAC
The DNA here is from genome assembly GCA_020654165.1 of Oryctes rhinoceros. NCBI lineage: Eukaryota > Metazoa > Arthropoda > Insecta > Coleoptera > Scarabaeidae > Oryctes > Oryctes rhinoceros. The sequence continues at coordinate 18,308,339 of JAIOKQ010001012.1, forward strand.
GTTTTAGCCGTTGAGAAAAACACCGCGGTAAGCGGTAGTTCTGTCAAGCGGAGACGTCGGAATTTTTCGCTTTCTAGCGACGAAAAACAACACTCGCATCTGAAGAACTTTAACCCCTTGCGGTTTGGGCTTTTATCTAGTTCAATATAGCAAAAGTTGATTAGTACAATCCTTCCCACATTCCCGCATTACGGGAAGGACGAGGATTCAAGCTGGATAGAGGAAAAACAGGATAAGCTTAATAAACGTCGACGAAAAGGATCCTTCTTGTTTTCCAGAAGCTTCTAGGGCGCCCCAATATTTTTTTTTTACTGGGCGACGAACGACGTAAGGCTTTGATGTGAGGAAAATCGCGATTCAACCTACCGCTACCGTCGAAGCGCGACACTAACTACAATATTCGCCATTTTTCCTGAAGTAAATGAAATTGCGACGTGCAACTTAAGCAAAAGAGAAGAATGTAAAAAACGTGATTGATTTTCTGTCTGAACACGTCTGAATAGAGAAAGAATGCAATATTCCGGAATCTCGACTATCTTGTAAGGTTTAATCAAACCATACGTTAAACTTCTAAGTTTAAGTCAAGCATTACTATCGCGTATCGTGTGTCCCGGTTCAGATATCAGTAAATATAAAACAAAAACACATTTGCGCAGCAAAAAAAAACAAATGTTATTGTTAAACTTAAAATTTGACCTCACGTTTTTTGAAGAAATTTATCAACGTAATTAGGCATTACCATAAGTTGAGACGCTTATGCAACCATGTGTAATCCAGGCTATTCTTTGAATCAACATTTGTTATGTTTGCATCATGTTATCACTCGCGATTCGTGACCAATTACTTTTTATGCGGTTATTGTTTTTATTCATTTATGAGCATTACTACTAAATGTTTTCTAGATTTTATGCTGCTTTTCAACAAGCAGAATGAGTCATCCGAACACCTGATTACACTCTATTGCACGGTATCCATGCATATTGATTACGATGATCAAGTGCTCGGCTGAGCGGTTATTTCGCTCGTCGGCGGATACACGCTTAAAAATTAGGTGATGCAAAGTACATAACGCGTTATCTATTTATTTATTTTTTTTATCTTCCAGAACTAGAAAAAACAATAAATTCCTTAATTTGTTGTATGTATATAAAAATAAATACTTAAATAAACGGTATAAAATAAGAATATACTGAAAAATAGCAGCCTGTTTCTATTCCCCCCACTTCCAGGTGAATCGGAATAGACCTGATATTAAGAAAGCTCATTTTTTCTAAAATTTTCAATATCAAAGAAAAATGTCCCAAATTAAAACCTCCACTTTTTATATTATCTATTGAAAGTTCAAAAATGTCCCATTTCATCCCGTTTACGCTATGTTAAATGTTTTAAAAGCTTCCGAAGGCACTATCGGAGATCCATCAATTTTTGAAGCTGGAAATTGTTGTTTAGCCTTTAGGTCTTTAGGCTTTCATTTTAGAAAAATGAACAAATTCTATGTTCGTATTTTTGAAGAATTAGAGGGTAAAATCGACATTTCAATTTTATTACTAAAATAACCCTAGAAATTCTATACAAGCTCCCAGAAAAAAGCACCATTTCCTGATATTTGGAAAGCCAATCTTTAAAATGGTAAATTATGAGTTTGAAGAATCTTGCACGTGCAGTTTTCGAAATTCGTTTTCTTTTTTCTCTTTTTTTTAACAAAAGCCTAAGTATCAAATTTCGTCTTTGTAAATTTAAAAAATAACGAGACCCTCAAACGAACTTCCTCCATTTCAGCTGCGTATTGATGAGTCATTCAAATGGGACTTCTTTCTTTATATGTGGTGAAGAATAATGTTTTGATAGTTTCAAATGAAGAATCCATCACAACAGATAGTCAAGATGAAGGTGAGATACAAAATTAAATTTATATATATATCAAATAATGTTTCTAGAGACCCTACTAAAAATAAAAATTTCAAGAAAAAAAGACGATAGAATGATTTAAGTTTTTTTTACTTTTAACCAATCAGAATAACAGTTCTAATGCACTTATTAAAAGGTCTTTTTTCAAAACTTCACAGCTGTTTTCACACCCCTCTCCAAACCCCAATTTTTTTTTTTAGGGGTTTCCCTCCAAAAAAAATGTTTCCAGGAGTTTTAAATTTTTATAAATGTCTCGGAAACTACAACGGACATCAATTTTTAGAACATCAATCTCAAGGAGAAAATAATTTAACAGGGTACCCGGTTCTTCATCTTTTTATATACATTTTTTTCTGAAAATAATTTCCTTAATATTGTCTAATATACTTCAAATAACCTGATAAAGAAAATTATATAGATCTCCGAGACATTTAGAAAAATTAAAAAATCATGCAAACTTTTAGAAGTGGTTGTACCTCGAAATTAAGGGATTCAAGCGCCAAAAAATCGTACACCAAGGTACTCCATCAGTCTTTGGTATATATGACACTAGTGAAAAACATGCAAGACTTACTGAGAATGAAATGAAATGACGACTTGGCACAACATGTTTTTATTTAAAAGCAGCCAAAACACAAACATCAATTTAGACCAATTATCTCATATAATCGTAATTAAGTACGAAACCAGTTCTGTTTTCTTTTTTTTATTCTTACTCCAAAAACAAGCGTATACAGCTATGATCCTACAATCTAACATCGTTCTCGTCTGCCCACAACTGTATTTTATTCAAACAAGCAGGCTCCCACGGATTATCGTCGATATTGACGAACTTGGCGCACTTCAAATCGCTGAGAATTTGATCCGAGAGGCACGTCAAATTGTTCTTGTTCAGGCGCAACGTCGAGATGAAACTGAACCCGGAAAACAGATCATTCTCCAGCTCGCTAAGAAAGTTATCTTGCAGCCAAATATAGCCGATCTCGGTGATGTTCCTGAACGCCTTCGGATGGATATTGATAATCTTATTCCGGCCCATGTAGATGTTCGTCCTGATCGTGTTGTTGTTTACTGAATGGATGCAATTAATGTTCTTGAACGCGTCCTCGGGCACGTGAGTGATCTCGTTGCCATCTAGTGAGATGGTGAGTAAAGAATTGCAGTTACGGAACCAACCCGGGTCGATGCGTTTGATCTTATTATAGCCTAACATGATCGAGATTAATTGGGTCATGTTATCGAATGCGGTGGTCTCGATAACCTCAATTTTATTCCCGGATAGCATTAGCATTAATAGGTCTAGATGGTTGAAGATACCACTGCGTACTTTCTTCAATTTATTATTGGCTAAGCTGATTCGTTTAATGGCTGGGAGATTCCCAAAAGCTCCCGGATAGATTTCGATAATTCCGTTTTCATCTAAGATTAGAGTTTCGAGACTGGTGGAATTGGATATCGTATCCTTCTGCAATGCATCCACGCCCAAGTTACTCACGGATACTCTGTTGAAGTCGGCAATTAGATTGTTCAACTTCGATACGTCATTAGTGAACAGAACGTGCTCGCATAGGTGATCGCCGGAATTGAATCCGATGATTTTAGTCACGTTTTTCTTGGAATCCCCGGCGCACTTCACTGGACACAGCACGGACACGATTACCCACAAGTACGTCGAAATGGCGGCTCTTCGCATGGTTTCCTCCAGCAACGCACCCCACGTTCACCGAAATACGCGGCCTACTCTCACGTTTATTGTTTAAAACGTGCGCTTCTCCAAAGAGAAGGTCAATTTCTGCTGATATTGGGTTATAGTTATTTAAGATCGTCGGGCGCCAGAAATGTTATCGACCGCTCGTATTTCTTCTTCTTCTCCTTCGCCGTCGTCGTCTGGTCGTTGGTGCTGTTCTTGCTGCTGCTGCTGCTGCTGCTGTTCGTCCATTACGACCGTTTTTTTTTTGTTTGTTCGTTCGTTGTTTTCGTTCGTCGCCGCCACCGTCGCGCTATTTAGTCATTTATTTTCGTTTGCGCGACGACGTCCAATGCTACACATCGGCGTACATACTTGTCGATACGTTTCAACCGCGATCTCCATAAGTGAGCGTGTATTCGTGCGTACATACGAGGAATTAATTATCCAATCCGTCAGGAAATAAAAATAGAAACCGGTTATGAGGTCGAATGTCGACGAGATAAGGATTTTTTTGAATCTATAGTATGTAGTGGAGTGATACAGGGTAATCAAGATATTCAATGCGTTGTAATCGTAGTTTTTACAAAGCACTTAGATACACGTGTACATCTGCTTAAAATTACATCCATATATACAGAATAACTATGTCCAAATACGTATTAAATTATGTCGTTTCTATTTCTTTGGGAAAATAAAAATAGGTCTATTAAATAATTAAAAAATCTGGCTATCCTTAAGTAATAGAAGGTACAGAAACGCTAACAAAAGGGCCATGTTTTTCCTCTTTAATTATTATTAGAAGCTATTATAATATGCAAAAGGAATGGTTTTATTCTATGCAACTTTCTATGGAAGAATTTCGTCTTCAATTTCTACATTTCGCGGTGTCATATTTTAATTTATTCTGCCTGTTCCAAGAGTGAGAACCTGCAAGACCTTTTTTCTTAATTCCAAACATGGTCAACAATAGATTTTAAATAAGTTCTTGCCCGAAGAAGCGTTTATTTGAAAAGGCATTACAATAGCAGAATTTGGCATCTCATACAAGAAATCATTTATATTTAACGGGAGATATGATACGCTTGCAATGTATTTTCAATATATATCGAAAACATGTGTATAACAGAAAGAAAACGTTTTTTTCCGAAAATTATTGAATTGTTTGGCGACACGATTACGTAAAACGAGATATGTTTAACTTTCCATAAATCCTACAACAGCACGTTTAGCTAGAACTGAAGTTAATGCGATGCATATGTTGAAGCTTATCTTCACTCAAATTCTGCACAAACGTCCTCCGCTGCAGGTATAAGTAAATCATCGATTCATCTCATCTTAGTACAGAATACGTTACATCCATACCGCAATGTGTTACATCAAGCCAATTTTGATCGTAGCTTTAATTAATAATGGCCAACTAAATTTGCGTAACATGCATTATTGATCCGGACAAAATCCTCGTGTGATGGGAGAGCTTCATTTATTTTTGAATGTGAATGCAACCTTAAAGGCGGAACACACCTAAACTTCTTAGATAACGAATTGCCAATACTTTTATAAGATGTTTCGTAGAAAACTTGAAGAACATCGTGGTTTCCGCGTGACGAATCATCCGTAACTACTTCGTAATACGTTTCTATATCGATGGATTGAAAGAGGATCTATTTCTCCATAGCCAGGCTAGATCCCTGCATGTAACTACGCTTAACTTTTATTTATGGGGAAGGATAAAAGATCTAGTTCATCAAACACAGCCTACAAAGAAAGCTAATACGATTCAACGGATTCATAGTGCTATCGTCGCCCTACCAAGAGCAATGATAAGATAATGACAGCAAACAATTTGAGCATTTAAAATAAATTTAAATTATTTTTTATTACCATTTACAATAATGCTACATTATGTACTATCCATAGCGTTCGCGTTTTAAGCATTGTTGCTATTTATTTGTTTATTTTGTAATTTGATCAGACGTTACTATTTGAATAATAAAACTACAGCATTTCGTAGTTATCATTCCTTTGTTTCATGGCCGACTAAGATAGGTGTATGGAAGATTTTCTTTCACGTTCTCCTGGACGTACTATTTTAGATTATTTACAACAAATGCACGACACATGATACAATATACCGACACAGATCCATACGATAACGCGTAAACACCTCGACAACACATTTCACAATATAAAACGATGACTAAAAGTTTGTATCGAAACCGAAGAAGATCGCTTGAACTTTTACTGTAATTGTTTTCTAAATCCTTGTTTTCCTTTTGAAGTTTCAATCTTGATATGATTAATAAGATTTAACTATCAGATGTAGTGGTGTAGTCAACATAAAAAAATAATTCAAAAAATATGGCGCTCTCGAATAAATCGGATAATATCTAATCTTCAAATATTAATTATTTCTAAAACTACCTGTTCCTCAATTCTTACACCAATTTAACAAATTTTACAGCAGTTAAATACATAACCTGAGCATAAAGTAAGGAACATCTATGCTGAAATCTTTAGTCTTAGTTTTACGAGAAGTTCCGATCAATAGTTGCAGAACTAATTATTACCCGAGATTAGGTATTTTAAAATTATTTTCCTGTCATCTTTAATTCATTCTCTTTGTGACTGCTGATAATACCAAGTTTTTCATTTAAACACGTAGTAAATTAGATAATTTTATATATTAATACCAAATCCGTCGTGCTTCTGCTACCAACAGAGTAATTAATAGCTCGATGTATATTTGTAGCACAAAATGCAATTTTACAACCGTATAGACATCTTCAATTTCGAAACAGTGTCGTATATTTATGGGTATATAACTATAAGGAAGAATATTCAAATTACGCGCGTCGAGATTAGTGCGCCATCTATCAGCTAAAGTCTGAACTAATAGACATTACACCTCGAGCTTAATGTTGATTTGCGTATTACAATGTTGCCACACCTAACGGAATTTGGAAGTTTTTATTCGATTTAGTAATTACTGGAAAATTTCGATGCAAAATTTGAATTATCTCTTCTAATGCAGCAACTAGTCGCTCTGTTTTCGTAAAAATCAACAACTGTAAAGGCCATACGCTTTTTCGCTTTCACTGTCCAGCGCCATCTTTTGTAGTCTCATATAAGTAGGTGAAACTTTAAAAACACTCTAAAGAAAATGCTAACTTCTCAGAAACAACCTAAGGTATGAATAGCCTGGTGCGAAGCAAGGACCGTTGATTTAATATTTATTTTTATTTAATATTTAATATTTAATTTAATTTTTTATTTATTAATTTATTTTTTTTATTTATTTTTATTTTATTTATTTATTTTATTTATTAATTTAATAACAATTTAATAATAATTGTTAATTAATCAATTTGCCATGATTTATTATCCATGTTACTTTCGCTACCATGTAAGCAGTGCTTGTGTTTTATAAGATTAAATTTAGTAAGACCAAGCAAGACCTAATATATACTTATTGTTTTTTAATATTTTCTAATAATTTAAATATAATGTTCTGTATTTTCAGTTATTTATCTATCGATGTAACTACATGTTTAAATTGCTTAAACGAAAACAGAGAGAAACAATAAAGCATAAAGACCGATGCAAAATTCGAGTTATGCAAATCTAATGAAACCTACTGTGGTTATTTTGGGTTCCATGTGGACCTTCTGCAATTTGCATCTGACAACGCTGCTATTATTGTTAAATATGAAAAACCGCGACACATCTGCATTAATATTATTCTCAAACTAAAACAAAAGACGTCTCACAGGGAATGTTATGAATAGCAGACTTACCCGGAAATTCATAATATATGCAGAAATAAAAGTAGTAAATTCGAATTAAATAACATACAACATAAAAAAAACATACAGTAATTAAACGAGCCATAGTTAGTTAATGACCTTTTAACAATTAAGGAATTTGCAGATAGCTTAGGATACTATACAAATGAATCAAAACACACTATTAATGGCCTCCTAATTAAAAAGATAGATATAAAATTATTGAAATTGCGTAATGCCAAACTCGATTAACAAGCAATGTCGGTATCATCGAATACTGTTGATAATTTATTTCGTTTATTTACTGCTACTTTGTGCTTTTATTTAAGGAAAAAATTAATTTTCACATTCTTATATAGATTACATGTATCGTAGTAAAGAGAATAGTAAAGAGAATTAAAAGCATAAAAAGACTATAAAATTTGTATATTTTGTTATCATAGTGCATACGTCAATGGATTCTACCAACTTTAACCAACTTTATTCTTTTATAACGGTTATGGGTGTAACGGTTTTAAATGCTGGTAAAAGCAATAGGAAGGCGTGAAAAATATTTAACTTATAAACAGAAAAAAAAAAATAAAGAAACACTGCGAAAGATAGAAAAAAAAAATGAGACACGCACGTATCTATCCCTTAATTTTTTTTTAATTAATCCCGCCCCGTTCCTCCGAAAAATTTTTTCTTTCTCCTTGAGTTTTTGGAAATGATCCTTCCGTTTTATTTTTTATAGTATTTAATTTTTCTTAATGCCTTGAAAAAATATATTTACTCTTCAATAATCACTCCTAACAGAATCTTTTTTTTTCTGATATTTAAATATTGATGCAATTTATTGCTTTGTCCGATTTATTTCTTTTTCAACAGAGTCATTTGAATGTAAACAACGAATACCAAATACTGGAACATGCGATAAATACATATTTCTAGGCCTTGGCAGGCGAACAAATCTTTGCTTGTGGGACGATCAGAATTAATAACCTTTCGAACTCCCGATAAAGACATCATTGACGGCTCTATAAATAGACGATATGAATGAAAAATACTCACTTAAGTGTGAACATGGACGCGTATTAAAGAAAATCCGACATCAAGCCTACCCAAGCATGCAAATGTGGGCACGAATTACTGTAGAAGGCTTGGAGCTGATGAAAGTGACGTACATATATTTTGCATTAAATTGATTATTTTTAATTTTATGTTCCATTAAATATAAGATTAGGTTAATCCCTTTTTATTTACAATCAATATCCGTGTAAACAAATCTAATTTACGAGACGATGTTTATACTTCACTGTTCGAGAGCAGAATATTGAATAGATACCAGTCAACAAGTAGTTCATTGGCTAAAAAGAGCTAGCAACGTGTATCCCCCATTATTAAAATTTTGGCAAACGTCCACGTCTTTAGCTTAATTTATTTCTTCCCTTCTTAATTAACGTCAATGCAATCAACAACATCAAGACTTACCTGTTTATTCTCGGTGTAGACGGGATTCAATTCAATATGCTTGGGTGGTACCGGCTTGCTCTTGGTAATTCTATACTCTCTTCCCTTGTCATACCCTTCGTCGATGCTATGCCCATGGTAATCTCGATGGAAGACATGCGAGTCTATAAAATGCAAGTGATTTTCGTATGAAGAACCAAAAGAGTCCGAATATTGACCTTTCTCTTGGTACTTCTCTTTGAAATCGTACCCATGGTGACTCTTCCCATCGTGAACGTGGTAATGATGATGGTCATGCAGATGCAAAGCATGCTGACTGGGTAAGACGGGAAACTCCCTAGGATGGCCTTGATGCATCTGGACATCTTTATAATATCCTTCTAGTTCTTTGTGTTCTTTATGCCTCGCAGATTCCGTGTGGTGATGTTCTTTCGGATGGTGCGTGTCCTTATGGTGATGCATGGGCGAGTGGTGTTGGGATGCTTCCATCAGCGTTGGTTGGATGTGCGTTACGAATTGCGCCATTTTTGTTGCTTTCTTTGCACTCTAAGCTTAGTTACTTTGTTTTTGATTAATTTTACATGTTTGTAAGAATACTGGTTAAATATACGGTTAAAAAATAATTTTATATATCGGATATATCTTCATGGTAAAATATATGTATATATTAAGAAAAAAGCACATCTTTACATACAGTCTAGGCTTTTGATTAAGTCTTTTTTTTTGATTAATCACTTTGATGTCGTTCTAGGCGGCAGTCTCAACTAAATTATTGTCTTGTTAGAGTTCTTCATCGGTAATTGTTATTCGTTTATCGTATATCTTCTATGCAAACTATTCGGAGAGACCATCAGCTCTTTGCGAGCGTCGTGGAGCAACAGATCTCGTGATGTGTGCGTACATGGAGCAAACCCACCACCAAATTGTCTTATCGACGCTTCGCGTCTTCCTTCTCTCTCGCCTCTTCGAAAGGAACAAAATTTGGAGATCGGATGGGGGTAGTTTTCCCGCGCCCGCTCCGGTGATCGATATGTTGCTGTTCACGGTCAAAACTTGCGGAATCAAGTTTAGAGCGATATGGCGCTGGGGTTGAACGTTCCGCTAGACGGTGGATTTTCGCTGCTGACTCGATATTTGCATCGTCCCGCGGATCCGGCGGTTTTGCCTGGGATGTGGCATGCGTAGTTGGTCGGCCACTCGCCGTACCGTTTCCACACCTAATTTCGACGGTGACGTGCTAGAGGAAAGATACTGTCGACGCTTATTCGCACGTTTGAAACTTGCTGTGGAAGTATTCGATTAAACTTTATGGCTACGTCACGAACTTTTTGATAAATACTTAACGAACTGTTAAAACAAAACGAACTATAATTTCAATTAAGCAATAACATTTCTCTTTGCTTTCTTTAAAAGTTGGATTCTAAATAATTCTGAAAAAATTGGAGAAGTCTTGATAAATTCTATAGTTCGTAAATCAGATTCGAAACAAGCTGGCCAAAATTACTTGAAATATATGTGTTGAAAGCAATAGCAGGGTGAATCTGGAAGAACGGAAATATAATAACCATCGGCCATGAAAATCTTGTAAAGCTTATACAGCGAGGAGGCCCATCATATTGAAAGTATAACGTTTCGTGATAATGCGAGTTAATTTCCGATCCTCCTCGTACTTTCATTGGCGTTTTCTTCATTAATATTGACAGAATTCTCTTCATTTCGTAGCCCAAATGTTTTTCTACCGGAAAGAATTCTTGCGTTTGAGAATACACCAGTCTCCTGAACACTAACAAACGATCTTTTAAAAAAATTGGGTTTCCCAGTTGAAACCGCGTCGTAATTGCATGAGAATGCCGACGTTTGCAGAAAGCCTGACGAAGCCCCATCAAATTGAGAGCGAAACGTCGGCATTCTCGTGCAACAACGCGGTTTCAATTCGAAAATCCAAATTCTTTGAAAGAAAACAATCACCGCGAAAGTCTACAACAGCATAAACCAACGAACAATCTCGTAAAAAGCTTTTTGTTAGAAATTTTGACTTAAAAAAGGGCGTCGATATTTGTTAACCAAATCTTAACTAAAGAAATATTTAAGAATTTTAATCAAACGAGTTATGGTCATAGGAATTCCATTATTCCAGTGCTTGTTTAAATATTTTTTGTGGCAATCCCTCAAGTGCAGCAACTTCCAATTCAAGATCCTTTCAAAAATGACAACTTACTTAATAATAGCATGGATTTGAAGAAATTAATGGATAGACTTTGGTTAGGTTGTCTAATTTATCGATTAACAAAAAACGCTCTTTCGGAAGTTCAGGGTTTCGTCATTTCATACCAAAGAAAACAAGAAACGCTCTTTCCACAATCAAATTTTGAAAAAATGCATTTTTCAAATGAATAATATTCCAACTCCAAAAGTTGAAAACATAATCAATTCAACTTTCCACCTTAATTACGCTAAGCGCATGTTTCGTCTTGAAAAAAATGATTAATCAGAAAAACAAAGTCCATCTTATTTTTTTTAACAATTTAATATTAACTTATTTATAGAAAATTTCAAAAAAAATTTCATCATAATTAGCGTCCATTGCTGAGGTTATCTAGTCATGCTTTCATGATGCATATACGTCCAATAACTAACGAACAACAATTACGATCGAGTTTATGAGCTTATTGTTGGGAAGGTATGTTAGAACAATAGTCAACGTGCGTTAGATATTGTGAAACTCTCTTTTTATCGCAAAGATTCATTATGCCCTACTCGGATTGTAGCACTACGCTACTCCGATTCTATGGCAATAAAGTTATACGTGAGGGGAACTCTTTTATTATAAGATGAAAGGGAGCGGTTAATTAAATTTCAAAAGACTTCAGTAACGAGTGAAAAGCTATATTATTTAGCGGTAGAAATGCTTGCCCCAGAAAATTCATCTTGTTTGGATAAGATCCAATTCCTACATTAGTTAGTTACCTTTAGAACAAGAAAAAATATTTTATTTTATTGTCCAGCAGAATGATTAAAGCAAATCACATAAATAGGTGATTTATTTGAAACTTATTTTTTCAATTCAATACGCTCAGGCATCACCGGCTTATTCTTAGTAATTGTATACTCTCTTCCCTGGTCCTTCGTCGATACTATGAAGAACCGAGAAGGTCCGAATTTTTCATTTGGTACTTCTTTTTAAGATCGACTCTTCCCATCGCAAATGTGATAATCGTGGATGCAAGCCCTTCTGGGTAGGAGGGAAGCTCCCTAGGATGGCCTTAACGCATTTGAACATCTTTATAATATCCCTCTAGTTCTTTGCGTTCTTTATGCATCCTAGCATCCGCGTGGTGATATTCTTTGGGATAGTACGTGTCCCTATGAAGATGCATGATTTTAAAAGAACGTTTGCTCAATTAAATGATGAGTAAAACGTATTCCAATTACGGAAATCAGATCATGGAATTATAAATTGTTATTGTTATTGGTCCCGAGCAGTTAACGCCCTCATTGCAGAATTCGCAGAAACGGAGAATGTGCATCTAAAAGTAAAAGATGATGTATTAAATCGGGAAAAAGGATGCGATCAACGCTGGTGGTGGCTTCAATCTAGCTTCCCGAAACCAGAGCAGTTTGGCAAATCTATCCGTACATGTGTTATATGTATAAGTAGCGTAATTTCGAGGTAGTGTTATTGCTAAACTGTCTATAATTTCTCATGATAAAACCAAGAGATTTTCTAGCCAGAAGGGATGTGCCGAGAAATTCTTCCGGAAGTGAATTGAGAAATGTTTATAAGCTCGCTTTGAACAAAATAGCAATCCTCATGACTAGAGATGACCAAAGCAAGTGAAATTATCACTTCTTGCAGCGACTAGACAGACTCATCCATTCGTCTCATAAGAAAATGTTCGCGTTGCCTACTAGCTTCCCCGAGAGTCGACAAAACACGCTGCAGAAAGGTAATAGTTTCACCTGCCTTTGGCATTTCTACTCATGACTGGATATCTTACCATACCACTTCAAGCCGGCTGCAAACAGTAATATTTCTGCCGTTATCGAATAAACCAAACAATAAAAGCCCGATATTTCGCGAGATCAGAAACCATTTTAAAAAGTTTATTCAAATAGATAGACAATGTAGTCGTTAAACTCAAATAACATAAGTCTGTATGCAATTAGAAAATGGTCAAGACGGTCAAATACTTCGGCAACATCGATGTACAAAACATCAACTTACATGCGAGAATTCGTAGCCTAAGACGAGACCTGGATAAGCTGACAGGTCGATCTTTCGTAGATTAAAGCCATCTTATTAAGAAGAAATGCCGCTTTAACGCAAAGATAAATAGCAGCGTATAAGCATTGTACTTCAATAAAACAACTATTCGACGATAGATGTATTCTTGGTTGTATATAAATATGTATGTCTTCAGTAGGAAAACATCATTTTGCACTGAACCACGTTTATCAATAAATGATTATGCTGTGATGTCCTCCAAAGTTTCAGCAGCACGATTTATTTCCAAATAAAGAAACGTCATTAATAAATAATAATAATAATCTGTATTGATCATATATGATTCACAGTGATTTATACTTTGGCTAACTATAAGGAGAAACGGAACCATAATTTTGATATTGACAACGTATAAATATTAGATTCGGATAGTAATTATAAGAAGAGGCTTGTCTTTGTAATGTATTACATTCTACTTTACAACACAATAACGAAAAGGTAGGTCTTTTGGAAAACCTTATATACTTTGTTTTCTGGTCGGCTATTATCAGTCTATTATTGTTCACAATAGTTTTCAAAGTTTTCCAGCTTGCAACTCTATGATTTAAACGAAATGACAAAAGCTTCTGCAAAACCAAAATTTTGCAGTACTTAACAAAGCCGAGTTGTATTAAAAGCGTTAGCGGGAATCGATTACTTCGAACAGTGGTAAATGTTGTGATAGTAACCACAAATTATGCAAATACCCAATAAGACGATAACCTCCGTACAGTTCTACCATTTCAATACCGAGATCTTCAATAATGTACGAAAAGCTTTCAAATCTCCAATTCAATTATAGTAATCCGATCGATACGAATTACTCATACGATGACATAATTTACATACCTCGTCTTCATTTCGTATTCGATAACAGGCCTTTCAACGCAAACAATCGCCGATCAGACTGAATTTGTGTATCGCACGCAGATGTATTAAAAGATATATCTCGGAGAATTTCTCGGCTTATCAGACGCGATAAACCAGTACGCAAGTGACACCTTTGACTACACCTCTGATACCTACTCTCTTATCAGCGCGATTTGATATGGCAACGCGATAGTAAACTTTGCGTTGTAATACGTTCTTGTAGTATTGTTTCGCATTCGCGTTAAGTCGGCGCATTCGATTATCTCGAAATGGTTAAAAGTGCTGGTGCGAATTATATTTGAGGTGATGTGAAGTTTTAACTATCTTCTATAACGAGTTTGTAAGTGAAGTAAACAATGAACAAAACGAAAAACAAAAGCAAAAGTATGGAAGAGATCTCCGCTATAAATTCCGAACTGGCCAGAACTCACGCGACCAGATTGAGCCTTCCCAGTCATCAGAACCACACCAAGAAGCGGATTCACCCGGTGGTCTTGGATGTCGAGAGGATAGAAGAAGAAGACGATAACGCGACCAGGATCGCGATCAGTAAAGAGGCAAGGGATAGTCAAATGAGTAAGAAGAGCAATCGCTCGAGAGCCGGTTCAAGTTCGAGTAAAACTAGCAAAACCGGTAGGGTGAAGAAGGAAAGCGTTAGCAGCAGACAGAAAAGAGATTACGCTTACGAAAATAGAGCCTACGATAATAATTTAGACGAAATTAGTGTGATATCTAGAACATCGACGAGGGCTTCAAGCGTACAAAGTTTAGAGTAAGTTCTCCAGTAAATCATTCTTTTAACGTAATTGCCATTATTAAGACACTTATCCAAGTTCTCGGGGGGGAGAATTCTTCTTTTCAACTTTGGAAATCAGTAAAATGTAATCGCAGCATCGTACTTCAATGTTGTTCTGTTGGAAGAAAATTGTAGAGATGCTTGGTGTCACCATTCCATTCATTGGACTTTGAAAACATTCTAGATTACCTTTGAACAACGTCAAATTCGTTTCATTTCGAGCATCAGCAATCAGGGTGCCTATCTTGAAGACACCAAATAGTCGTCGGTTATTGTTCTAGTTGCACCAATTGAAATGATTGGTATTCCTACTAAACACCTAGCAGGCAACCTTGTATAATAAAGACGCAAACGCGTTTAACATCCTTTGAGTGCGTCGAGCTTGTAGCTTATCATCACTTTTTGCATGTTTTGGAAGTTGTTCTACTACATCGAAGCTCCCGGGGCCCCCTATCCAGCTTGGTATAGAGGATTATTCCCAAGTCCGCTAATCATATATCAATATTTCGAAATCTTCGAAATTTTTATTCTTTTACTTAGAATAACCAGTTAAGAAATAAAGCTATACACACCTTTTTGTCAGATAAATACCTTTACATCGTGACCTCCAAAAGCCTCAAATAACACCTGGGCCAAAACGTTAATAAGTGATAGGCGATCGTTAAAAAACGAAAGCATTTGAAAAGATAATATTACAAAATGTTTTTCGATTAATAATACTTAATTTGATATCACTTCTATCCTTAGAATTCAACATTGTATACGAGAAATTGTTTCGCATAATCATATAACCATAATTGCCGGTTGTATTATCTATTGAATTTACTAATTCAAGGGTTAGGCGGGATCATCTATAAGAAACAATAGCAAACTAATCAATTATTGCTAGTGTATTTAACTTGAATTATATTTGTCTATTTAGAGATTTTAGTAATCGTTGTATCCAATTATTAAATAAATTATGTATTGCATATTATGTAAAGTGGATTTTTTCAAATTTTATTGGCGAAGAACCTATACTGCGAGTAGAAAGGTCTTTCTCAATTAAATACAATTATTTCAAGATGTTTTTTTGCTTTTTTTTAGTAAAACTCAGAAAATTCTAACCTCTTCAATATGTCCAAATAATACTTGGAGTCTTAGCCTGTTAGTCGTTCTATAAAAGTACTTGCCCTTCATATGCAATTCTAAGCTTGATGATAGTTGATCTGACACCTTCCTGGTCGATAAAATTGTGTTTATCTTCTTTGCAGCAGGTTTACTGTTTGCGCTACGTTGTTTTCACCATTCTTTTGCCTGAATCAAAAATTCGTCAATAATTTTGGTTGAATACAATGATATTTTGAACGTCTTCGTTAAATCCTTTCCTCAACCAACGAGCTCAATGCTTTATTCAATAATATGTAACCTTTTTAAGAAGTAATCGCAGCTGGTGGCTATTCTATAAGCTCATCCTCAACTAAACTGATACAATCACGTCCAAGTTGAGGTCCTAATCTCTCAGGGTGGCAAAATTCTTACAAAAATGTTGATAAATGATTATGATTATTAACAAACAATAAACGACCATCCAAAACGGCTGAAATTTTTGGAATAGCGGTTTTGAAAGTTTTGAAAATTTCCTCTCTTTGTTTCTTTACATTTACTACGAAGACATGTCTACATTTCCGTTCATACACCTACACATCTTTCTAAAACAATGTTGTTAACAACTTCCATATATGTTGCTCAAAATCTGAGCAACGTAAGGTCCTGGTATATCAGTCGCCAAGAGTGATGGCGAGGAGTAGCGATGCTCTGTAAATTTTTAATAGCGTGCACTGCAGTAATACTTACCTGAGCATAAAGTGGTACACGCTCAAACGCGCGACGTAATTTTTAATCTGTATAATTGTTTTTCTAAAAGTAACAGCACATCAGTAAATGCAAGTGAAATAAAACAGTTAGTGACTAAAGCAAGCGGTGTATCAAATCCACCGCAAATCCGGAGTAGCAAATCCAGGTGAACTAAAATTTAGAAGTCCAGGTACGAAGAGACCGAGACGGAAGAATGTCACTAGCTTACCCAAATACGAATTAAGAATAATGCGCGATATGATACATGTCGTTCATCGATCAGATGAACGACATGTCACGGCAGAAAATGTAACGGAAATGATACATCGTTAAGAAGGATTTTATAAGTTTTATGTAGAGCCAATGGTTCCTACCTACTACTGCACGAATTTGCTCCCACCACTCGCGATCACTCGTGGCGACTGCGATACTTTTCAATGATGTAACAGTAACAAGACCATGTTATGTATTCCGTTTGAGGAAAAAAATCCTGCCCGTTTTAGGGCATTAAAGCTAGATGTACGAGAAATTTATGAAGGCCAAATTTTATTATCCTTTCAGTTTGTTAGAGTTATATATGATGCTGATTACGTCAAATTCCAGCAACTTTTGCAAACAGATGCACGCGTAGTTAAATGTAGGCGTGTGTGACTAAAACCTCATTCATAAAACCATAAATTACTTGGAAATAGAGGATTCCAGCTAGTCCACTAAAATTCGGTAGGCAAGGACATTAACGTTATAGAATTGTCTCTTTGTGTTTATCTGAAAATCAGGTAGAGGAACAAGTATCACGTAGAATGAATCACATTGAAATGGTTTATGTTGAATCTAATTTTTATAAAATTTTCCTTCATTATGCAATTAGGTAACTTAATAATTTTTGCACATTTAATTTTCGACTTGTATTACTTTGTGATGGTTTACATTGTGGTTCTTCAAGTACGAAGGAATCTGTAGATACGCAAGACATATATAAAAAAAAAGTTCACTCAGTTTTATTTTCAATCAATTAGATCCTCGACTTCTTTTTCTGTTTCTGGTGAGCGACCCAACGGGATTTGCAAGTAGCCTTGCCAGTGTAGACAATATACTCTGATCTAACCGAAGACTTTGCCGCAAAGTTTTGTTGCGTTTGAAATACATTAAAATTAATTTGAGAAATGAGTCGGGGGGAGTTCAAAGATACCAATAATCTTATAAAAAAAATTAATCAAGACCAAGTAAATTTATGTTTATTTAGTTGTAAGCAGTCAACAGGAAATTCATATTTTAGATATTCGCTTAAATGAAAAATACATCCCGAAAAATCAATGGACGATTAAATCATTTCCTAAAAAGGATTAAAAGACAGATTAATACGTATTATTTGTACATAATATGTACCAACACCTGTTCGTGTGTTCTTATCACTTTTCCAATCAACTGCACGCCTGACTAGCGTAATTATGACGATGTCTCGCATGAAACCCACCTGTTGCATGTAAATCCCGTTTACGTTTTTATACTAGCTCATAAATACAATAAATTGAGTCACGTTTTTATAATAAAACTAGGAATAATCTTTAGCTTAAAGATACTTTGTATCGGACCTAAAAGTGGGTGTTTCAAAATCTCCTCGTCAAGAATATTGACTCTTTTGATTTATTAACTTCCCCCTTAACTTATCACATTAACTTTTTTTTTGTTTGCTCGCTTGCGTGATCTTAGCAAAGCCTTTGATTGTGTTAAAAAATCTCTTATCGAACTGGATCTGTACGAATACGATGCAAAGCAACAGACAAAAGATCTAGCAGCAATAAATCGTATTCATCAATGGTTTTGTGCAAATGAATTACGAACGACAATAGAACTGATTTTCTACTATTTCGCACTGCTCAGCTTACTTGACGACATTCATATTTCGGCAACTGCACTTTGCTAAGCCCTTACGGGGCGTGCAATAAACATTGCGATTATCTTAGATCAAATGTACATCTTTGTTTCTTAAAGTCTAATTTGTCTTTGGATATCCTTGTTTCTTATTCTTTGAAATTCAACGGCTTCATTGCGAAATTCTTCTTTAGGGCACGTCTTCTGCAGTTAAATATGCTTTTACAACTCAAAAGAAAAGTATCAGGACCGTTAATAGCATAAGGCGGAAACAATCATTCGCAACGACGTAGGTTTACCAATTGGGTGTTTAGTTGAATGGGTAATTGCTAACATGATACCATAAAGAATTCCATTTTCAACCAAAATGGTAAATTAAATGCAATGCAATTAATGTAAGCGGTTTCAACAGGACAGTGCTACATTTCATACAACACATAAAACAATAACTCTTCCCCATACCAAAATTTCGGTAAGGGTAGCGCTTTCAGTTATACGTTGAATAGATATACATAAAATAGAATCGAACAGACACGAAATCGAACGAAAGCGTATCGGACGCCATGATTTCAAGGCGAAATTGATTTAATTTGAAAAACTAAAACAAAAAAAGAGAATATTTATTTAATTAATCTATACATAAAAGAAGCCGAAAATATCGTTACGAAGCAACATACATACACACAAACTATTAAAGGAGAAAATTTGTCGCAATTAATGCGTGACCTAAAGGTAGAATCCGACATCCTAGCGGCGAAACTAAGCAACCTATAAAAAATGTTTGAGGAAAAAGTTGTCGCAAATAACGTCGATAGAAAAAAAAATGTAATCCGACATCCTAACGGCGAAACTAAACAGCCTATAAAAAGATATATACTCCCACCTGTTTAAGGTTATGAGTAAAATACTTGTAGTACCGGTCAAGTTAATATACGGTGATCGTGTTTGATGAGAATTTCATAACCATTTCATTTGCAAGAATTAATACAAATTGGGTATTGGCATTATTTTTCGGGCTGATTTCAAATTAAATTAATTTCGCGCTTACATCATGACGTCCGATACGCTTTCGTGCGATTTCGTATTTGTTCGATTCTATTTTATGTATATCTATTCAACGTATAACGGAAAGCGCTACCCTTACCCAAATTTTAAATCGAATTATCTCCCAATTTAAGATCATCTTACTTTCTTCAACCTCAATAACAATAAGGTTAAAATTCAACACATTATTCGGAAATGAAAACATGACATCTTCACGTGCCAACCTAATAAATAATTTCGCCGAAAGGATAACATCGTATGAATTGAATCGAGGTGGTTTTTCTGGACAGATGGGAAGATAACAATACCGCTATCATTGAAATCAAGAAAAAGAAGTCTTTCTTAACGTAATGCAATGCATGCGATTAACGTCATAATTTTCGCAAAATTTATAAAATACTAAGTGAATTAAATATGCCCTGCGTAGGCTTCACTTCTATTTAATGAGAATGATTAGAACGATTTGTTCCGCCAGATAAAGTTGTTTTCAATTATCCCAACTTGTCTTATAAAAATAGCGAATACTAAAAAGATGCTTTTACTAACATATTTTTCTTATTTCGCAGAGTCCAGCGAGAGCAATATTGCTGTTTTACGAAATGGTCGCCTTTCGAAAGAAAACTAGCAGCATTAGTAGCGATTCTAATAACAATTATATTGATGCTGATAATCGCCGTGGTGGTTTTAGCTAGTCGAGGTAGCGAACCGGATCCAAAACAGGCACCGCTGTCATCCTAGGATCTACTTTATTATATATTTTTGTACTTTTTTATATTATATTGTATATACGCACTGACATACAGATGTCGCTTACATTTCCAAAGTAAGGCCTTTGCTAATTTTAATTGATTTTAAACAGTTTACAGCAACGTGAGGAATGGCAATACGATTATATTTTCGTTAAATATTCGCAGAGCAATATTATATTTAAATCAATTTTTTTCCTTTTGGAAGATAAGAAACATTCTGTATATGCATAAAACATTGTTCCTATAATCGTATTATTAATTTTGTAAGTTATTTATTATTATATCATTAGTATATTGCTTAATGCGCATGTATTTATTTCCCTGTACATAATAATGATCAGAAAAGACAAACTATTTATACATTATCTCTGTGTCGCATTTATTTACCCAAATTGATTATCAGATATTAGATAAGGAAAAATCGAAGCAATCTGTATATGTATGTACACCTATTTTGTAGTACATAAAGCAAATGTACATAAATGAAATAGTCCTTCGCAATTGCAATCGACAACCTTCAACAGATGATATATTTTGTGAAGAGGCAAAGTTGGAAAATCATCCATCTTGTCAAGATGTGAAAACCGATTCAGACCTAATAGCTACTCTTAGCCACCATTTCAGTATATTAAACCAAAAATTGATACTAGTTTACTAGCCAAGGTTTCAATCAATGAAGTTATGCAATTTGAACACTGCCCTTCCAATTGAATACTTCAACCACAATAAACAATATCAACCGCGCAAGAAGTAGTATCGTTCTTAATACTTAGTCCCAATGGCTGAGTGTGATTGTAAAAAAAATATGATAAAATCTTGCCCTGATCATTGAAAAGATTTAAAAAAACTAATAAATCATTAAAAAATACGCGCACGACGAAGTGAATATAATATGCACAAAAATATTTACTTTTAATGTATACCTGAATGCCCCGCATCCTCGAGAATCCGCTTAATTCCTCGAACGTGCCCATAAATTCTATAATTAAAGATATATCTGAACAAAATTACCATCTGAGAAATCGGAGTCTTTAATCTGACTTGAGATTTTTATTCTGCAAACAACAAGCACAAAATTCCTTTAAAAGCACTAGCAATCGTGCTAATTAAAAAAAAGTATTATTTAAATATTCAAGTATCAGATCCAAATTAGCACAAAGATCGATTCATTCCCTAAGCATGAGCAACCATCGTGATCTCCAAGAGTCAGTTCAAAGTAAACCTGCAGAAATGAGTGATTTACCAGTAGCGTTCAGCTCGGTTACTATCAATATTAAAGATGATGTATGTAATTACTTATTATTTTAATTTGATTGTGTTGTTGATACGGAGTAACGCAAAAATTCGCGGTAATATTGTTTCATTAGCATGGCATACATTGATGATGTACTCCTTCTACGGCTAGGTGAAAATATGTTGGCGCGTTTGGAAAGTGAGCGTTCTACCTTTAATGATGTGATGATGTTCGCGAATATGAAAAGGTCTTGGTTTTTAACCTTTCTACATTATCTGTTAGATTTCCTAACGAAGCTTTGAAGCCATCTGGCATATTTGGCGCTTCATGTAATGAAAGCTGGATGTTCTCTAATTTGGAAATGATCTCTAAAAGAATTGAATAATTTTCGGAAATTTGCCTGTATTTGAGCATGGATTTCGGTGTCTAAAGCCAGCCGCCGGCTTACTGAAATTGCTGGGGCTTCTTGGGAATTTAAATGTGATATACAAGGTTTAATAAAGAAAAAATTTCTCATAATATAAAATAGCCTCAAGCTATGTTCTCCGTCTCGTTAATACCGGCTGTGGTGGCTGAAAAATGCCCGGACAAGCCTGTTTAAACTCACTAATGCGTTTTGGAGATTTAATAAAAACGTTTTTGTTAGAAACTATTACCTGATTCACTTTTGGTTTGCTGTTTCTAATAAATTCAGTTACAAGACGACATGCACGGAGTACACAGGTTTCACGAAACAATTAAAGTTGAGGTTGTTTTAGTAGCTTTCCAGTTTTACTTATGTTTGAACCCCCATCTATAACCAACGTTACAAGTTGCATTACCAATATATTGAATTTTGCAAAGGTATTTAAGGAATAGGCGCGGATGCCATATTTCTTTCTAAAGCGCGCACTAACACATTTAAAATATTAAAATAATTCTTTCTTGCATCCGTTGTTTCATCTACCATAAGCCATACTTTTTTATTTTTTTATTCTACCTTGATTTGATTCGTGTACGCGTTTTTCACCCGCGATAAATCAAACCGTTGCTTTTTGGTTTCTCGGATGCGACTTCACATGGTATAATTTTAACTTTCTCTAATTTTCTCGTTATGTCGACAATATGTCATCGACAAGCAGGATTCAGCTCTATCATAATTATTGACAACATTATAGAACAACACACAAAGAAACAATATAATAAATTCAAAGCATCAATCCCACATATCTATTTATTTTTGTATAAATTTCCATGGAAACTCATGTTTGCGGATGTTCTATTCTCAGCGCTTCTTAGCGTTATTTGTTTCTATTCTAGACCTACTTAACTCTCCTTTTTTCATTTTTTCTTCTAAAGCAAGTCTATTAGTCACTTCTTTTAAATTACATTTTATTAATTAATTTATTTGAATTTTTAAAGGATATGTCGGGGAGGGTGCGCAATCTTGACCTCTTCTAGACGCATTGACTTTGGTAAAATCCAAAGAAAATATACATATTCGAAAAATTGAAAAACGATACACTTCTTGTTGTCGCTCCGCCAAGAATTCATCATGTCTGAAGACATCCGGCTGGAAACGATGTAATACTTCAGGAAAAAGCAGCTTGCTTATAAAAGCAAAGGAATTCGTCTAGCTCGTGAATAATGAACTTGATACACTGTTTTATTCGAATAATCACTTACATCTGAAAATCCGTACCCAATAAAAGGATTACAGGATAAGCAGAATTAACCCGAGAATTTATTTTTAGCTTACTTACCGTTTGGCATTATCAACTTATCGCTAGAGAGGTCAAAAGCAGGTGGAATTATTCCTTTTTTGCAGCGAATAGATAGACTCGTGTCTATTCGCCTCATGAGAATGAATGCCTCATGAGTTTTACAAACTTGCATCACTATTATCCTGAGTTCTAATTAATGATAGAGGCGAACGAATGGATTAGTCTACCGAGCTACCTCATCTAACATGGTTTATTGTAAGCCGTCAATGTAATTCCAAAAGTCCACCTTAATCTTCTTAGCAAATTCCAGAGTTTACTCGGCAAGGTTTTCCTCGGAGCTTAAACGTTGCAAAAACCCTTTCAAGCAGAGTATGTTTGATCATCCAAGCAACAACACAACCGCAAAATAAGTGCCAAACTATTTCCTATTCCTTTAAACGCGGACGGTATTTCTTCTCTTGAGTGGGTCCCATTCAGGCTAAGTGTTTCATAAGGTTCTTGGCTGAGTCTCTACTGTCAAACATAAATATCCTTGCATAAAGTAGACTTGTGGAATCACCCCAATATCAGCTTTAATCAAGCAGTTGCGGTTACCAGTCCAATAATCCCAACAACCTTATCGCCAAGGATCTTTCCAACAAATTAAAACAATGAACTACCAATAACAATTTGCTCGTAAATAGTAACAATAAACTAATATTGATTGAAAAGAAGTGAAAATGAGATTTAACGACCGAAAACTTATGGCTAACATACAATTGTGTAAGACATTGTGATCAACATAATCAAGCACTTTTCGCAAGGAGCACAAATTACTTGATTTTTAGAACCAACTGTAGGACAAGGGCATCTACACGAAGTCTACACTGGACTAACCCATCAAAAATTCTCTTTACATATGATTACTTGGATTTCCAAGTTCCAAATATATTGATTTCCTGACAGGTAGGCAACCAACGTAACGTATCTGTATTGCAAATGGACAGAAAGGAACCTAAAGGAGGAAATATGGTAACAACGTTTTGTTTCGAGAAATCAACGGGAAACTAACATTGATTAATGGGTTAAGCGTACGAACAGTTAGGAGACATGAAAATAAGTACGCTACACACGTGGTCACGCAATCTCGTTCTTGTAATAGGGTAATAATGCTTAGTCGAACAGGAAAGATAAAATAAAATGCGTACAAGAAGTAGGTAAAAGACAGATCCGCTTATCGGTACATGCGACATCTGTTTCGTGTCGATATCGTTTTGAATCATTTGAAATGATGAATCACAAAATATTAGCAAGGACATTTTATACAAACGGAAAACAGCTCGCACGAGGTAAGAAGTTAACTATTTGTTTACCACCAATTAGCAGGTTAATTTCTAATTAAAATAAGTTGATGGCGTCACTAATCCCCGTTACACTATTTAATTATCAATTTAATTAATTCGTGGTTACCAAATCACACTGATATATCTGTCAATATTGACATCGATAAAATGCGTAAATCTAACAAGAATTTCTTTCAACTAGAACGGACGGTCATACCCTAAAATATGTTTGTACTGCCAACTGCCCAAAATTTCATTATAATTCTAATGAAGTAATCAGGAATTAAACCAGCTCAAAGTGTACATGCAAACAGTAACTAATTTAATAACGAATTAAATTTTAATTCGAAATTAACTTGATTCAAAACAAAAAGTATTGTGTAAATATTTCACCTGGATCGTTTTCCAAAAAGACACACCGTATAATTCTCATTCAACATGTCCAATATGCTTGTCTTCTTACAATAACATCGCTTTATCAAGTCCGCTAAACAACAAATATGTTTTAATTTAATCTCTTATAAAGTTGGAATTACACATGGATACAGAAAGAATCGATTTCAACTCATGAATATAAATAAAACAATGTCAAAGGTCAAACTTTTGACAATAAGTTAGATGAATAGTGTAGTCGTTACGAATACCGACTTCCCTTCTTGATAAAATATATTATTATAATCGATAACAATGGACAGTAAATTAAGAAAAAAATTATTAATTATCGCGTGATCATTTAAGGAAAATTGAAAAAATGAAATTTTAATGTAACAATGAGTGCAATGTATAAGATCTTTCATTTTGTATATGCTAAATTACCAGACAAAAAACACTTAGCCTCGTATGATTTCCTTCATGTCGTTGTAGATATGAGACATGACGTCAACCAACTTAAAACAATAAAATTTCACTTACAATGAATCTCGCAATTACATGCATTTTGAACAAAAAAGTAACGATTGAAATAAATCGGCCTTCAAAGTAACACTTTATATAAAAATTCATTTTGTGCCAATGTAATCAATATCGATTACATTATTTATTTACATCGATGGTTACATAATTAGGAGCGATTTTACTTAGTATTACTTTCTATAACATAGCTCTTTTGGACCTCTTTACACAATAATGAAACCATTAAGCGCTGATACAGTTTTGAGTAACTTTTTTTTTATGAATTTAAATACAACAGTTCTCAGAACAATGTTTTCTTAGACTTTTTTACGACACCTTAAACAAGATATATGTAACGTCTGGTTTATTTTATAAAAAAAGAACAATTTCTTTTCAGGTTAATACATACTTGGTTCCGTTTTGCTTAGCGCATTAATACATTTATATATTTATTCAGAACTCAGCTATAAGAATTAAACCTAATATTCAGCTACCGAAAATGTATAAAATTTGTAGGACTTGTAAATATTTCAAAACGACTGCAGTAGCAAATATATAAAAAAGTCAGCTAAATACTTATTATTTAGGTACATGCGATCTAATCAAAAATATTGAGCGCGTTCAGGTGACACAATCATGTTTTTGGCATAGTGACAAATAAGCGTTTGGAATACTGGTGGATTACATTCAGTTCTTTTACTAGAGTTAGGTTATGATTTTATGATATTATAAGCACGAATTATCTTTGGTAGCAATGTTTTCCAACAGTTCAGGAAACATAACGACCCACCGAACAGAACAGTTACATACGTCGCGTGATCGCGCCTATTGATAAAATACTGAGTAATGTAGTATTAAAACAACAAATACTGATCTTTTTGTTCCTTTTTCAAGACATTTTTACAAGACATTTCCATTTGGAAACGTCTTGTATATTTCCATTTTCCAACTTTGTGTAAATATCGTGATGTGCTGCCAGAATTAAGAGTAGATATAAATTAATATCGTTGATTTTCTTTTGAGCTGCCAGTTTTCCATCGGACCACGGACTTTTGAAATTCTCATGAAATATATTCTTAGATGTTCGTTGTCTTCCGTTATACTTTTTGATAATAGTCTTCTTTTTCTTTGGTTTTGTAAAAAATACTGAAAGTTCTTGCTTTGTCACTTTGATTCCTTTTATATTAAGCCTGTTCGCTGTCTTTTTTTTCTATTTGAAATGATATTTTCTATTGTTTCAGTTATATTAACTAGAATGAGTTTTTTTTTTCTAATGTTGATGTATTCTTGAAGCGAGAATAGTCTTTGTTATTTTTTAAGAGCACTCTCCATAGCTTCTAATTCACTGTCGTTTGTCCAGAAAACACAGAAAATCTTAATCGAATGCCTTCATAAGTCACTTCACAAAATGATGATCTTATCACTAAGGTGGAAATGAATATATTTATGTTATATTTAAGCAAGAACCAACTTCTTGAGCTCCACGTCCTCTCTGTGCTTCTAACCATACATTAAAAGCTGATTTTCTGTCTTTCCTCGTGCGAATTCCACAGTTAGACAGTCGCGATAAGTATGTCAAAAATTAGAGTTTCAGTAAATTAATTAATCTTTTTCGCTTTCTGGCTAGCTCTGCTTCCTCCACGCAAAGATTGTGTTCAAATGGCAAACGTTGACTTTGTTCAGGATCCCCACAATTTTGCAACTTCGCCTATCCCATTTGTTACAAGTGTTGTTATCATGTCTTTTGTTTTTAATTTAAATTCAATATAGAAAATTTTCCAGTAGGCTGATAAACTCATGTCAATTAGTAATATTGCTGCAAGATACTTCAGTGGTCGCCATGACAAAAATTAACGAATTAGAATTGACAGATATTCAATCAGATCTAGCTACCAACAACTCTTTTCCGTTTCCTAATAGGCTCAACGTTTCGCTCGAAGGGCGAGATTTTCATCGAGTGATAAGCTCATCATATTCGTATAAACGACAGCTATTATTTGGACCGATTAAAAATAAGAAGCATCGCTAGGAATAGAATTTGAATAATTAAAAAAAAATACTTGTTTCTGTGTTTGGTCGAAAACTTTTCAGGTTATACCCTCCAAATAAGGAAAATTGTGTTTATAACTTTACATACGTTCATGCAGATATCAAAGGCAATATTTGCATACGCAAGATCTTGCGCACAAGAAATTCAGATAATTTTATCGTTTTATATAAACATAACTCGCCATCGTATACACCGCGGCGTACATCTTTATCGAACGGCAACGCAGTTCGGCAACGACTCCGTAAAATCCACCGCCCATCTCATTAATATCACGTTCGCTGTCTCGTCAAGTTCGCAGACCGCAACGCGGCTGCAGGTTACAACAACAGGAGTGGCAGACAACAGTAGTCCGTAAGATCACAACTGGAACGGTCTCTCCGATCGAGCACCGGCGGGTTACGTCTGCAACTTCCCCATTTTTTTTCCGGTGTCCGGATGTGTTTTCGCGTAATGTTCGCGCTGAAATTGTGTGCCGTCTTATGGTGCCTATGCGCGGTCGGACTCTCCCATCCCGCGAAAAAGAAAGATAAGCCCAGATGCGGATATGAGGTTTGTAATATAAACACGTAGGAATCGTTTTTACGCATGCATAAAGGAAGAAGAACAAACGAGTATGTCGTTGTAAACAATGTTTAGTGTCGATTCGAAATGTTGAGAAACGAATTTTATTGCCGACAATACTCGTTTGTTAAAGGTAATAAAATCTTTAATTGCATCAATGCAATTAAAATAAATTATCATGCGCCCGTATTCTTTAGCTTGTAGATAGACGTCCGGTAAAAACCCATAAATTATCTGCCAACATCTTTGAGCATTCCCTTTTAAATTAAAATAATCAAATTCGCAACGAATTAAAGAATTAAACCAATCGCGTTGTGCAAAAGCAAAGCAGATATTTAACCCCAAGATTTTCCAAGAAACGTCCACTCCCGAACGGCGCAGAAAATCAATAAAACGGCAACTGCCCTGGGAATTATTTATAAAACAACAAATTGCCAGGTTCCCTATCTGAGATCTGGAGCCCTGTATTTGGTGTTGGCTAAAGCACCTTTATAATGTTTTTCGGTGATATGCTTCTATTAAAACATTAAATATATTTTGAATTAGCCACATTGTTTCTCGTGAATAACCATTTTTACTACAGCACAATTTAGCGGATGGAAATAGGACTTTTCTTGGAACTTAGTACTAATAATAATAGCAGTAGAACTCCTCGCAAGTAGACCCATTACACTCCGTTGATTACGAAAATCAATGCATTTGTTTTGGTGAAAGTTTCTTAATCTACTTTAATAAAAAAAAAACTGAGAAGTAGGTGCAAATTATTATTACTTTCTCGTTGTTAATTCTTTATTATAATTGCTTTTTATTATTTTCTATTTATTATTTAAATTTGACGTTATATCAAGGAGGAAAAATTTATTCTTATAAAATTGGCTGATAGTTACATACCTTTGAATTTTGAACCATTAAGAGGTCACCGTGACTGTGACTATTCACATTGAATAGTCATTTCCCGGGATTATGTTATCTGTTTCTTTTGTATCGCAAGCTTATGACCATCGGACTGGGCGAATATAAGAAAGAGATATCTGATATTCGCCGCGCTGCCTTGGAATGAGAAGGTTCTACCTGTAATTTTTAAAAAGTGACCCTTTTACATAGAGAGACATTTAAATATTATGTAGATATAGGACCTTGCCACGTTAACAACCTTTTCTTAAAGGTAACGCAGGAAGAATCCTCTCATTCCAAGGCGACGTACTATTGAAATTGCCCTTTTGTTGGATATTTTAACCTCACATTAACCACAACGAGTTAGCTCTCAGCTCTTTTTAGTATTTGTAAAATACGAATTGTGTCTTAATGCTAACAATGCTCTTATCAGTTCAGTATCTGCATATTGAACGAAAAGGTATTTAAACAAAATTAAAAAAAAAATACGTTGATGTAGCAATGTTTTTATCAAAATTGGTCTAACGCAGGAGTTTATCTTCTTTAAGGAAATAGCAATTTTTCCAAATAGTTACGTGTTACCCCTAATCGGAAGGGTCGTCTTCAGGAAAAGGAAGACCTAGATAACACCGCAATAACTAAACGTAGAAACAATGTCAAAAACAAGACTAACTAGGTAAAGATCAGTTAATTATTGTAACTCAATATCAAAATCACGCCAAACAAAAATGAACTGCGAAAAGATAAGGAAAGGGAGCGGCTCCCTTGTTCTGAAGAACTCCTTTTTATAATTGGAGACAACGCATCGACTTTATTCTTTTCGCTTCTCATTTCGATACGGTCCTAACACGGATGCATGCACTAACTGTGGAAGTGGATCCCTCCTTTGATATGATTTTTACTTCTTTGAGGGTCCATAATATATGCGCTATGTTAGTTTTCACGGACGCCTCAAAAACTGAATGTATTATTTGTAGCCAGTGATTTGCAAGACTTGTACAATAGGAACTCGCTGCTATACTAAGATATTTATTTTAGTCCTGCCACCCGGTCAAGGATGGATTCATCAACGTCCACATCGTTCCCCATACCCACGATGATGTCGGCTGGTTAAAAACAGTTGACCAGTATTATTACGGAGGTAACATTAGCTAAATCCGACAAATACGCGTATAACGATGTCCATCTCACGTTTCAGACAAGAACTACATCCAAAATGCAGGCGTTCAATACATCTTGGATTCGGTAATGGATTCGTTGAGGGAAAACAAAGATAGAAGGTAGATACCTCCCTGAGATGAGTCAATATATTATAATATAATTATTATAATTGACGAAGGTATCTACTAGGATCTCCCGCGTACCTGATCCTTCTGCATTAGATGCAGTAATACAGATTCCTAAAGTATTTGGACGTTTACAGGTTCATATACGTCGAGACCGCCTTTTTGTGGAAATGGTGGATGCAACAGGACGACAGCACTAGGCACAAGGTGCAAAGATACGTTAGAAATGGGCAACTAGAAATTATCGGCGGTGGGTGGACTATGAACGATGAGGCTACGACTCATTACCACTCGATTATTGATCAATTTACTTGGGGACTTAGGTAAGTAGTCGTGTTGCATATATATCTCTTTAACTATCAGTCGTTTAGTAGTGTTGCCGTTACTCTCCACAGGGTATTTATAGAAATAAATATTCAAGGTCAAAAGATTTCATTTCATATTATGTCATGGACAGTGTAATAACAGATTGAGACATGAAATCAATAGAAAGAACCCATTAATATGTCGAACGTTACATTTACATGCATAATTAATAAACAAATTAAAATTTCATTGTACAATGAGCCGTAGTTTGTCGTTTGTTAGAATAATGGACAATAATGGCAAAATTGTGGATATTCCACGATATTCAACGGATGATCTACTTCACTGAATTACAAGCGTTATGTGATAAATTAAAAACAGAGTAAATTAGTTCCACCAAGAACGTAATTAGACTATACAGTACTAAGACCGCGTAACATTTTACATTCTCCGTGTTTTGAACTCGATTACTTGTTCATTGCATAATTTCACGTAACCGAAGAGGGAATATATGAAGTTATCGTTTTTATACAGACTGTCCCAAATCTTGGAGAAAGCGTTCGTAAAGAATGTAAGATAACACTGAAGCATGCGCCGCACAAATTAATTTGTTAATTTGGAACAGCTGTTTCGAGAATTCACAGAACCGAATGACAGAAATATGTATCGTCAACCTGCTAAGAGAAAGGCCGCATACAGCACGTTCCTATCGCCCAATTGAACTCAGTTGGACTGAGTTCAATTGGTCCAAGGGGACCGGTTTATGAGCCATACTCGTTCCCCCGTACTTCCCATGTTAAAGAAGTTCCCTTCGCAACCTTCGAAGAGTAACGGTTCTTTGATCTCTTGGAACAATTGGGATAGCCGGGCCAAAACTCTGGCCAAATCGCGCTGACGAGATGTTCGTTACCCAGAAACCATGGATGAGGTCAAACCATGATGGCTAACTCCAGACTTTAGGGTTCAAGGAAGGAGCTCCTGGTATTGGATTGAATCAAAAGAAGCTGCTCCCTCCGCTATGTATAGATGCCCACGCCACGTCCGTTACTCTGAAACCAAAGATTGGGTAGTGCACTGCAGGGCTTTATTGATGGGCGTTCACCATATGGCCTCTATGACCGAATAACGATGGAAATTCATGAATTCTCCAAACAACTGACCCGAATTAATCAAATAATAACTTATCCGGTGCAGAGTGTACCGATACTTTAGTGCTATTTGCCATATTACCCCATAGTTCTTGTATCATTATTGTAAATGTAAAAATTATTTACGCACGACAGTATTTGTACAATATGCAAGAGAAATACATGAGAAAATCGAATCGAACAATGTTATTTGTTAGAAGAGCTACGTCAAGTTTTGGGACGAGTTGTATCTACTAACATCTCGCGTCTAACGTGTTTCTATACAGAAATTTTTTTATGAGACACCGTTTCAACGTGACCTTCACTTATTACGTAACTAATATAAAAAAGTTTATCTAAATAGTAATACTATGTTAATACATAAATGTTTTTATTGCAACCCAATACAATCTTGATAACTTTCTTCGCAAGCTTATCTTTAATATTTTTATGTGCTGTACACGTCCTATGTAGCACTTGTATTGTTTTTCACTACCATCTAACACCTAAATGCTACGTTTTGTACATTCATTGACATTTAATAAAACAACTGCTTTTCAAATTCTTGATGGGCATTTTGAGGATTATGTCGGCCTGGTTCGGCCCACCAGCTAAGTTTGTCAGCTCGGGCCAGCTCCGCCCGTCACATTCGCCTGTTAGTCCGTCAGTTTCACCAGGTCTCATTCTAAAAGTCTTTTCTTTCTTTAACAAAGCAATATTTTGGTTTAAGGAATTGCATGTTTTCGTATGCAAATATTGTTAATGTTTTACAGGAGCTAGTGCAACAATTGTGACCCATTTGAACCATTTGACCCCAATAACCATTGTGACTTATTTGAAAATTTCAGTATAAAGTCTTCATGGAAGCGGAAAGCATTTTTGGTGGACATTGGGAATAGTAAGAATATTATTTGGATTAGATTTAAGAAACGAAATGAGAGGAAAGAAACAAGTTTCGACATTACTGATGAAGAAGCACTTTGGTACCAAAAATTATGTAATTCTTCTATATCTCAGGCTCGTGTTTTTTCGATTCTCAGGGAAGCCAGTAGGCAACACGAACCCTTTCTTATGAGACGAATAGACACGAGTCTGTCTAATCGCTGCAAAAAAAGTAATAAGTTCACCTGTCTCGGTCATCTTTACTTATTACAGTATGTATCTTGCACACGAGACATCGATTATTTTATTTTAATCTGGTGAAAAATCCGCACCAAGTTCCACATCTGAAATATTTCGACCCGGTCCATTTC
Source organism: Oryctes rhinoceros (assembly GCA_020654165.1). Taxonomy (NCBI): domain Eukaryota; kingdom Metazoa; phylum Arthropoda; class Insecta; order Coleoptera; family Scarabaeidae; genus Oryctes; species Oryctes rhinoceros. The sequence goes on from JAIOKQ010001012.1 coordinate 18,341,226, forward strand.
CGCACCTCCGATATTAACATAAGATTATATCATCAAAAAATAATGGAATGGAAATTTTCTAAATTTCACTCTAGGACTGATCGATAAGGCTGACAAGAAGAGGTTTATTAAAATTTGAAAATCTACACTATTATGATATTGGCACTACTGTGTTCACTGTACGTGACCAACATTATGTTTGCTTATTAGCAGTTAAAGGATAACCAATCACGTTTAAAGTCAGCGATATTTATTAGTTCTGCAAAATATTCAAATATTTAATATAGCGATCTTAAAAAACGACACATACTTATTTTATATATAACAAAAAAAAAAAACTTTAGGAGACTCAACGACACCTTCGGCGATTGCGGACGCCCCAAAGTTGGCTGGCAAATCGATCCCTTCGGTCACAGCAGAGAAATGGCTTCCATCTTCGCTCAGATGGGTTTCGACGGCATCCTTTTGGGAAGAATAGATTACCAAGACAAACAGCATAGGTTTTACACTAAAACGCCGGAGTTTATCTGGCAGAGCAGCGCCAGTTTAGGTAGGTTCTTTTTTTTTGTGCGTACCAACATTTATAAATTTCATGCAAATATCTATTAATGTAGGTAATAAAACGGACATATTCACGAGCGTTATGTACAATACCTATTCGCCACCACCTGGGTTCTGCTTTGATATCTTGTGCATGGATGAACCGATTGTTGACGACATAAACAGTTTTGCGTATAACGTGGATAGAAAGGTAAGAATCGAATATCTTGACGTAAGGTTTGGATAGATTTGCGCAGGAATATTTTGGCTAAAGATTTTTGAGTTGATTGCTACGTAATTTCACTTAAAAATGCGATACTTTTGCTTCTTCATAGATAAACTAGCAACTAACTTTCCTACACTTACTTACGCGCATTTGGTTAGCTCTTAGATATTTGATTTTCTGCTTTTACAAAATCTAGGTTTCTTCAGCAATTTACCATTTTGATCGATTGAAGTTTCCCAATTGTAATTAAGTCCGTTGAAACAAATCCGAATATACCTCATCCTGAATTCTTAATTGCCAGAATATAGACACGCTTATTGTTTAAAATTAATCGCCAATAAATGCCACGACTTGTCTTTCAAAAGATGTCTTTCAAAATCATCAAAACTCGCCAATTAGGAAGAATCTCGACAAAATGATCATAGTTAGTTCCCGACTCTGAGAGATTATCCAAAATAAAAATGATTTACCTAAACTAACCACAACTTGCTCTATGAACAGATTGCACATCGACGACATCGTTTCGCATCACGCACTCGCTAGATTGATATGTGCTTCTCGGGTGGTTCGCTTTCTATATTAAAAAGAAAAAAACCTTAATCCATTCTATTTATTTAATGCATGTACCTCTAGTTCAACTCTTTCATCGCGTTCGTGGACCAAGCTCGCGTAAATTACCAGACAAATAACGTTATTATAACAATGGGGGGCGACTTCACATACATGGACGCTGGAAGATGGTACACCAGTATTGATACTCTTATAAGGTAGGTGGGTACATGTTTTGCTTTCTGGGTTTAGGTGAATACGTTCTTCGCCTATCTGAACAATGTGACCAAAGCGTACGCCACCAATCACGTGATCATTACGATGGGAGAGGATTTCAATTACCAAGCTGCCCACACCTGGTATAAGAACTTGGATAAGTTGATACTGTAAGTAACAATATAAGTTTGCACGTGGCTAAAAGTCTTCTTGTAAGTATCACGAACTTTGGTTGTGATTTGAATGTGGAAGAGAAACAAACCTAATACCCTCCATTAGAATAAGCGCAAAATTTTTTGGTAGTCAACATCCTTCTTCCAATTGTTTCAATATTAAACTGAATAGGTTGAAAAAAAGTATTACCTTGCAGCATTTTACAAATGTAAGATGTTCGCCATAGTTCGAAGCCTGTCTCTTTAGCTTTGAAAAATGGAATTAAGTCAATGAGTCAAGAACCTTCCACTCTTTCAAGGCAGAACTCGAGTTAACTTGGTGTCGATTCAACAACGACAGCTTAAGAAATATTTTCTATTAACCCGAAACTAAACGTCATTCCGTTGTGCGAGTGTTTCAAAATGAGGAGAAGCTAATACGAGTTATCCGTTCTAGAAATGTCACGAAGAAGATGGTCACAACTTCTGTTTCAATTTTCAGAAGACTGAAGGACGATTAATACAAATTTGCATGCAACCATTAGCTTACAAAAAATGATTAGGGTGCTCCGATAAACCGGCTCACAACGCGTTCAATACGAGTTAAAGCACATAAAGTTCAACAACCTTTTTACGTTCCCTAGAATCAATAATGGTACATGCTCAACCTATAGCCAGGAGAAGCCTTTAAAATAACAATTTTCACTGTATCAACTGTTGACTAGCATAACCTCTTTAACACTTGGTTTGAAAGAATGAAAAAGTTTATCGATATTTACAGAGAATACTTTGAAAAACAAACACTTTAAGTCTATCTACTGTTTGATATCACGGCTGCATGCAAAACAAAGGAATAATCTTCCTTCGCATAGCTTTTTGTAACTGATGTTAACAGCAAATCTTCTTCCTGGGCTCCAATATAGTTACATATGCATATTTGTTGAAACAATTTAATTTTGGCCTCTGTTAGCCTCTTGAGCTGGTGGCAGTTTACGTAGAAACCAATAAGCACCAGTTTTCCATAAAACCAAGTACTTGTACCAAGATGAGATTTGTACATCTCGCAACAATACTCAAAATTTAAGCGAATAAATAGGAAAATAGCAATTCTTTTCTATGCTTCTACTAGCATGCGAATATTTATTTAATAAAAGCAATTTACACGATGTCACACGATTGTTCTAACAAGCGATTTCCATCTTCAGCTAACTACTGATGCTTCCTCCTTTATTTTATTTAGATACGCCAACAAGCGACAAAAAGAAGGTTCTAAATATAACCTGCTCTATTCAACCCCATCCTGCTACCTCAAAGCCGTTCAGGACGCCGCCAAAGGAAAGATCAAATGGAGCGTCAAAACCGATGATTTCTTCCCCTATGCCTCTGACTCGCACGCCTATTGGACAGGGTATTTCACATCAAGGCCAACGCTTAAAAGATACGAACGATTTGGAAACAATTTCTTACAGGTAACCGTGACGATATGATTACAAACCTGAAGTTATGTAGCAATCGTTTTTCTATAATTAGGTATGCAAGCAGCTATATACCTTGACCGATTTGGGACCTGAGGATTGGGCAGATCTGAACGCTCTTCGCGAAGCCATGGGTGTTATGCAACACCACGATGCGGTCACCGGCACCGAAAAGCAACACGTCGCCTTCGATTACGCCAGACTTCTTTCCAAAGGTTTCGATGAATGTGAATTTGTCACGAGGACAGCTTTAAGGTTTGTTCATCAAGTATTATGCAAGCGCTACAAATTAAGGTACCTGATTATCTCAGCAAACTAGTTAGCGGGAAGCCACTGCCGTACAAACACGAGTATCCTGCGCCAGAAGTTAACTTCCAATCATGCTTGTTGGCCAACATAAGTGAATGCAAAATAACTGAGGCTTCCAAGAAGTTTGTGGTCACCGTGTATAATCCGCTAAGCAGAAATGTTACTCATTACGTACGTCTTCCAGTGACCGGAACGGCTTACGACGTTCTCGATTATAATGGTAGGTAATAGTTATTTAAAGACTTAGATATGGTGATTTCGAATGTTTTCCTTTAAGGAAATCTCGTTCCAACGCAACTTATGCCCATACCGAATACAATTCTCAACATACCTGGTAGAGTCAGTGCGTCTACGGTGGAATTAATTTTCGTGGCAAAAGATGTCCCGCCATTAGGTTTTCTATCGTTTTACGTCACGCAAACTACCGGAAACCGTGTAATGAAACCTAAACATCTCCACAGCATCGTCTATCAAGTAACTACAGGCGCTTTAATATGTTTAATTTAATTAACACGACCGATTTCAGTCACAAATTGGCATCGATCCGGACACAGGAAAAGTGAATAAGATTAAAATCAACGACCAATTAATACCTATGGACCAAGACTTTTATTATTATCGCGGCGCTGTTGGCAATAACTCCAATGCCGACTATCGATCCTCTGGCGCTTACATCTTCAGACCGAACAAGACTGCACCGTTCCAAATATCCGAGAGGACAAATTATGAACTTTTTGAAGGGGAAATTGTTGGGGAACTACGACAAGTATTCAACGAATGGACTAGTCAAATTGTTAGAGCGTACAAGGATGAATTGTTCATTGAATTTGATTGGCTGATTGGACCTATACCAATTGAGTAAGTGATTATCGAACGCTACAGAAGGATTCTTTTAATTTCTCTATACGCCAAAACCATTTTTAGCGATATAAACGGCAAAGAGGTAATAACTAGATATTCCACGGATCTAAAAACCGACTCCACTTTCTACACCGATTCTAACGGCCGAGAAATGTTGCAAAGAATAAAAGACTATCGTCCAACATGGGACATCACGTTGCTCGAAGGCGTAGCCGGCAATTACTACCCAGTTACTTCCAAAATGGTGTTGCAAGACCCTCATAGGAATTTGGAGGTTGCCGTTTTGACCGATAGGGCGCAAGGGGGTACTAGTTTGAATGACGGCGAGATCGAATTAATGGTAAATGAACGAACATGATATACAGGGCATTTGGAGAAGGTTCTCCGATATTTATAGAGGGTGTTGCGGATACGTAAATGATTAAGAAAGCTTTAAGAACACGCTCGAATATCAACAGTCATCATCAGTCCACAAGATGTATTTGTAAAGTGCACGGATTCAAAAAATTATCACCGCCCTGTAGATTCTGGACGCGCTAAATATGGAAAAGTCTTAAACCATTCATATGAATAGCCTCCCGTGCCGAGATTAATTTGAAGATGGGTTGCTTGTATTTGCACTCGGGCTACGCTCTACCATCTTCCTCCAGTACAAGACTAGGACCATCTGGCTTCTCAGGTGGTCCTACTCTCTCTCTGGCACTGTTCCAGAAAAAATTCGAGCCTTTTGTTTATTGAACTTTTTTGATCGTGAATGCCGCTACACGTTCTCTGAATATAGAGAGCTCTTCGCCAATCACCCTGTATTTAGTATTTTCCTTACATAAACATGTTTTAGTTGCACCGTAATTGCTTACACGATGATGCTTTCGGAGTAGACGAGGAACTTCTCGAAAAAGCGTTTGGTACAGGTTTGGTGGCTAGAGGAAGCCATTATCTCATTGCAGGACCAATAACTGGCGCTGACGGTAAAGAGTATTATTAATTCAACGTGAAGAAAATGTTCAAAGTAACTTTTCTTAGGAGGACGAACGGTAGCCGCTCAAGAACGCGACATCGCACAAAGAAAATTGCTTGCAGCGTGGACTTTCATAACAGAAACTACAACTTCTGATTTCAACGCGTATAAAAAGAAGTACAACATGAGAGTAACTACAAAAAGGGTATATGTAAATACATGATTTTATTAACGGGTCCCTTTTTAGTATTCCGGATTGACACAGTCTCTGCCAGAAAATGTTCAAATCTTAACTTTAGAACCATGGAAGTCTAATACATTCCTTTTGAGGTTGGAACACGTTCTGGAGAGGGATGAAGATCCCGTCTTGTCCAAATCGGCAACTGTAAACTTAAAGGTTAGAATTCAACAATACTTTTCGTATTTAGAACCTAAACAAGCTCTTCCCTGCAGAATCTGTTCACAACTTTCGATATTGTTTGGTTCAATGAAACTACTTTGGGCGCGAATCAGTGGTTAACCGAAAACGAAAAAGATAAGAAAGAAAACGATAAAATATTTATAAAGGACAACGATCCGGTAATTGAAGATCTGGAATGGGAAGCGACAACTTGGCGCTTGGAAAATAACCAGATCGATTCCAACGACATCTATGCCGTCTTTTCGAGATATCACTATACTACGACCGAAAAGGAGAAACTGGATTATACCATCAAATTGGAGCCGATGCAAATTAGAACGTTCATAATTGAAGTTCGAAAGAAGCAGAAATTTTAAGAATAAATAAGTAAACAAGTACAACCTCTAAATGTTTTATTGTTGTGATATCTGTACGCATATCCTATCTATATTAAATGTTTAATAAATGTGTTTTTAGTATTGATTTTATTCCACGAAAAAAAAAAAAAGCAAAACAAACATCCCAACATCGCTCTAGCTTCGACAAGGTTATTCAATCTGTGAATCAGTATTTACAACTTCAATCCTGTCTTATGATATCGTGTTAAAGGTACAGAATCACGTTAAATACCTAAATCGCAAATTCGTATAAGAAACATGTAAAAGACTAAGCAGTAAATTTAAACTTTTGGCAGAAACGATGGGCATCTTCAAAGAACGTGTTTGTCACATATTGACTAAGATTTAACCATGAAAAAAGCTAACTGCCCTTGTTGACTTAATAAACATTTCTAAAGCTCTGTTCAACCAATTTAAGCGAAACATGTCGAAGCTTTTAGCATCGATTAATGTCCGTTGATAACTTACACATACATCCGTATACTTTTGAAGCCAAGGCACAGACAAAATAATGAAATACGAAGCTCCAAAAAAGACGACAACCGTTCCACCAGCTGAAAAAAATTTTGCTAATCGGCTATCTTAAAAAACCAAAAGTACTAATGGAGCCATATTGTGCATCATTATTCAACTGAAAGCAGAAATTAAGAGAAAACGACCACATTTGAAGAAAGAGGAAGTTCACTGGTTGTCATTGCACAAATTTACCAATTGGACAAATGCTCTATTGACCAGATCTTGCTCCCAGCAACTTTTTTCTGCTTCCAATCATCAAAATTTCGCTTGGAGGACAAAGATTTTCATCAAATGCATCACATTCGTGAACGTCTACTTTACAAAACAAGCTACCAACCACTATTTGGACTGATTAAAGATATATAAGATCGCTGGGAAAAATGTAAAAAGTTAGAAAGAAACTAGGTTGAGAAATACAATCGAATTTGACAAAAAAAAAAAACGCTTGTTTCTGTGGTAAACAGGAAGCTTTTCAGATATCAAAAAATAGAAAAAAAGCTAAAAAGCAAAATACATCTATCAACAACGATGTTCGATTCCACATGATACAAAAGAAAAATTGAGGAACTAGGGGCGTCCACTTGACGCCAAAGAAAGCTAAAGCCGCTTTATCGGCCAACCATGGTGTTTTGGAATGCATAATTCACGTTATTTCGCTTAGACGAAAAAAGATAGGAAATCGTTGGACCGCAGAAGAAGCTACATTAAATAAAAATTAATTTTACAAATAGATGTTTTTTCTTACCAAGATGACGTATTTATAGAACAAGCCTTGTAATCGTTATTGTTCTAGCGACGACATGCATATTTAACAAATAAATGGTAGAGCTGTTAATTTATTAAGGAAATAAAATAATCATTCAATTATTGGTAACAATATAAACGTAAGTAACCATTGTCTTTCTTAATTATCAATTGCGGCAGTATAACATAGATATCGATAATCTACATACGAAGAATTTAAAAAAGAACAATGCTGTATTGCTTGAAAGCTACCTACATGAGGCGAGCTAAATCACTTGAACTCAAACATTCCATTTTAAAATCTTACAAAGTTCCAAGCTAAGATTTAATTTCGTGCCACTATGAAAAAGTTTCTTCTATCAATATACGTAGTACATACGTGCTTGATGTTAAGTCTTCCAGTTGAAGCCACCCCAAGATATAGCTTTCAATTCGAAACTTGCGGTTACCAGGTAATCTGATTAAGGATTGTCGGCGTACGTGCGATACTGATACGATTTTATTTCATTTCTGTCATTAAGTCATGCACACCAAGTGATCCCAACCAATTAAACGTACACATCGTACCACATTCGCATGATGACGTAGGTTGGGTGAAAACCGTCGACCAGTACTACGAGCAAGACGGTAAGCTAATAACCAATTTAGGAAATTCGTATTAATTCCGCTTACTTTTGATTATAAAGTGCGTCTCATCATTAACGGTGTAATCCGAGCCTTACAAGCAAATCCTGAAAGAAGGTATTGGAGCGAATTCGAAGCATAAGTTACCCAAAACAATTCTTGCTTTTAACTTTTAGATTCGTCCAAGTCGAAACGGCTTTCTTCCATAAATGGTGGAAGGAACAAGACGAGGACAGCCGAACGCTCTTCAAAGAATTAGTTGATAGCGGACGGTTGGAAATCGCTAACGGGGCTTGGAGTATGAACGACGAAGCTACGGCTCATTATCAGTCGATTATCGATCAGTTTAGCCTGGGTTTAAGGTATTTCTTTCAAAAAATCTGCGAAGTTTAACAATTAAACAAAAGATGATTAGGTAACCTGCTTTAATTCCGAGAAGTCGATATATTAAAACATTCTTTTCGCTATCAATTTATTCAAAATGTCGTAATGTGGTGAAGCCTTGTCGCAAATAAACAATTATGAGAAGCTTTTAAGCAAATGGTGCAGAAATTGAATCTACCAATCTTTTAGGCAGCTACACGTTGCTCATCAAATACGCCGATATTCGCATCGTAGAGTCGAGAAAACGCGTTCTTCGTCGCGGGAAAGCGAAAAAATTAATATTTCTCTAAGGCAATTTTGACGTTTCGACTAAATTGCACCCGATTACATGTACGCTCGGTATGATTCTTCCGCTACTGGGCCGGATTACTGAACTCGTTAATATACATGCACCTGCTCCAAACGAACAAAATCACGCCCTTTGACAAAAGTAATCAGATTTCCAACCTCCCCTCGATCTTACCTTATATTTTGCGCAAATCCCCTCTCTTTTGCTTAATTGGACGGCCGACCTATAACCGACGATGAAAAAGCGCTTACGTAAAAGTGTCGATCAGCTATTATTAATATACCGTATAATGTTGTTTAATATGTCGAGGAGAATAAATACCATAATTAATGCTGCCGATTTTAACTGCGGAATTATCCATTTTTTGCAGAGACTAGATAGACTCGTGTCTACTCGCCTCATGTGCCTACTGGTGTCCCCCAGAGTCGACAAAACACGAGTCTGTCTAGTCACTGCAAAAAAGTAATAATTTCGTCCGCCTTTGTTCTCTCTATTCACCACTAGAACCCTGAATGACACTCTGGGAAAATGCTCCCGGCCGAAGGTGGGCTGGCAAATTGATCCGTTTGGTCATAGCAAGGAAATGGCATCGATTTATAGTCAAATGGGCTTCGATGGGGTATTCCTCGGCAGAATAGATTACAGAGACAAACACAAAAGGGAAAACTCTCAAACACTGGAAACGTTATGGGAAGGAGACGCAAATTTAGGTATATCATCTGCGCATATCCCTCATATAGATTTTTTTTAAGTGGTACCTTTGTAGGTGACAATTCCTTCCTATTTACTTCCATATTACTCGACCATTACGTTTCTCCGCAGGGGTTTTGCTTCGAGTGCGGAGACGAAACTATAGATCGGCCAGGTCGTTACAGCAATTACGAGATCAAAGTAGGTATCGATTGAAAGTTTACCGCTAAAGATTGATTTTTTCTTTTTTGAAAGATCGCGGAATTTTCAAACATTGTGAACTTGGTAGCGAGAAGCTACAAAACCAACAATATCATGATAGTTATGGGTGGCGATTTCCACTATCGGAACGCGGCGTATAACTACCAGATGATGGATACCCTGATTAGAGGATTCGAGAGATTCCCAAATTTCGTCAACAATAGACGCATCAGATTATTTTATTCAACGCCATCGTGTTATCTAAAGGCGGTAAATGAAGAAGCCATGGCGAGGAACTTGGCATTTCCCTTAAAAACGGACGACTTCTTTCCGTACGCTAGCGATCTGGCTTCAAATTGGGTAGGCTACTATACCTCGAGGCCGACGTCAAAAAGATTCGAGAGACAAGGCAACAATATCCTACAGGTATTTCTCCGTTTGATTGACGTAATTTATTACCATCGTCTCATTTGCAATTTGCTTAGGTAACAAAACAACTGAACAGCTTCGTGAATCAAGGTATCGACCACATTCGCGAATTGAGATACCTTCAAGAGGCAATGGGCGTCATGCAACATCACGATGCGATAAGTGGAACTGAGGCGCAATTTGTCGCTAACGATTACCATAAAACACTAGACAAAGCTATCACGATGAGCATAAAAAAGAATAATGAAATTTTATCGTAAGTTAATCGCGTCGATTATAACCCGCGGAAAGCCTTTTTCTTATCAAAATCATAATGTTCCAGTACTCTCTTGTCCGCTTCATCGTGGAAAAGTGAAAATTTGAATCTCGAAAGTTGCCTACTTGCAAATATTAGCGTTTGCCCAATTTCGCAATCAAATCGCTTCATCGCGGCTGTCTACAATCCACTCAGTAGACCGGTTTCCCAATATGTGAGGTTGCCCATAAATTCGCCGCAAGTTAAAGTCACGGGACCGGCAGGTAAGTTACCTGTTGGACTAAGATATCCGTTTTTAATATTAGCATAATTTATTGTTAAAATGTTCAACACCTTCTACCTACGAAGATCTCACTCCGTGGGTAAAAGCCAAGAAAGACTCGATTAAATTTTTGTAGCTGTTGCAGCTGTTAAACAATTGAATGTTTATATTTACGCATTAGTTTGCGTCTAAAACGGCCCAACTGAAGACCAACGAAAGTGGCAGCCGACAACGAATAGAGCGCAAAATGTAATTACTTTAAGTAAAGTACCGAAAACGTCTACAACGCACGTTGCAAATCAATTGGCGCTCATCAGCTAGAATTATAAAAAAAGGAAAGAAGAAACATCACCTATATAAATTTCGTCTTCTGTAAAACGTTTGTGATAATTTCGGTAGGAAAATTGAATTTTATGTATTTATGATGGCATAATCCCAATTTTGCCATAAACCTTATTATTACTGATGAGACAACATTTTCTTCAAATATATCCATCGGCTCATCAGCATAATTATCTATTGATCGCAAAATAGTTCAACATTGGATACAGAGAGTCCCTCACAAAACATTAAATGTTTGTACTGGAACCTACACAAACTGGATTATTAGACCCTATTTCTGGAACCTTGATCTGAACCTATTTAGACCTCGTAAATGTGCCTTAATGGAAGAGGCGAACTAACCAATTACCAGAAGTACCACAACTCTCAAATTTTAAATTCCCTGAAGAAAATGAAGGATAGGATAGGATTGGACCAAGGCCACTAAATGATCCGTCTGATCTCCGGATCCTACTCCGATGAATTATTTCTTGTGAGATTATCTCAAATCAAGAGTTTATTTCAAGCCAGCTAACATCTAGATGAGGGATTCCGCCACATATTGTCGTACTACCAAGAAGTATGATCGCCAGCTTAAACATCTGTTAGTTTGTTCGTATATTATGATGTAACGTTCGTTTCGCTCTCGTTTCTATCTTCTGTTATGTTAATGCATTGTAATTATGCTACTAAACTGTTAAAAAGAGTGAAAATTAGACAAAAATTAAAGTTAGATATACGTATAATGCTTCAGCCTAATTGTAACTCTCTATTTCTATATCTATTTTTGCTTATCTTCGCAGATGAATTAGTTCCGGCGCAAATCTTGCCTGCCATCGACGATTTTAATTATTACAAAGAATTCGATGCTGCTCCTTACGATCTTGTTTTCTTGGCTGACAATATTCCACCATTAGGAGCAAAATTGTTTAAAGTTGCGCCCGTTAAACGTAAAAATGTAAGTGTAAAACCAAGCGCTAGAAGCGATCAACTTAAAATTGGCGACAGGGTAAGTTGTTTAGTAAAAACTAAGTAAGTAACTAAAATAAATTAAATCACGTACTTCAGATAAACAATTTGGAAATAGACGAAGTAACTAAACGCCTGAAAGCAATCACTCTAAACGGAACAACATTGGAAATCGAACAGGAACTTATGTACTACATAGGTGCAAATGGTTTTAACGTTATACCCGAGTTTAGAGCGTCTGGCGCATACGTTTTTAAACCACATGATCAGAACCCTGCGCCGTTTTCTGGTCCGATAAAAATCCGAACGTTCAGAGGAGATTTAGTCGACGAAATCCATCAAACCTTCGGCCCTTGGGCAAAACAGGCAATACGCTTGTACAAACATACCAACTATGTCGAATTCGATTGGCTCGTCGGGCCTATCTCTACAAAGTAAAACGTTGTTCATCTTCCTTTTTTCTATTTTTCATTATTCCATTTTCAGAGGATACCACGGCAGAGAAGTCGTTTCTAGATTTACTACGTCTCTTCAGACGGGCGACATGTTCTTCACGGATGCAAACGGAAGGCAAATGATACCTAGAAGGAGAAATTATAGGGCAACATTCAATTATACGGCCGAGGAGCCAATCGCCGGAAATTATTACCCAGTAACTTCCAAAATATCAATGATAGATACAAAGAGAAATTTAAACTTTGCTGTATTAACTGATCGCGCGCAAGCTGGAACGAGCCTAAAATCGGGCGAAATAGAACTTATGGTTGGTAGCACTGTTTGAAGGTATGTCTTCTAAATAATTCTGACGCGCATGTAGGTACACAGAAGGCTCTTAAATGACGACGGTTTTGGTGTGGATGAAGCTCTTAACGAAATGCAGTTTGGAATCGGTCTAGTAGCTAGAGGTAAGCATTACGTTACATTCGGCCCCGATACAGCGAAGAGAGGACCAACAGCGGCCGTTATACAGAAGGATATCGCGCAGCAACTCCATCTAGCGCCGTGGACATTCCTAACAAAATCAACTAAAATATGGGATAGCATCATTAAAGAAGTTAACGCGTTTCAATTAGCCTCCAACGGATTTCCGCTAAAGATAAATTTTAGTTTTCAGGATTAACGCGACCGCTCCCGCGTAATGTCCAAATATTAACTCTGGAACCATGGAAGAATTCACAAAGAAAGCTACTCTTACGTCTTGAACACGTATTCGAACAGCACGAAGATCCAATCTTGTCAAAGTACGCCCAAATTAATCTCGACGTAAGCTTCATTAGTCCTTCTCTATCTTGAAAATGTGTTAATTTGATTGTGAAAAATGTAGGGGTTATTCACTTTCTTTGATGTGAAAGAAGTTTACGAAACGACCTTGGATGGTAACCAACCGTTGACTGAGAGTGAAAGATTACGATGGTTAGTTAGACGCACTCCGTGGAAGCAAGGCAAGAGTTCCCCTGGAAGAAAACTAAAGTATAAGAAGTATGATCTGGACGGTAGAATAGTTAAATTAAAGCCAATGCAAATAAGAACGTTTATTGTGACGGTTGCTTACAAGTAAATTTAATTGTTATTGCGTTTGTAAGGCAAACATTAAAATTAAAATTATTTATTAAAGTTAACGGTTTTTGTTTCTGTTTCCATCCCAGATTTAAGGAAGTTTACAGAAGAAGAAAAAAGAAGGAAACAAAATGGATTTAAAATTATGCTGCATGGTGCTAACAGTAATTTTCCTTTTTCAACGGAACAAAGAATTATAGAACAAAAGACTGATCCAGCATTGATTTTTCCCTAAGAAAAATCCGAACACGTGCACGTTTCAGCTAGTTTGAAATGATAGGTTCGTTTTTCAATCCAAGCAATGGAAGTAGAGTGCCAATATCACATTTAATCACATATCTTTATGTATCACATAGCTTTATCACATATCAAGATTCTTCTTTTTAATGCACCATGAAAGTGAAAAAAGTTCTACACTGATATATAACCAAAAAAAAAATTGTTTTAAATATAACTTGCATACCTACATTTTCGAACCAATGAACCAACTTTCTTATACTCCACTGTTAACTAAGTTTTCAGTGCCTCTATAGACATGAAATACTTGGTAATGCGACGGTTGCTTCATTAGAATCGGGAAAATTATCAAGCTTATTTTACACAGCATTTGCCATGATTGTTATGATTAATTTTGAGTTTCATTACAGCATTGTCTTGAAACAAAGTAATGATTCCGATTAAATTGCGGATGTTATTGTATTCTTAAGCAAAATCTGGCGATTTCTAAATGGTAACTAACAAGACCGATATTTTTTTAATTAACATTTTCCCGATTAATCTGAATTAATTGTAATCAAAGTAAATCAAATTCCTGCAAATCGACGCTTAAAAGCCAATCATTGTTTGATTTTGGACAATTTACGCAATTTCAACCTTTACACCATAAAACTATTTCTGGCTATTTCGACACGTTCGCTTCAAAAACAACGGATATACGCCTCATAACAATAAACAAGCACTTGATATTATTCATTATATTGATCATTGTGTTCATCTATTTGCTTTTCCGTTAGAGGAAAGTTTCCCAGTTCGAACGCTAGAAGGAACCAGCGCAAGGATTCAAGGCATAATCCACCGCGATAATAAACTGACAGGTGATCCAGACGCGCTATTTAAAAACCAGCCCAATACTGGACAATTTAGTTTAAACCTCGCGTAGTTGGATGTAACATAGTCGGAACGCACTTGGTGAGTGGAATAACGATCGTTTCTTTGTTTTCATTGTCAAATATCAATGGCTATTGATCGGGTCTTATTTTCGAAAATGAACGAATTGATAAAGCCTTCTATTTGTATATATTTAATCGTTTAGTTAATGGAAGAATTAGATCTTAATTTGAACTAAATAAATTTTATATTTTAATTGTTGCAAACAAGTTATTTATCAATGAATGTGAGTGATTTTAAAACCATTGTGCCTAAATTAAATTTATTATATTGAAATCTAATATTTTCGTACGAAAAGCAATGCTTCTCCGCAAATTTCGAGATGGAAAACTGGAATATCTTAAGCGCCACTGTCACATTACTTGGACCTTAAAGCGATATAAATAAGTACAACGTAAGGAATTATGACTTCAAACAAAATATTTGATAGTGCTTCTTAACAGCATCAATAACAGCAAAAAAAAATAGACAAATACAATTCTCGCAGCGACGATGGTGCTAGCAGATTAGCAGTTTGTCTGGCCTGCTACTTGAATTATAATGTAAACGCCACGTTCTATACGCCAACATGAGCGCGCGACTGTGGTCAAACGCTGTAGGTGGAGTATTTCTCTTCTTATCGCACGAAGAAGCTATTTACCAATGATAATAATCAGAGGTTTTTCCATGTGCAACCGTTGTTAACTTTGTAAACTTTCACGTTTTGCCCTTGATTACGAAAACTTGTCGATGCCTACTAATTACAGACGTTTATTGCAAATTTATTTTTTTTTATATATATATATAACCTACGTGTGAGATTTTTTAAACTAGTGTTTTTTTTATATCACAAAAGGGTGAACAGACAATCGAGAATATTAAAAAATAAGCTATAATATCGAATTCATAAAAAAAAATGTCAAGCGGACATTAGCTAACAGATTGGTCGCATCATACTAGCTCGTTTAATATTTTTTATTTATTTAACTTTATTACCTTTTTATTGTTGAATTTACTCATCTACATATGCATATATGTGGCTACATCAAGTTAGTTAACAAGAAATTTCTTCTAAATATCTATTTTTAGTTGCAACCCCGTAGTTGGGGGTTAAAACATATAAAGCGACGGTGCAAGTTCCAAACTATTTCAAATAGAACGATTTGATAAATATGGTGTGATTGAATACAATTTGTAACGAAAAAGTCAATTCACGTACAGTGATATTTCTTATGTTTTGTCTCCCCCTAAGACGATGTATCTCACTCGTAGCCGTGAGCTTGGACTGTGGTAGGATTCGCGGAACTTCATCTTAGTTTATTATGGGTATTCCAAATAAACGCGGTTCTGTGCTCTTATAAGTACTACGCCTTGCCCCGCGGAAGATAGTATTGATATTTAACCGATACAAAGAGGAGACGAAATATAAACCGGCCACTGTACATATAATGGAAACAAAAATTTTCAAAAGTTGCATTCAAATCTCGGGTTCTGGACAAAGAAAGCATATAATTAAAAAAAAGAATTATTAACAAACCAGTGTTTTAATACAATACCACTTGAAAATAAATAATTTTCAAGTTGTATTGCCCATTGTACTGCTTGCCATAGAAAGTAATGGCTAGAGAGGGCAAAGCCGGATCAAATTAATACTTTTTTGCAAAGACTAGACAGACTCGTCTTTTGTCGATTCTCGAGATCACCATTAGGCAACACGAATCCATTCTCATGAAGCGAATAGACACCGGTCTATCTAATCGCTGCAAAAAAGGAATAATTCCACCTGCCTTTGTCATCTCTTGTAATGATTTATGCAGAAATATACTCAATTTCTTTAAGTAAGAATAATGATGTAAATCGTACACAACTAACAGTTCCTGCTCGATATAAATCGGGCAATATAACGATAGTAGAGCTAATAAAACTAATAACGTTGAAAGAGAAGTGTACCAGTCTTGATATTTTTAAAGAATTCGGATGAATTTCTATAAAAAACATGGACAACATTCTTAAAATTCTAAATTTTTGAATTTTCGCCAGTGAACCTGGTCCTGATAATTGATATTAAGTGATACCATGAATTATCCGTATGGTATCACCCTATTAATATCATTTTTTTGACGCCCCCGTTTATTTTTTTGCTCTTTGCATGCAAAAGTAAAAATTGCAAAATAGAAATGAAACGTAAATTTTAAATAATTTCTTTCCTGCCTATTCAACTTAGTTTCTGGAGTAATTGACATTTCAAAATAACGACGTTTTTTTGAAAGCTCGAAATCTTTATTCAATTAAGTTTCTCTTGGATTTTTCAGCAGCCCGTCGAAAAAAAAAGGTTTTACAAAAGACCATCGAAATCGTTACCAAGCTGAATTCATTTTATTTAAATATTTTGTGTATTTGGGTAGAATGTGATGGAGGTTTCTTTTCTAAATACTTCCATACACTTAAGACGAGCACCTTTGAAGCAGGACCAAATAAATCCACCTAACCGATTTATTAGCTCTTTTGCTGGTTTTGTTAATTAATACGGGTTGCAGCACCGCTATAAAAAGATATAAATATAAAATTTGAAAACTTAGTACATTACAACTAAATAAATGAACAAAACAATTGTTGATAAAAAACAAAGAAGAAATACGCACAAAACTTGAGTACTTTACGCAAAAAATATAAGAGTGAATGAACAAAAGCGGTTTCGTTCTTAGAAGAAAATTACGTTAAGATCGAAGCTCTTAAGAAGGAATTAAACAACGAAAAGGATAGTAGCTCCTTTGAAGTCTTGTGTTGCACCATGCAGAATTATTATCTGCTTCCCGTTCTTTACCAAAACGTCTTCCATGAATTGTTCCACACGTTTCATCGTTTTTCATGGAGTATCGCTTCGAAAATTTACTCCAGACAACGAAAAACTAGCATTTTATCTAAAGGTCCTTTCTACGCGTCTAAAAACTGTATCCGTGGGCATAAAACTATGATTTCTTACGAGGTACATGATGAGAACTTGGCATTAATGAAATATCGCAATTTTGCAATTATCTCAAAAACTAAGCAAGAAGATAAGTCGATACGCATTGAAGAATACCATCTAAAAACTCAATAATATACAAGATGTTCGGTAATACATCGAAAAATCTATTATATGAACTATTAGTAGAGAAGACAAAAACGAGTGGGATCATACCTTTTTTGTAGCGAATAGACAGACTCGTGTCTATTCGTTCGTGTTGTCTACCGGTTTCCCCGAGAGTCGACAAAACACGAAACTAGTCGCTGCAAAACAAGTATGATTTCACTCGCTTTTGTCCTCTCTACCTGCGAGATAGCCATGGAAATCTCTGGTTGATTCATGTTATTTCAATTTCCTTTAACGGAACACATTTTTCCGGAATCCAAGAGACTGTTCTAGAATGTTCTTTGCAAACATTTTTTTGGGCGTTGAAGTAAATGAATAATTTATTTAACATAGATTCTGCAATTTGTACGACTATCGCTTTAAGATATTAATCCTATTCGAAATGATGCGGTGTTACAATTTAGAGGATGAGATCCGTCCATTTGAAGATTAATGCAATTTTCCGGACGTCTCTACTCACTTTTGTCCCATATGAATATGATCAAATACAACCAAGTGTTGAAAAGTTCTGCGTTGTTTTCGAATAAGAAAAATAACGTATTTTCAGGATGTTCAAGTTTTTGGCTTAATCCATGAATGTCATTAACCTATTGAATATTTCTTTATTAAATCATTCAAATCGTTACAAAATTGTTGATTTAGTAGCGTCTAACGGCACACAAAGCACACAAAGGAACTTGATTTGAACGTACCAGATTTAGACAGTTAGCGCTGTACTAATTCCATTAACGATCCGGCAAAAATTTACGCGATAGTGATGTCAATGTTTTGCGCTTTTATATTCTATTATCTTCCCAAAAATTAATATTTTCTCTTCCAAAATGGATTTTCAATATAATAAACTTGAATGTAGCGTATTCTGAAGTATTTTAAACGTTTACAGGTAACATTTGTTCTCATTTTCAGGAAATGTACATTTTATTAATCGCTCTACTGTGCATAAATTTAGTACTTGGCGTACCGACGAAATACAAAGACAAAGACATCCCCAGAAACGTATGCGGTTACCAGGTAAAGATCATTTCGCATTATTAATTTGCATTAGATATAAACTGGATTTCTTCGGTTCGAATTTCTTGAAACTCCATGAAGAAGACGTCACGCGATTTCTTTTAAATAGCGGCAGTAGTTTTCCTTGATTCATATTAATTTCATTGTTACAAGTAAACGTATTTCGCCCAGTTTAGATATCGAAGTGCGTACGTAGTAAACTTATTGTTACAGTTCGTATGAAACATGAAATTAAATCGCCGTATTCTAAAAATAACCTTGTACAACCAATACATCTACGTATTAAAAGTTAAAAATGATAATTTTATCGGCAATTACATGTTTCCTTTCTGTTTTTTAATGGCAAGTCGTGCACATCCAGTGATCCCGACAAATTAAACGTTCACATAGTTCCCCATTCCCACGACGATGTAGGATGGCTGAAAACGGTTGACCAATATTATTATGGAGGTAAGATTCGATTTCAGCAGTAGGTAACCTTCAATAATTTCATCTAAATGTTCAGTAATATCAATGTACTTAGTTATCTTTGGCTTCCAAAGAACAGTTGTAATATCCAAATTCGTGCAGTTTTCTACCTTAGCATTTGGGACTTAGAAGGGGACCTCATCAAGTGTTAATTCTAGATTTTGATGAAGCACTACTTTAGTTAACTTGTTAATGCATTTCTCTCTAGCGTGAAGGTTTCCCAAAAAGAAATATTCGTATTTTCTATTTTTAATTTAATACGATATTTATTTATTTCTTCTGTCACACTTTCATCTTTACTATCTGTTCTGGTGGAATCTTCATCTGAATTTATAAAAACATTAGAACATGTTCGTCACCCAATGAGGAGAGAAGCCCTGATTGACTGACCCATCAACGCCAGAGCTCGAATTACTGAAATCACGAACACGAAATTTGGATTCTTTTGTGAGTAGACGCGCAGTGGTTTTTGGAAATTTAGCCCTTAAAAGTATAAAATAAAGGAGTCTCGAAATTCGGAACCTTCCACCGAATTTACCATCTTGACGAATGAGGATGCTGAGGATTGCTTTTCCAAAAATTATGAAATATGTTTTTCCTCACTGGAAGCTGACGTACAACTTTTCACCAGCGTAGAAAAAGCAGCCGGCTTTTGCGATGATACCCGAACTTCCAGTGGTGGCCGTAATACAACAGCAAATTGGAAAAATCGAGAAAAACTGCATAATGAAGCATCATCAAATTAAATATTTTAAAACATTTTTGAAATCGTCAAATCGCCCGAATTTTCAATGGGGAAATTGAGATATTTTCCATCGTTTTCTTAACTTGCCTGTATTTCTCCAACTATAGATTTCAATACGTTGGATCCATTGAAAGTTACCCCGATTTTTTATCTGTTTACGGCGAGCAAACTATAAGTTTTAGAATGTTGAAAAACTTTGATCCTTATCTTTAGCCTTTTTTCGGGTGAAGTTCGAAAAATAAACGAGGTTGGTAATATCGATTCTCTGAATTCGATTTTACTCAGAAACATATAACTGACGCCTTCGTATTGCGCCGAAAATTCCTGAAGGAGATTTGGTGTAAAGCAAATTTTGTTTTTTTTTTGTTGGAATTTATTGAAAATTTCAAAATTATCAATTTCGCGAAGAAATCGTCTGATGATGTCTAGAGATGTTTTTTTTACGTAACTGAACACGTATATAAGAAAAAAAAACAAAATTTAAACAAATCATCCTTGGAATTCCCTCCATCAATCTTGAATGACAATAGTTTGAAAAATTTTCGATGCAGACGATCAAAACTGAAGATATAACTAACGTCATATGAGGCTAGCGTATTCCAGTTTGTTAAAGACGAAGACGTGGCACAGTTCGGATCCATGAAATGTTGTATTTGCCGTTAAGCAAAGTTTTTCGATGTGTCCAACAAAGTTGATACATCACACATAAGTCCTGCACTCAAGAGGCTCCCAATAATCGATAATCGCTAACATAATAGAACGTCAGAGTTGATGATGTCCTTCCAGAAAATGGCGCAGTGCAACACTTGTTCAGCTCTAATATGTTTTTCTCACGCCAATCAATAATTGTGAACATATTTCTTTGCAAGAATAGTCGTCGCAAACTCCGTTAATTACGCAATATGTCTTCACATCATCCGCGTATATCAACACCGGACAGATGTTAAGAAACACAGATTATTAGAAGATACACAATTCAGAAAGAAATATGAAGGATCCTATAGATGTCTTGGCTTAACTCGTCATGTGACGAATAAATGTATCTATTTCTGTGTTTTTATTGCTTACAATGAACGAACGACCACATCTACCAAACACACGTGTTCAAACCTTTTTTTTTGATAGCTTTACAATCATACCAAGCTTCGGAAATTAATACTTTATGAGGTTCCCAATATCTATGAATTCCTTACATGAAATCATCAATCAAAATCTTATCGTATTTTTCAAAATCCAGTCAAAAACTACATCCAGAGGGCAGGAGTTCAATACATTATTGATTCAGTGATCAGCGCCCTTGATCAGAATCCAGATAGAAGGTAAAATATTCATTTCATATTAAATTTTCCAATACCTTTCGTTATGCATTCTAATCCGTTAAGATTCATACAAGTCGAAACTGCATTCTTCCACAAATGGTGGGAAGAACAAACCGAAGATCGACGAGAACTCTTCAAAAAACTAGTCAACAGTGGAAGGCTAGAGATTATAAATGGAGCTTGGAGCATGAACGATGAAGCAGCCGTACATTACCAATCGGTTATTGATCAGTTTACGCTTGGGTTGAGGTAAGTATAATAACCTTAAAATTTAGGTTATCAGTCGAGCTAAGTACGCGCAAATTTTGCTTTTGATCATTAAAATCTCCATTTTTTACGTAAACACTTGAACGTCGATGATCGCGCACTTGAAGGTCAACTTCAAAATATTATATTCGATTATCTCAGATAAATATTTGTGTTAATATCTAGGACAATCAACGATACCCTTGGAGCGTGCGGCCGTCCTAAGATCGGTTGGCAGATAGATCCGTTCGGGCACAGTAAAGAAATGGCGTCTATTTTCAGTCAGATGGGCTATGACGGTCTGTTCTTTTCTAGATTGGACTGGCGCGATAAAAGCAAGAGGTTGTATAGCAAAACAGCAGAAATGTTATGGCAAGGCAGTTCTAATTTAGGTAAAAATTAGTAGATAATGCTAGGATTACCACTCGTCCTGAAATTGCCGCGATTTTCCCCAGGTTGTTCGGGTAAAATGTTTATCCCGGAATTGGGAATTATCAGAGGTGAAGGGGCCGCTTTACATTAAAATTAACAGAGACGCATATTCCGGAATGCCATTTTAGAAGAATGGCAATCCTGATTGATCCTGTGTTGTCGTTTTATTGCATTAGCTCTTGATTAAAACTTATCTTTGAGCTACTATTGAAGATTCTCTTGAACGTAGACTTAATAGACTTAATCGGTCTAAAATATATTCTAGTAATTTAGCACAACTTTGTCTTATAATACGCCCGAAACGCCATCTTTGAATCTGCAGTAGATGCTGTTCCTTGACACGATAAGGCTCAGTCCCCACGCCCACGGCACGTTACCAACGTTCCGCGGATTGAACACAATACCAGGCGATGTAAATATTTACACGAGAGAAGCATCCCTGGAGAGTTTAAATTGTGACAGGAAGTTTCTGATGTGCTTAACAAGACATTTCGATTTGGCAAGGACCAAATTACAAAAATCGATTAAATGATGAAAGACGTGTAATTGAAGAAAAACGTAATCTTCAAATAGCAACTAGAAGCGAAGAAAAATTAATCGTGCACCTCAGGTAAGATTATCATTTATTTCTTCCATGCAGCTGTTCTTTAACTTTACTCACTATTCATCATGTTTACGTACTGTAACAAACTGTTTTAGAAGGAGCAGGTTTTTGTTTATCAAAACATTAGGTACTTACTTCTGAAAAATACTTTATTTTAAATTAATACAGTAGAACAATTCGTTGAAAAAGTAAAATAGATAAACAATAGAATTTTGATTTTAGAAATATACATAAAGGGGTCGACATTGTGGCCTTGCTAATTGGAGTCTTCATTTTGAGGACTCCGACTCGTGAAAAAAGGTGGATATCGTAAATTTCTCGATTTGTCCGATTCATACTGTTCTTCTGTTTGTGAGATAACTTCGAAAATCCGATTACGAATTTGCCGTTGGTAAGAAGCTGGTAGTTCCTTTGTGGTACTGTACATTGCTATGAAGAATTGATACAAAGCGTCTTTCTCTTGCACTGTCTTACTCTCCAGCGGTAAGTTTTGCCCGACTTCGTCCCGACCGTTTGCTCTTTGTTCACAATTTCCTACGAATTGCTGAGTTGGAGTGGATGTCGCAAACTTCTTTCTTGGTTGAGTTTCGTGGGCGGCAATCGTCTCTGTCTCTGAAACGCAGTTTCCCTTTTTTTTCCTTTTCAATGTACAAGCTTCGTTAGCGTCAGTCTTCTCCGTTTCGTCGCTAGCTACTCGAGCGTTTTGACTAGGTGCTTCATCGACATCTTCGTCCATTGTTTCTCTTCCAGGATATGCCGGCTCGTCTTCATCGGTACTGTCCGTCGCCGATGGCTCTAACTTCGTAGTTGGACATCCGTTTTTCATAAACGGCAACAAAAATTCCATTTGTTGTTGATATATCCACGGCCTAGGAGGATCTGCTTTCTGTCCAATTTTCTTCTTCTTTTGCCTTCTTAATGCCTCCCGATGACACTCTCTTATTTTTTGCCATTGTTCCTTGACAATGCTACCTAAAACCAAAGCAATAAATCATAACTTCTTACATTTAACATATTTTAACAACAGTTCAAACACAATCTTTTATCAGAAACTACAATCTATTATTTTTTTAAATTAGCTTCCATTTACTTTGTTTTCAGATACTTGGCAACTCATATGTTGAAAAATTTCGGCGTTGAGCTTACATAATAGGAGAACTATATTGAACGTTGTAAGCCTACCGTTTGCGGCTTCCCTCCAACAATAGAAATGTAGGAGTACATCACGTTGAATTTGATAGACATTGGATGAACATCGAGTTCATTTTATAATAAGAAATATCGCTCTGTCGTTTTAATTGCAACAATCGATGCAGATTCTGTTGGTATATTTAGTGGCAAAAGCAGTTTTGCAGAACCAAATTCGGGCAAAAATTGGAGCAACGAATCGTCAAGAGTTGCCAAAACCAAAACTGTTATCCAATTAAAATGAAGTTGCATTATACGTGCTTATCGGCGATGAAGCGTTCCCACTAACATTTTATCGAATGCGTCTATATCCCAAAGTCAGAAAGAGTAACAAGGAACTATGAAAATAAAATGTGTAATGATAGAATATTCCAAGGACGCCAAACGTTGGAGTTGGACATTGTGGTAGCGTTTATAGAAGGCATTTCCAATAGCATTGATAATGCTGTGAGTGATCCGCAATTATGTACGATCAAAAATCTTAACAGATTCGATTCCTGTGGAAGAAACTAAGCAATAGAAACTCGAGAGAGACGAGCATCGAAGAACACTTCAGGAATACTGCACAATGATTTGTTGAGTGGCAGAGAAGAGCCGCCGAAAGGACAACAAGATATATACAATGTAATATGAACGAATAAAATTAAAGAAACTTGCCTTCTGAATTGAATAAGGCCCCTATATTGTCCCATAGCTCGTCTTTGAGTTTTGTTCTCCTGTATTCGGGATGATTTATACAATACAACACAGGGTGTTCTTTTACAGCACAAATAAGTTTCTCGACATCCATTTAGTTAATAAAAATCGGACCCACAACCCACGCAAACTGTGCAACTGCTATAAACCTATCCACGCCTGGGTGAAAACTGCATGGCTGACCGTGAGACGTTTCGCAGGTTCCTCCACGCGTGGGATGGGCGTGGCAGTGGCGTGCGTGCACGTGTGCGCATGCTGGGTTAGACTTGCGGCGGGCCAAATAAGAAGTTTCAAAAGGGCAGGTTATAGAGTGGAAATTATATTACGCCGTACTTATTGATTTTGTACCAAGACTTGCAATTACGACATATAATTTCAACGTTTTATACAAGAAACAAATTTATTCTATGTATAAACTGCGTAATAGCGACAACATAACCTATAAAAATTGGGGTAAACAACATGAATACAAGCCAAGCATACATGCATCCTCTTCAATCTTATTTTGGATGAAAAAAAACACTAATTTGAGACAGATTAAAAGATGTCAGCGAAGGAAAAAGACCAAGGATATCAATATTATTGTACCATGTATATTGAACAATATAAGACAGATATGTAGAATATGTGAAAACGGTAAAACTTCCAGTGAAATCATTGAAACCGTTAAAATTTGAGAGGAAATATAAATTGTGCATAAGACATCGGATATTAAAATGATGAATATAAGAGCAAATTGTTAAATGCTGATCCAAAATTAAAAAATGCCATCGGAAAATAAAGAGTGTTCGTTTGTAGATGATGATGACTGTTTCAATTGGGGTAACAAAGATTATTTTATAACGAAATATCAAAATCGAAGGAAAAATTACAGAGGTAGACATTACAGAAAAGGAAGGTAATAAAGTCCGATTAAAATGAAACAGCTCCTCGTCTATGCAAATCACATACAATGAGTATGTATAGATTATCTTGGAAATATTAGGCAAAAAACGTATGTTATATATCAAAAAACGTCATATTTTACTAAAAATAATATTTCGCCCACCATCTTTAATTCATATCTAGTGTTGCATTGAAAGATGGCAATATATGTATTTAAATTCAAACCGTTATAGATTTACATCTTCACAACAGAAAAAACACCAAAATGTTAAAAAACAAGAAGCTTTAATTTGTAACAATACTTTTGGTATTACTTCAAAAGGATTTGCTTTTCCAGGTGATAATTCGAACTTATTTACTTCAGTATTATACAATCACTATAGCGCACCTCCAGGATATTGTTTTGATCTTCTATGTTCCGACGAAGCCATCGTAGATGATATTAACAGCAGTGAATATAATTACGAAGACAAGGTATTAGATATAAAATATTCAAAATTGAGCAATTTAATCTACAAATCCATATTTACCTCTAGATTCAAGGATTTGCAAGCTTTATAAGAGGACAAGCACCATATTACGCTACCAATAATATCCTAATTACTATGGGAGATGATTTCAATTATCAAGATGCGCTGTCTTACTTTAAAAATTTAGATAAAATCATTGAGTAGGTGTTTTTTTTTCTTTTCCAATTAAAAGTATTGATTAATAACATAATTGTGTTTATTAACAGAGGATTTAAAAAATTCGAGCAATATTATGACGGAAAAATTATTAATGTATTTTATTCCACACCCTCGTGTTACGTAAAAGCCGTCAACGAAGAAGCTTTTTCAAATAACCTACCATTTCCATTGAAAACCGATGACTTCTTTCCATACGCTAATGATCCCCACGCCTATTGGTCGGGTTATTACACTTCAAGACCCACTTCTAAAAGATTCGAAAGGCAAGGGAACAATATTTTACAGGTAATTATACAGACTAACATAGAATAAATCTAATCCATTCATTCGCTCGTAGGTAACTAAGCAATTGGCGAGTTTCGTGGAGCAATCTGAAGACACTATTTCCGAATTGAGAACTCTTCAGGAAACCATGGGGATAATGCAGCATCATGATGCTATAACTGGAACGGAGAAACAGCATGTCGCTGACGATTATCACAGAATTTTGACTCGAGCCATTGAAGGCGGTGTCAGAAAAGCTAACAGTCTCCTATCGTAAGTGTACAGTAGGTGTAATTTGCTTAACTAAGATTCCTGAATATTTAGGTTCCTTCTACCTTTAACACCGTCCTATGATATAGACCTAAAATTGGAAAGTTGTCTTTTAGCGAACGTTAGCATTTGTGCTATTTCACAATCAAATAAGTTCATAGCCGCCATTTACAACCCGTTAAGCAGACCAGTTTCGCATTACGTAAGGTTACCAGTACAGTCGTCTGAAGTCAACGTTGAAGGGCCAAACGGTACAATTCTCAGCAAATATTTTTTATACTTACACTTATAACAGCCACGAAATTAAAAAAAAATGTTTAATGTTTATTCTCCGTAAAAATAAATTATAATCAGTTGCCTCTTCCAGGTGATGTTATTATATCCCAAGTCTTGCCGAGCATTGATAATTTTAGCTATTTAAAAGAATTTCGCCCAGCTTCTTTAGAGGTTGTCTTCTTAGCTGATAACATTCCACCTTTAGGAATAAAACTATTTAAAGTCAGTGTTAATATCGATGGTAGCAAAGTTTCGAATCCAAATGATATATCGAAATACAAAATTGGAGATAACGTAAGTAAACTATAGGAATGCTTTATTAAATATTAGCATATATTCTGTTATAGAAAACCGGGTTAGAACTTAATGCAACCACAGGGCTACTAAAAAGAATCACCTTAAATGGAATTACTTTAGGAGTTGAGCAAGAATTAATGTACTATATTGGTTCAAGAGGTAATAACAATGGTTTTAATAACAGAGCCTCTGGGGCATATATCTTTAGACCATCTGTTGCATATCCAAATGCGGTATCTTTCGGAAGCTCTGTAAATGTCACAATTTACACTGGTGATCTGGTAAATGAAGTTCATCAAACGTTTTCTTCGTGGGCTAAACAAATAATAAGATTATATAAAAATACAGATTACGTCGAGTTCGACTGGCTTGTTGGGCCCATAAATATAAGGTAACTTCGCAATATCACGTCAAATTTGTTGTTCTCTACATCTTGAGAATTTTCTTTAATATTGTTTTTCGCTTTACAGCGACAATGAAGGTCGAGAAATCATTTCCAGATTTAACACGCCTTTAAACACGAACGACTTGTTCTACACCGACGCAAATGGCAGGGAGATGATTGAAAGAAGGCGTGATTATCGTAAAACTTACACCTATACTGACGAAGAACCAGTTGCCGGAAATTACTACCCAATAACGTCTAAAATTCAATTAAAAGATACTGCTCAAAATATCGAATTTGCCATCTTGAACGATCGTGCACAGGGCGGAACAAGTTTAGCATCCGGACAAGTAGAATTAATGGTCGGTGACCTTAATCCTAAAAAAATCTTACCTCAAGAGTTTCTATATTCCTAGATCCACAGAAGACTTTTAGATGACGACGCATTTGGAGTTGGAGAAGCACTTAACGAAGAGCAGTTTGGTATAGGTTTAGTGGCGCGAGGTCAACATTACGTCACATTCGGACCTAGCACGGTAAACAGTGGTAAAACATCGTCAGCAATCCAGAGAGATATTGCGCAAAAGAAGCTTCTAGCACCTTGGACATTCATGACATCGATTACTGAATTATGGAATAACATCAACAAAGAAGTAATTTCACGTCTTCGCATAAATAATCGACGTAAAAAAAAGCATCTATCTTCAGTTTTCAGGTTTAACTAGGGCACTTCCCGATAACGTCCAAATTTTAACATTGGAACCTTGGAAAGCCACGGAAAAATCAATATTACTACGTTTAGAGCATGTTTTGGAGAAAAATGAAGACCCTACTTTATCAGAAAGTGTAACAGTGAACTTGGATGTATGTCGCTTTTCCAGCAATATCACCAAATATATACAATAAATTTTGTTTTTAGGGTTTATTTAGTTACTTTGATATTATCAACATTCAGGAAATGACCTTAGATGGAAATCAGCCATTAGCCGAAAGTGAACGAATAAATTGGACTGTTGGTGACGAATTAACCGGGTTCTTCCCAGAAGCTCCCGGAAGAAAATTAAATTTTATAAAGCCAACATTAAAAGATAGCTTCGTCGACTTAAATCCGATGCAAATAAGAACTTTCTTATTAACTGTGACTTATAAATAGTACAAAAATTGTAATTTTATAATAAAGTATTAATTTTCGTGACTGCTTCAATAGAATAATGGTAGTAAACTATATTCGTATGTGTTAGATGGAAAGAGCTTCCCTGAGCTGCTTTTTAAAACCCTTAACATTGGTAATATTGTTTAATATGTCTGATAGCTGATTGTAAATCGTTATACAAGAAAATCATAAGTATCCTTAGCATTAGTAAATATACTTCGCTGTATTACGGAGCTTACTTAGTTAATATTCCCTTTAATTAAACGTAAATAATTACAAATACAGTTGGAGAAAAAAAAATGCAGTCAACAATAGGAATAACATTTATTTTAACTGATCCTAATGCTGTCTAAATATACACTGGGGTTCATTTTCACAAGAATCCGCAACAGCTTACACCAACTTCTTTATTTACAATACAATCCCGAAAGCAATAAAGGTATTAACTTACAAACGTATCTACGAAAAAATGTAATTGAATCAAAAGATTAAATATTAAAGTTTTACTTGATACAAAAAGGTATCAGTGTGGCCACCGCATTGAAAGCGATATTAAAATAACTGATGTGACGAACAGGACTAGAATAAATGCCCCACCTACGGTCATATACATATTTACAAGTAAAAAGTGGATATAGGTGAAATGTACTACGTAACAAGGGTTTGTGGAAATAATAGAATTTCATGTGATGTCTGTTAAATATGACCATAACTGTATATATGAAAGTAGCAAACAAGCAGTATCAATACTAACAACGATATTTACAAAGAGTAGCAATACGGTGAAACTAAAAGTATATACCGCATTCCGTTTTATGCAATATGTATATCAACAATGAGCGTTCACAAATAGACTCGGTATCACATAGAAAAATGGATCAATAGGATATTGGTATTGACGTAGATTAGTAAATATATACATAACTACGCAAAATATGCATCATCCTATTTACTTTTAGCATCGATAACTTAACGTAGTTAGAAAACTTCGAATAAACCAATTTGAACCGATATTTAAACTTGTTATTGGATAGGAACTTTAACCTATTAGGATAGGACTAGACAGACTCGTGTGTACTCGTCTCGTAAGAAAAGGTTCGTGTTGCCTATTGGTTTCAGGTACAAACCAAAACCAACAAAAACGGGTATGATTTCGCTCGCTTTTGTCCTCTCTAGTAATGACTACCACTGAATACTGTAGATAGGATGACATATTTTGCGGCTAACAAATTTCGAAATTATTATAAAATCGTTGATCTATACAAATTTTAAATAAATACAACTATATAAAAAAAAAGAAACGATTTATTTTACAGAATTAAAATGCGTGCTTTTTAAGACGATGTTACAAGTGAATGTCTTTCTTTTTCTTTCCAATGATACGCATTAACAATTAATAAGTGCTCAACGTTATATATACACGAGAAAATAAACAATAAACCATGTGAGATTTCGCGATACCATAAAATTTTTCAGTGTAACTGTTCAACATTTCGTTCTAGTATAAGTTTATTTAAAATCAGAATACATAAGACTACATAACAAAATGACCATCACAGCGATTAAATTATCAGGCTTAAGGAAAAATAATCTACTACAATACTTGGCAATTTGGTAGTTTTTGTATACCTTGGAAAATTTTTTCTCGAAACCAAAATATCGATAACAATTAATAAACAATAATAATCCGTCGCATGCAATTTTCTAATTACCCGTGGCTGCGTAGTTCGTTTAGCTTCTCGCAAGCCGTCAGTTTCATGTTCTGAGCGTTCTGGAACAATTCACGATCGCCGAAACTGCGTGCTTTCCAAATTAACGAATCCCGATAATTCTTCTCCCTGTAGCACGTGTGTCTTAGATTCGTTATATATTCCTCTTCGATGCTCGCCTCCAAACGTTTCACGGAACCTTGATATTCCGAATGGAAATTCTGCTTTACCCAATAGTCGACGTGCAGATTTTGAGTTACACGATGTACCGGATATTTCCTATGTGGAAAATAAAAACTGAGTATGATGAGGCGAAAAGTATTATGCAAGATACTTACGATGTAGCTTGTAAACTGTAAGCTGGATCAGAAATAAACATACTTGAAGCCATTGATAACAATACTGCCAATACGATAGGTAAAAATTGCAGAAGTAGTGTATAACCAGACTGTTGTTGCTAGAAGAAAAATTAAAACATTGGAATATACTAAATATCAACCAAAATCATCATAACTGGATGGCCGTCCATCGTAATAAGATATTATTTCGTTGAACGGTTTTGTTTGCAGCATAATGTGGTAATTAAAAGCAGTTTATATCAAGTTCATAACGCGAAAATTATGTTTGTTATCTGCTGATATAGAGAGAGAACTGTTTTTGATATTGGAAGAAATTCAAATCAATAAAAACAAGCTAAAGCACTTATATCAGGATCGCCAAACGCAGCAAAATAGTACTATTGTCTAGCAAAAAGGATCTGAAACTACTGGCAGAATTTCCAATAAAATCTAGATCAAATCAATATATACATACTTACCTCTCTATGAGAATGATTCTGTTGTGATGAATCGCCACCACGTCTAAATCTCGTCCTATGTACATAAACATTTGATGAATTAAATGTTCCGGAAAATCCACTTCCAAAGAACATATTAAATAGTTCATCTGCACTAACATCAGCTTCAAAACCTCTAGTATAGGATTCATGTCGCCTACCAGCTTTCTGTTCTTCGGGTCCGTACATATCATATTGTTTACGTTTCTCAGCATCAGTTAACACAACAACCGCATTACCTATAAAATATTGATCAAAACAAAGTCAAACAAAATCAATCTAAGAGCGTACCTATTGCTTTAAATGCTTCTGCGGAACCGGGAAACTTATTCTTATCAGGATGCAATTGTAACGCTAATTTCCTATAAGCCTTTTTGATATCTGAATCTGTTGCATCTTTACTTACGCTTAAGATTTCGTAGTAGTCTTTACATTTCTTAATACGTTTGACAGCCTCGGCCTGTTCGGCAGTGTATTCTGGCTCGGTTGGTTTCTCCACTTTCGGAGGCATTTTTTTCTGCTTCACTTCTGGTTCCTTGCAAGGGGCAATAAATTGAACTCGGGCAAGTAAAACTACAAGAGCATCAGCATAAAAAAAAGAACACGTCATTGGAAACTCCAATTAAAAATTACTTACGCTTAGCCTTCTCTGTTGGAAACAAACGTTCCGCTTTTTGAAGAAATTTCTCTGCTTTTTCTCTATTCTTTTCCTTAATGTATGTTTCGGCAATTTCGATACATCGTTCAGCTTCGTCTTTGTTCACTTCCATTTCGTGAAAAACTTAGAATACCAAAATACGTGATTCCTATATGCACCAAAATAAATTTGACAGTGTTACTTGAATATAGTTACATAAGGATTGTCTTTGCTCAGACTGAATGCAAAGTTCGTTACTTTCATTCTCATTTCAGACTAGACAGACTCGTGTTTGTTCGTCTGACGAGAGTGGGTTCAGCTTGCCTACTAGTTCCACCAACAATCGACAAAACACGATCTGTCTAGTCTCAACCAATTTCAGAAAGAAGTTACTTTAGAATATCAAACAATATTCTAATTGCAAACACATACTTATATTGAATTAACTGAACTTATGTTTGTTGTACTAAATATAAAAACGAACATCACTAAGTCTTACAATAAATAAATATATTAAAGAAAACGCGCCAAATTCAAAATAGTTGTCTAACATATAAATAAATTGGAATCGCATAAAAAACATTTATTTATCAATATACACTTTACTATAATTTCTTTTATATATATATATATATATATAAATAGACACGGAGAACAATTAGTAATAATTACATACATCAAAAATATATAAAACGTACAAAATTAAAACATAGATAACAATAAAATCACAAAATATACAGAACTGATCATATGATATGTTGACTATTCTTGGTTCTCATTTTTATCTGTAGGATCCGTGACAGGATTAGATTGACATGCTTCCTCACATTCAGTCGCTTCTTCCGTAGCCGTTGATTGCTGTTCAGCTGCATCCTGCGACTGTTCTCCGTACATTTCATGCAAATTGTCTAATTTATTCGACATAACCAATCCACGTAAAGAATTCTTAGCTACACTAAAATAAAGGTCTTTGCACTGTTCTTCTAGTCTTTTCATCCGTTCCTCGCGTCGGGCTGCGAATTCTGCGGCGGCTTCGACTGGATTTTTGTACGAAGTGCTTGGATTATCGATATCTGTGGTTGTATTAAGTTCAGTACTTGCAGCACCGCATTGACTTGATAATTCGCCGTTCGTCTCTTTTGAACAACTTTTCTGTTTGTCCGGTGTAGTTGAAGATGTTGGCAAGGCCACATCTTCAACTAAAGAACCTTTAGTAACTAGTGTAGGTACGTTTTGTAGGTCAGGTACAATGTCAGATTCATTTGTAGTGATATCTTCTTCGTTTTTAAGTAATTGACTAGCGTTTTCTAATGATGCAGGATCTTTAATATCTTGGGTAAGCTCGCCTGCTTGGTCAGTCTTTTCTCCCTGGGAAGAGTGACGAATACCTGAGTTAGACTCTAACGATAACACTTCTTGAACTTCCCGAACATGTTCATTATCTATTATACCACCATCATCACTTAAATTTACGGGTTCAATGTTTTCTTTTAATGTAGTGTCCGTAGTAGCACTTTTGTCTTCAGTCTCTTCATCGCCCATACCTACAGCGTCATTTGGTTCACATCCAAACGAAATTTTCGACGCTTCTTCGTTTTGAACGACATTTATTTCGTCTTCCGCTGTTAATCTTGCATCTTGTTGAACGTCTTCCTTCGAAATGGCTTCATCGTTCGTTTGTGATGATGATGCGGCAATTTTCTGCGACTTATCATGATAATCTGCATCCTCCTCATCATCACTGCTTGATTTGTCATCACTATAACCACTTTCTACACTGTTGTTGATGTCATCGGTAATAGATGTCTTACGCGAAGCGAATTCCGTTCTTAATTGCTTCCATTGCTCCTCGGTGCTGGAATTTTGTTTCCGAGCTTGCGACCACTTCTGCCGGCAGTATTCCAATTCTTCTTTCAACTCGGTCAACAACTTCCTCTTTTGGGCGAGTTCGTAACGTAATATTTTCTCTTGAGTATGCAGCTGTTGATGTTGTTTCTGCATTTTGCCAACCTGAAAAACACGACCGAGATACATATTTCACTGTAAACTCCTCATAAGAAACAAAAAACTTACGAAATTCCATGTTTTGGACAATTCGTTGGAGACGAGCACAAGACGTTTCTCTTGATCCGAAAGGCGTCCCTCCAAATGCGTGTTCAGTTGTTTTAAGCGCGTCATTTCCTTTTCTAACGACTTCTTCTCTAATATAAGACTCTAAAATTACAATTTATTGACACTTTAATTATAAATAAGACCTGAAAAACAAGACTGACCTTTAGTCGAATGAAGGTTTTACTAACGCTCAAGACTTTTCTTAATCCGGTTGGAGTTTCCACTGATTTGTAGCAGTGATTATCGTTTTCCCCTTTTTTCTCTGTTATCTCATTGTTTGGTGGAGATTGATGACTTAATAGTTCAATCAGGACTCGCCATACTTTCGGAAGGTTTTCAACTATCTCTTCTGGACTATTCAGTTGGTGACTTCCAGTTAGTTGGTTTTCTATTTAAGAAGAAAATATTTTTTTTATATATATTAAATGCTGCCAAACAATAAATGTTTACCTTCTTCCTCCTGAATAGTATCTAGCTCTTCCACTTTTGCTATTTGTAATGGTACTGACATTTCTGTACTTGGAATATCTCTACTATCTTTCTTGTTTTCATTTACTTGCTTAACTAAATCTAAAAGAACCTTTGGTAAAGCTGAGGTTTGATTGGATTCATCGTTTATCACTATATTCGTTAGCAAGTCATGATTTTCTTCCAAAATCTTAATCATATTATCCAAATCGATATCTTGATCGTTGTTAAAACTTATTAGAATTTGAGAAAACAGCTGTAAAAACGTCGCTTTACATTATACATGTATTATTATTAAAGTAATTATCTTACCTGATTTATCACTTCCATTTCAGCATGTAATTCCTTACATTCAGCTTTGGCTAAGCCCAGATTCGAATCTAGGCTTACGATTTTGTCGTATTTCTTGGAATTGTCTTCTTCCAACTCAGTAATTCTTTCTGTAAGTTCTCTGTACAACAGAAATCATTAGATGATTAGCGGAAAGACCGCGTTACATCCGTAATAATCTTACCCATTCTTCTTTTGTTCATCTTCAATGTTCTTTTTTAATTCTTCGATTTGCGTTTGAAGATTTTGCTTCTCCCGTCTATCTACTCTCTGCCTGTCTTCATATAGAATCCTTAGGTCCCTGATGTTTCTCAACTGTCTTTCGTACTCCTGGCGTAAATCGTCCGAGAGGATGCTAATTTCCTTCGATGCCAAAAGTTCTTCGATGCTGCTTATTTTCTTCTTTAACTGTAATTTTTAGAAAACGAAGGCGATGATTTAAAAAGAAAAAAAAAGTTAAATATTTCATATGTCGAAAATAAGATCCTGTAAACATCTTTGAAGCTGATTGAATACGCAAAGCGTATGGCCAATAAAGCATACATTGAAAAATAAACAATTGAGGCGTTTGGTTTAATTTACACCGGAAATCCATAAACATCATCAGTATTAGGAACCCTGCTGTTCTTCCTCCAAATAGTTTTTCTATCGCATGCAGAATGAGAAAGAATCATTTCCAGATAAAATTGAATAGTTATGAAAATAAACCAGATACTCCTGGAAGCTGATTTGAAAATAATAAATCTTAGAAATGACCGTTCGCGAAGAAATAAATAAATAATTAAAATTATAAACGAACAGAAAAAGTCTATTTTGGTTCGTTGTTTATCTAACTGTCTGCTAAATCTGGAAAACCGGAAGTGAGTGTCAAAGAAGGTGTTTAAGAAATAGGTCAAACTTATTTTTGACCGCAATGCTTAGAAATTTACGTATCTCAAAACAACATTCGAAATAGGGGCTTTCATAAATGAAGTTGAAAACAGAAGAAAACATTTAACTTCTAGTACTGACGATGAGTATTTTGAATATGTGACATAACAGAAAGACTTGAGCGAAACAGATTTTGCATTGAATTAACGATGGATGATAGTTTAATGGAGAAGACCTGACACGAAAACGGACGTATTAGTAAAGCCAGTTGCTACTAGGTTCTTTAAAAAAATGTCGAGCACCTAAAAGACCTAGAGAGAGGATTGCGACGTTAAATATGTTTATACGGATGGGTAAGGGATATTACAGACATTAAAGAACATGAGGAAGATCGTATAGCTTCGGACTGCTGGAGAAGCTGAGAGGATGCTCTACAAAACGTTCTAAGGTTCTTTATTGCTTTTTAGAGAACATCGGAAGAAGCTAACAAACACTACTTCAATGTAAACCAATCACATAAATCTACATTTAACATTGCGTGCAAGAGTTTACATTATAACGCTAATGCGTAGAAAATTTGAAGCAACTACGATGTGGGAAACGCATGGGACTTCATTAAGGAACCAAATGAAAAAATTTATCAAAACTAAGACGAGACGCATTAAATTCGTTGTTGTAGACTTTAACGTTTTTGTGATCCACAAGAATCATTAAAAGCCAAAAATTTTCAAATCAAATAAAACTGAACGACTGATTATTTGTCGACGAGTACTTATCTCACGAATCTCCGGTTTGTCGTTAAAAAACCATAATTATGTATTTGCGAAAGACGTTGCAATCTTGATCGATTTAGACAGATAAGAACAGAAAAAAAATATTGAACTCCTTGCATATTAAACATAGTAAGCATGACGTAATCATTATAGAAGGCAAATTAGTATTTACTGTGAACATTAACTATCATTATTAGTAAAATATTTTTAACGAAACACGTACAGCAGACTTCAAAAAAACCAAAAAAAAAAGCGTTGCCAACAAAATAAACGCATGCTACTATAAATAACAGTTAAAAAAACAATAAAAGCCTATAAAATAAACAAATACGAATTCTCAGAATATTAGTTCACTATTTCTGACGAAATTAATTAAATATTACCTCCTCTATCTGGCTCTCTCGGACGCGTAGCATCTCCTTCGTCACTCGTATTATGTCTTTTAGAGCTGTCACGTGTTCCTGGTAATCGATCCGCTCTTTCTCGAAGCTGATGATTTGAGTATTTACATTCTGCAGTTCCTTCTGCATTTCGGCGAGGCTTATCCTCAGTTCTTTATTCTTATCCGTAAGCAGCTCTTTTTCTCGTAGTATCAGTATTAGCTTTTCAACTTCGTTCTTCAATTCCTCATTCTCCTCTTTGATACTAGCGATGGTCACTTCCGATAATTTATCAGTCTCGAGGGATTTATCGCAGTTGTCGGTTGTTTCTGGTGGTAGACGATTTTCCTGCAGCAAACGCCTCAGTCTCTCGTTCTCTTCTTTCTCTTTAACCAGCTCGTCGCGTAAATCCACCATCTCTTTTTTCTTCTCCGCGATCAATTGTCTTCTTTTCTCGTGTTTCCTGGCGAGCTCTTGTTTAAACTTGATGAAGTCTTCTTGCATTTCCCTTTTCCTTTGTTCGCGCTCGCTGTCTACCACGGTTTCATGTAAATGCGTTTTCTGATTGATCGTTTCGGATTCTTCCGGATATTCGATTGGAATATTTGAAGATTGCTGCTGTTCCCCGTTGGTCCACCAAATGTCTTCTTCGCGATTTGCTTCTGATGCGCTTCTCGTGTTACCCATTTTTCTTATGTTCGGCGCAAGAGTTTGTCAATCTGAAAATCGTACCAATAAACAATCTAATCCGTTCGACGGATGAAGCGTACGGTTCAATGATTTGAGTAAGACTGAAAGCGTTTTAACTGCAGACGCGCACACGATTTCCTTCGAAAACCGGTAACTTATAAATAGAGTTTCGTGTGTTATAATAGAGATTGAAGACGCACTAGTAGACGATGGCAAGCCAAAAATTTTTCACGCGCTTATCACAGTGATACCGAGAATTTACCGTTGCTCAGTTGTTATTTTTGGAAATCTTATTTTTCTTTTCGATCCCTGTACGTAAAGAAAATATACGCATTAAGCAATTTATTGTTTTAATGATAAATAAACGATTTTGGGATGTATTTATAGAATAAGCTTTTTTCGGAAAGGACGCATTAAAACGTCTGTACTTCTACTTACTTCGACGGTAATAGCAAGGTAATGACAATCAATTAATAGGAATAGAAATTCGTCAATTTGTAAATATGTGTCGGAGTTTCTAGTTTCTTTGAAGGTTACATTATTTATTTTTTTTCTGTAGTCCATCAGGGGCTATTGGCAAAAATACATTTAAAAATCAAAAAAACTATTTATGATTAACATAAAGGCGACCTCCATAGTCCACGTCGAATAGAAAGTGTTTTTAATTCTTCGTCGTTTTTAACGTCGTAAAACAACGTTTTACGACGTTAAATTCGCTTGCTGGAAGACATATTCAGCCCTTATTAGATAAACCAAATGATGTTTAATTACGAAATAATCAGAATGGTAACACAATGGATACCATTATGATCAAGAAGAAGAGGCCGTGGAGAAATGAGATAGGCAAAAATACGAGGGCTATAGGAATAGCAGGTTGGAAGACTAAATGACGGAACTAGCAACAAACTATAAAAACAAATGCAAAGAGAAATAAAACAAAAACGAAGATTTATCCACCTCAACAAACGACAAAGCGTTACCCATAGTCGGAAGGATTGAACGATTTGAGGATGATGATGATGTTAAGTTATTCAAAGAATAGGTCTTTTTGAAATAGCTAAAGTCTAAAAAAGTCTAAAGAAGTCTTTAACTTCTGCAAAATTTGAATTTCCTTGTATTTTGAAACGTTTTCAAAACGCCACGTACCAATATAATTGGAAAACTCAATATCCATTTAAATCACTTAATTTGACCAGGTTAATGAATTATTTTTACAAAAAGCTTGTAATTGTTGCTTTGCACCTGCTTAAATTAGTTAATTTTTTTTTATTCCGTCAAAGCTGTTATATGGACTATTTAAATTATTTTTAAGTTTGATAGTTTACCAGCATTACCTTCTTCTCAGTTAAGGAAGTAAAGCCGTAAAATTCTGTAGTTTCTATCCAATTGGCTTATTTGGTTGGTACATTTTTAATTCATGAAATAAGATCAAGAATTGATCTAAGAAATTGAAAGATCAAAAGTAGTTTTGATCAATTGAAGCTAAATATATAGATACTATCTTTGAATAGCAATAAGAATTACATTTAATATTTAATATATTCTCTCAAAAATAGAAAAAAATTGTACGAGTGGTAAAAATATCGTTATTTTTAGTAAATCCCTTTCTCTCAAAATTAAGAATAAAATATGAAAATGAATACAATATATTTAAAAAATGGACGAAGACAATACAATGTCAAGTAAATCGAGAACGGTGTTACTTTAACATATTCTTCATTCGCAAGTAAAATTTTTAAGTGATAGACCCTTTGGATAGAAGCGTATAAATTTCTAAAAAGAAAGCTTTATTTTGAATTATTTTAGAAGCTTTCGAAAAAATATGCTTTTTAATGACGCTTTAGTTATAATTACACTGGCCAACAAATTCCAACTTTTGATTTTGCCATAAAATAATTTATACTAATTTCAGTAGAAAACATATAAACATTTATTTTAATAAAAGCTAGAA
Organism: Oryctes rhinoceros; assembly: GCA_020654165.1. Taxonomy (NCBI): domain Eukaryota; kingdom Metazoa; phylum Arthropoda; class Insecta; order Coleoptera; family Scarabaeidae; genus Oryctes; species Oryctes rhinoceros. The sequence goes on from JAIOKQ010001012.1 coordinate 18,380,493, forward strand.
GGTCAAGTTAGCTCGATTTTTGTTTATATTTCAATGAAAAGGTGTTTTAGATTAGATCATAATTTAATGTATATTTCGAATTATTATAATTAGAAATGTGAAGTAATACTGCTCCGTCTCTTATAAACAATATCTACAGCATCTCTTCTTAACATCCAACAGTAATCTGCTAACATAACAGGATTCCATTTCCCCTGATATCGTTTTTCCATTCCCGTGATGTCTTGGTGAAAGCGCTCACCATGTTCATCGCTAACGCCGCCCATATTTTCCGGACAAAAATCCAAGTGAGAATGTACAATGTGCACTTTAAGGGACATATTACAGCCAGCAGCGTGAAATGCTTGTAACATGTCCATTACTAAAATTTTGCAGTTGTCAGCTTTTTTGTTTCCCAAGAAATTCGTGAAAACTTGTACCATGGACAGCCAAGTTGTTTTTCCCTTCGCTGTTAATTCGGTTTCAAAGATTTCGTCATTTACTATTTCTCGTATCTGAGGTCCAACAAAAATACCTTCTTTCAGTTTCCCTTGTGTTAACTTTGGAAACTTTTCACGAAGGTATTTAAAACCTTCACCTTCGAGATCCAGTGCCTTACAAAATTTTTCATGAGCCCAACCTGGACGTGGAGAGGTGGTATTATGATCTTTTCTTTTTCTACTGGAAGCTGATGTTGCACATTGTCTTTTCCTGGTATAAACTGTGGCCGTTGTGGCTACTCTTGCTTATGGTGGTAATGTTTTTCCCTGTCACGACTGTTCCAAAGTCATAAAAAGCAACAGTATTTGGTGCAACCAGATTGCATGCCCAAAATAATTGCAATTACTTTAAAATCTGCATAAATATTCCAGGAATAGTTTTTGTACTTTATCTTTTCTAATAAGATTTTCAGATTTTCAGAAGTTTCTTTCATAGAAACAGCCTGACCTGAATGATGAATAATCTTCAAGAACTGGGATCATGATCAAGCTTCAGAAAGTTTATAAACATTATTGCAGTAAACCAGATTACCGGCCATACTATAAAGGCATTTTCTCTGCAACCAAAGCTAAGCTAATGTTGCCGCTTTTAAAACCATTTTTACTTTATACACGCTGTCCAATTTCATCAGTTACTAACTTAGGATAAAAACCTTGTTGGTCAGTGTTATTTTTGGAAGTTGTTGGTGTGAAGAACCGGCTAATTTATGCGTGTATAATATACAAGCTAAAAACGACGCACTATAATAACTAGCATTAAAATTACATGAGGGAAATGTACTTGTTAAGTACTTGGAAAAAATAAGTTTGTTCAGGTATCCCGTAAAGTTAATTAAAGTCTTAAATTGCGCGAATCTTCTAGTTGTATCAGACATAGTTTTCGAAGACTTTCCACGGCTTTTCTGATAGATACTGACGGCAATATTTACAGTTTGAAAGGGCACGGATGAGACACCAAGTTCTTCATCGGAAGTTGTACAATTAATATTAACAATAAATATATGTCACATAAATCATTTTCCTTCAGCAGTAGTAAATGGCTGAAGCAAAGCAAACGTCTATCTTTCTTTATAAAAAAATGTCGAAGATATATCTTTCACATCTTGGCGGAGCAAAATTTCAGTATTTTTGAAAATGAAATATTTTAAAGTTGAAGAAGGCGTTGGAATTTCCGATATTCACATTATACACCTTCGTTTTTCCTTTTTAGTAGGCGCTGATGATTTCAGAAATTACGCGACCTAGTCGACTTTATAACTAAGAACATCTAACTGGCACAAACGTTTAGAAAACAAATTCCTAATGCTTTTAATCACACAGGAATTCCATGCAATCGAGCGGGCATATAAAACTCAAGACGGCATCGTTGATCTGAACAACCTGAAAAATTCCGTTGTTTAAATTTGAGGAAACAAAACCTAATAATAGTCATATCCTGTACGTCGTTCAAGTTATGCGGATCACATGATTTTATTTACGTGTGCCCACTAAAGTTCTATATACCGATTATGTACGTACGTATATAAATAAAAGTCCGCTTTAGTCTTTGTTCCGCCTGCCAATTTTTCGATGGCGTCGAACTTTCAAAAACGCCTGTTCGCCCAACGGCGAACTATCAACATATTTCACGTCGATACATCTCGAACTAAGTTCCGCGGATCGGTAAATAGGTTTTCGTGGCGAAAAGCCGTTAACCCAGATATCGTATGTTCACCCGCGTATATTGGTAAATATTCGGCGCATTCAAAATATTTCGCGAAGTACGTTTCAAGTACGTCATAAGTCATAACCATTCTAAATGGATGCGTGTTTTTCGCCACAATTCGGTCTATCTTTGCATCTTTGGTGCGAAGTTTTGTCGTGTTTTTCGCCAAAGTGTTTACGATTTTTTCTTCGCAGATAAATGGTTTGTTAAAAGTGAGAGCCAAACTTTCTCAAAGATAAATTGGCCGTTTAGAAACAAAGAGTTGATTCGCACAAAGAACCGCGTGCGTCTCTTTGAAACGGAGCCTTTTTGTTAAAAAAAGCTGTTTTGTTAGATTTGTTGTTTTTAGGACGGTTTTAGGCTAACTAATGGTTATCTTCGTTCATAAATGTTGAGAAGTCAAAAAAAATTTAAAGAAGAACTTAAAGCTCTTATAATAGATATGAAATTGGTTAGTTTTGCGTGCGTTTTAGTTTATTTCACGTGAACACGGGAAAATAAAGAAGAAACCTTCTTCAAATTCCGTATAAAACACAAAAATCTATGCATATCAGTCAGTTAAACAAGTACCACAACACGAAGCATCTTCTTTTGATTTTCAACTGGTCAACAAATAGATTGTAAATGAGGAATATTCTGGCTTAATTAGCCAAAGAATGCACGATACCAATTGATGATTTTAAACAAAGTCAACAGGTTCATCATTGGCTTATCAACTTAGAATTTCGCAGGATTTCTAAATTGATCCAGGACGGAAGGAAGTATCCAAAGCACAGAAAGCTCAACTTGGTGGGGTCCTCAGATGCTACACAGCACAAAGACGTTATGATTTTCTTAGTCTTCTTTCTGACTGCAATGAATGATGACAAAATATTTTACATCGTTCCCAATTTTAATTAAAATCAACAGCGAAGTTTGATAAAGGTTGTTCTAGTGACATAATAAAATTGGTTGATGACGAAACACAGGGTTGTACAAGTTTATACCCGTAAATACCTTCCAAAGCTGGTAAATTTTACTAACTTTCGGTTAATTTGGCTTCATATCTTTGAGATAGAGTAATCAATGGATAAACAACATAAATGTCATGTCTAAAATGGACAATTCACCAAAGGAGCAACTGATAGAAGAGTTTTGGGCATTTCATAGACCAGCCAAATGAATTCCGTAGAAAAAAGAAGACATGTGGACAATAATAGGAAAAAAATGGACTGAAAAAAGAAATCGCTGACATATTAAAGGATATTTATAGAGGCAACAGTAAAATATAGCGGAGAATCAAAAGAATGTACAACTAAAATAGATGTGAAACCGAAGTATATGTTAAACCCTTTGTTGTTTAACGCGGTACTGAATGAAGCCATGAAGAGAGCTAATAAGCATATGAGAAGATAAAAGGAGCGAAAATAACGGAAGTTGTGTTCGCAGCATTGGCAGCGTGGCACTTGTAGCGGAGAGAAGAACGCATTTATTATGTACTTAACAGGGAGCTACTAAAGGTTACTAAAACAAACATTGGAAAAACAAAATATATACCGCGAGTAACTCTCAAGATATAAAGAACAAAACAAGAAGAGATAAAATACGAAACGAGTACGTTACGGGGAAGAACAGAAGAATAGAAAGTAGGAAAAGGACCTTGAACAAATGAAAGCAGGTTTTGAAACTAAGGAAAAAATAGAAAAGAAAGAAAAAAAAGACATGAAAGTACAAAATGAAAGAAGAATTGGAGAACAGGAAGATACAATGAAAGGGGATGGCTAAGAGAACTTGTAGATCGAAAAGCACCATGGAAAATTCCTGTTCCACATTCCCAGCTGCGTGTTGAGCCATATTGTGAATATATTAAAACCAAAGGAAAAAAAACGCAGTTTGCATTCATTCATTCATTCATTCCTTTTATGTAAACAGTCCCCTTCTTTTCTTTCTAATTACAACGTGTTAATTAATTTAAATATACCAAACAACCCTTACGTCTTTGTCGAAACATCACGACCGACGCATGCAACATATAGCCACTACCAAACGATTTCCACTCACCCTGCGTTAAAAAAGACTTAAAACAAAGATTCAATGGTGTAAGCGGCCGCAGTTGGTCCAATTCACTTATACCGACGTAGTCAGAAAGTGGTCCGCGCTAAAACTTCCACTGGTCGACTGCGTCAAATCCGGCGCGTTGAAGAATACGAAACACTTCGGCGTTCGTTATTCGATAGTTGGAATCGGAGGGCTGAAGGAGTAGATAGACGTGAAGCTTTCGATCGAAAACCGTGCGACGGCTGCTCGTTCGACGTTAAAGAGGTTGCTGGTGCTCGCCTATTGTATATCCTAAGGCGTTCTTTATAAATAGATCCCGTATTTATCGAAGACGTCAGTTACTCGGTCGACGCATCGCGTGCCAAAAATCAAAAATAAATCGATCTACGTAGCGTTATTTAGGTCCCCGCTGAGAAACGATGCATCGCGTGCTTGAAAGAGGAGTGGCGTACGTAGGAGGAATGCTACGTCCCCGTGTTCTTTGATAGGCTTTTGGATTTCCTAGATTAGGAAACACGATTGGTTGGAGATGCATTAAGTGTTCATCTTTAACGCGTATTTGTTATAGTCGAGCCATGGCACAGGTGCCTTTGGTCATCGTGACATTGATAAATCTATGAAATAGACGAAGGTTCTTGATAAATCTTAGTTTAAGATCGTCTTCCTTCAGTTCAGTAGATGCAAGAAATGGCCGACTGAAATAGTGGCATTTCCATAAAGTGTTTTGCCGCCTCCAAGTCTTCTTGGCGTAGACGACAAATCTCCTTTGATCCTTAGCCTTTCTTAGATTGAATAAATGATATTTTAGGATTACATATCCTGTCGGAAATCTTGTCAGTAACCTAAGCTTCCCTTTGCTGAATGATAGCAATATTTTTGGTGTGTTTGGCAAACTTAATATTAGTGCTTTTGCCTATTTACCCAATATGAAGCCCTTTGATTACCTTTTCATACCATCTTGTTGCCTGCTCTATGTGGCTTTTGAAGATCACAAAAGGAGTTAGGACCAATCAAAGGCATGTTTGCTGCTTCTTTAACCAGCTTATACCTTTTCATGACTTAGGTATATCCGACCTCAAGTTATATATATATATATATATATATATATATAACTTGAGATTTTTTATGGCACATAGCTATAAAGTAGATTAAAATATGTTGGCGTAGAGTCCTGTAAACAGTTAAGGTGATAGTTAGGCCCGCTGCTTAACACCGTCTAATTTGGAGATGCTTGTGTGCCGTGCCACAATATTTCTTTCGCTTTGAGACTCATTGAATGTCCACTCAGTACGGTTTTCAGCGATGATCACCTTGTAAGGCTGATCATAATTGTATTGGAATCGTGTATTTAAGCTCTACGCAAAAGTAGCAGAAACGTCTCTGATAGCCCTCTACTCACTGGAGTGGTGGAACGACCGCTGCTTCGTCGTCGAGACGTACAAATTGCCGTTAAGTTACCATTGGAAGCGGAAAATTAACAAAGAATACACAAAGACGTCAACTTGGTATCTGTGAGTGAAAAATTTTGGAAAATATCTGAACTAATGGTTAGGGACGCCGTCACCGAGTGATAGGAAGAAAAAAAAACTAGATAAGCTGTTAGCCTAGCTCCCTTGAACCAGAGGAGCATAGAACGACCGAATTAGCATTTGTGTTTATCAATATCTGTATTTTTCTTTTTTCATCTTAACGGATTTTAGAAAATTATTAAAAACTATAAAACATTAACAATTCTTATATTGATCATATCTATTATTTAAATCAATAAACTAATATCAGCGCAAAGCTGCAAATGAATACATATGTACATATATACATATATGCTTCAAGAAATATTTCCTTGAACATCACGACAGCCTGCACATACGCATGAGAAAAAAAAGGTATGATCATAAGCTAAAAATATTTATGTTTGTGGCCGGCAAAATTATTAGCATTTTTTAATTGTTGTATCTGTTACTTGTGGTTTGGTATTTTATAGTCGAATTGTATCATGCATCAAAATAATCAACAGCTTTGAGGTTGTAACTAAATTATTAATCTTTCCCGAAAATATACATTTTAATTGATCTGCTTACAATCTTAGGTTGAGGTATATTTAACATGTGAATTGCATCTATAAATTTTCGCAATTGCCAGAAAAATTCTTACTCACCAAGATTATCGTATTGTTATTATTAAGATTTACACATGGCTTAAAATAAAAATTGAATCATCAGTGGAAACACTTAATACCCGTTAATATTTTTTGTAGTAATTATTTACAAACAACAGTAGGGCTCTTGATGTTTAAATATGCTGATATTTACGTATTTAGTCATCGGATACTATTAATAGTAACGCTTCGAAAAAAGAACTTAGTATAAATAATAGATCTGGGGTACTTATGGTAAATACAAAAACAAACAAAAATTATAGTCTTTATTCTCCTATTAATAGTTACAGTTACAATTTTTTATAAACTTATAAAACAGAAAGGAAACGATTTATGTTTTTATTTTATTTTATTGACGATGTCTATCGATTGATAATTTGGTGAAATGGATGGATTATTTCCTTATTATTGCAAGAGAAAGTAGACAACTTACAACGAAGTAATTTTGCATAGGGATATGGATGGATGGCGAGTTTGTGCATTAAAATTAAGTATTTATCTTTTGTGTATACTTATTAATTTCATTTAACCACCGAAAAGCCATTCAAAAAAATTCACGTTAACCCATTAAAAGCCGTAGATTTATGTGGCGAGATATTTGTAATTTTTTTTTGATATAGTTTAAACTAATACAACCCGGCAGAAAGTGGTGCTGCTGAACTATCAGTGTATTAAAGCAGGCCTTTATATTTCCACTTACTACTACAAAAAGCTTCTAAAAAATTAAACAAAAAAATCACTTAATTCTTTTCTTCTAAAAATAAAGGAAAATAAGTAAACAAATATAATAATAATAAAAGATAATAAAGATTCAATTTTTGTCATTTATTATAAGACTAGGTTTACGAAGCAAATTGGCGCAAATACGTTTGCAATTTCTTCCACTTAAGAAATAACTTAGACTGCATTACTGTATTGTACAATAGGGCACGCGACGCATAGAAAAAATAATACAGAATAATAAATATATATTAATTTAAATTTAAAGATAATAATAAATATATGATAGATAATACCGACTTATCGATTGATGACACCATGGCATCGTTTGTTTTAAATATTTCCTCCATTCGATAATGTACCGCACCTGTCCCACTCTAAGTAAATATGCGAAACAGAGCATACGGATGGAAGCATGAGCGACGCACATGGCGCTCACATTCTTCCTTTTCATCGTTTACGTATAAACCTGAGCGCTACTGTATATTTGCTCCACGTGAAACCGCAACATAAGCTACTGCAATACAAATTTACAACAATTTAGCACCATCAAGTTGTTTTTTTTTCCAATTAGCAATCTTTACCATACTAATAGTCCAAAATCAAGATCAAAATGGAGGACAAAAAGAAAATATTAATTAAAAGTGAAACCATTTATAATCTATACGTGTTGGAAGTATATAAGATACAAAGGCAGTTATAAATTCAATTACCAAGATAAATTAAAAATAATTAATTTAACATAAATAAAAAAGAAAGATCAAAATATACTCAACGCAATCGCATTCACCTATTTGAGCACAGTCGATTTGATCTTATCGAGTTCTAGTTTTTGTAAACTGCGAGCTAATTCCTCGTCGTGCCTTTCTTGCAGGATGGCCTCCATTTTCGCCTTCTGTTCCAATTCCTTCGATAGATGACTTGCCAAACTCCTATCGACTTCGATTTGCAGATTTCTCCCCTTGTCGATTTCTTGCGCCAGACTTTTCGCCCTACTCAGATCTTCACGTAACTGGACGTTCTTTTGCTTGTTCTGCTGGTAATGTTGCTTGAATTCTTTAGATTGCAATTGTTCCGCAAGGGCTTTATCCACGTTTAACATCCATTTCAAGCGCGTCTCTTTTACACTTCGTAATTGCTCGATGTCGTCATTATTATTATTGTTGTTGTTATTGCAATCATTAGAAGGATCCATTGATGTACTATAATCGATAATAATGAGATATCGCAGAGATTAAAAGAAATTCTAATAAATACCTTTGCTATCGCAATAAAGTAAATTGCGTCTTGCAGTAAACGTACACAGTTATTAGCGAAAGCCCACCAACAATCAAGTCTTTCCGTAAACTGCGTAATTATCAACATAAAAAATTATAAACGTTTACCAACTGATTCACCACATAGAAGATGTATTTTACACTATTTTATCGCAATACGCATCCGTTTACATAGATAGATGAATGCAAAATAGAGATACAAAGTTTATTGTAAGGGAAAGTCGGAATATGAGACCGCAACATACTTTTAAGCGAACAGTCTACGGCGCACGATTCCGTGTTCACGAAAAGAATCGCCTCTTTAAAACAAGATGAAGCGTTAATATACTTTTACGTTTTTTTACGATTAGCATCGATGTACATACTATATACACACATATATATCCAACGGAAGTATATACGATTACGCTTATGAACATCTGTTAGTTTAGTTAAGTACATACACAGCAACTAAAGATCGGAATCTCTGGAAATCCCTCGTACTATTTCGAAAAAATGGCGGGAATTAACCATTTCAGTAATACATGCGTTCATAAATTGTCTCCACAAATTTACCAGCACGTTTAGAACTGAAAACAAATAAAACAAAGAAAAAACGCAGACGCCGACAAATATTAGCAAGTTATTAAAGCGTCTTAAAAATAAAAAGACGTCGTGTAACAAAAATACATAACACAGCTTTAACACTGTCTTTACGTTACGTCCATTGACAAGGATATAAAATTTCATCATGTAAAACTCTTTAGAAGCATTCATAAGTAGAGTGAACCAACGTGTCTGTATATCTGGACCGTATCCAGTACGCAACATCACACGCAACGAAGAAAGCGAAGCAGTTAGGTTTTTGTGTTAGTTCATCTTGGGTCTTCACGCGAGTTAATCCAACGTCGTTTGTATAATTCATAATATGTCGGGCGTACAGAAGCGCAAAAGGCGATCATCGCTCGAAAATGTAAAAAAGTATATATGTAAAGTTTACGATAAGCGATTGTACAAAGCATATCGATAGCGTATAAATACAATTCTAATTAAGAGCTACCATCTTGGACAACGTTACGCAAGTATTCAGCCACTGTACAATCTGTACGAAAAGGTAACGAAAAAAGATCAAAGCCATAGTTAAAGGCTACGGTTAAACGTGGACGAAACGACAGATCGAAAAAATATTCCATTATATATGTTACGATGCGTGTACTGGAACCTCTTCAACCGAATTTTCCAATCTTATTATCAAACGAAAGATTAGAAAAACATACCGAAGGGTAGTGCTGGATACTTTATAAAAATTTTAAGTGCCGCTCCTAGTCAACTGTTGATGTTTACGAGCGATGGCACGCCAGCAATACGTTACGTGGAGCACTCTCTAAAACAACCTTTATATGCTTTGCATCTTGTGGCAGAAACACTATTTTCGACGACAAATTCTGTTTGTTTTAACTGTTAATACGCCCACAAAAGAAGTAGCAACCTAATGTTAGGTTTAAAAATTCTACAGTTTTTATTGGAAAATATTTTTGATATCCCTCCCTCAGCAGATATATCAAACATTGCCACAGCCTCTGTATAAGATTATCAGACGTCTAGTCGTGGGGATGAAGCGGGAATCCGGAGGGTTGTTACTGTTTGGCGCTATAAAACTTTTTTTAACGCCGACGACGAGAAAGTGTTTAGAACTTAAGATAGAGAGAATAGTTCCTTTTAAGAAACTATTCAAGTTGGTAGTTCCAGTAGTAAAGGGCATACTCGCATACATCACGATAAAAAAAAATGGCAAATATGCCCTTCATTACCGGAATTACCAACTTACTTAAATTACACACGAAATTTGAAAAATGATCCGCAAGTATCCTTGGCGTGGTGAAAATATGCATTCTATTCCTGCTCCATAATGCCCACCATATTACATTCGGCAGAGAAAATTGAAATATATACTATCATTAAGCTTTTTGTGTATTTGCCTCACTTGCATATTCATGTTAATAGACTAGAATACAATATATTCTAATGTAGTCGCAACAGATTCCTTAATAAATAATACATAAATATTAAATCGAAAATTTTATTAATATTCTGTTAACATCACAAGAACTTTATTAGAACATTATTTTGCAAATTATTTTAAAAAAGCATATACTTCTATTTCAAAAAAATGCTGCTGCATTTCAGGTTTTCCAATTCATGTATAACTCTCTTAAACCTTCCTCTCAATGTTATAATGTCCGTAATCTACTAACTTTTTGATATATATAAAATTAAAAGCAAACACATCTTACAGTTTAACAAACATTGTAGATGCATTCCAATGTAACATAAAGGCAATTAGTTCTCAATAAATAGAATTCCATCTTTATTCAAAAAAAAAAAATGTATAGAAAGATTACGCCTTCATTGCGGCCTTTACTTGAGCCTGTTGAAATTGGTGTTGCAATTTCTGCAACACTTCCCTATGTACATCTTGCTTCTTCTCTATACTCAATATTTGATCGTCGATCCGCTTAATCTCCTTGTTAATGTAATCCATGCGTTTGGCAACGTTCTGCTTAGCTTCGACAAGATCAGTTTTTATGAGGATCGGTCCAAGAGATTTGTATACAGCGGAATCGTCGCGCAGAATATTCAGTTCGTCTTTTACTATTTGATTTTCATTGAGCTGACCGTCTAATTGTTGCCTTGTTCGGACAGCTTTACTATATTCTAAAATTAAGACAAAGTGAGGTTAGGTTATCTTATAAATCATCGTTCGTCGCTTACCTTTCTGTAAAGATTTATATATCTCTAATTCTGATTGTATTTTCCTTTGCAGATCATCGGCCATCGTGTTATTATGTTAGTATAAACTTGAAATCATAAAATACACGTTTTGTTAACCAAATAGGGATACAATTAATGCGGTAGAACGTCACTTAACGTGTTGAAAATAGAGCCAAATCTCGATAACTGCTGCCATCTGTGGTGTCGCGAACTTATTGCTTGGCTAAAAATTACTTCCAGAAAAAAAAAATATATTAACATATTTTCAAAGATAGATGAGCCTAGATAAAACTTTAAAAACTAAAAAAGTTTCTTGATATACCGGCTGTTTCAAATGAATACGACATTTGGTGGTGAAAAAAGAATGTTAATTTAGAACATGGCCTTCCAATAAGACGGAACCTCACCTCACAATTTACGTGACATTGGCGTAACACTGTAAAAATTGTTTGAAGATCGCTAAATGGGGACAAATGGTCCTATAAATTGCGTACTTCGATCAACAGAGTCGTCACCTTTAGATTTTTCTTCTTTTGCGGCAACGAAAAAAATTTACAAAAGAAGATACGTCAATGTAGTTGAATTAGAATATAGCATTCGTTTATGCATTAATTCCATTGACGGTAGAAGTATTTCGAATGTTCCAAGGGGTGTTCATAAAAGAGCTTTAATGTGTAGAGCTGGTATTACTCTACTTATACCAGTGTTGCCGGACATAGGGTATTGACAATATCATGTCATGACAAAGTAGACAATTTTCTGTTTGTCAAAATGGAAAAAAAGGTTAATAGGTTATGTAACTGTCAAACAATATTCTTCGTATTTTTAAAACAAGCTTGAAATTAAAGTATTTACTTCGCTACAATTCTTCTTTATTCAATTATGCTTCTCCTCTGTCCTAACAATATTGACAAACATTTGAATGGTCTTGATTTGTATTTGTATTCGGACTGGGTTAAAAATAATGACAGCTGACTGCTATTTATTTATTAACAAAATACGCCAAACTATTTAATACTACAAACACAATCTTTTACACGTTTTAATGTCTTTCCGCTTCGGCTACGCGTAAAAACTACTCTGCTTAAGTTGCTAACTAGAGATGCTAGATGAGGAGAAACCGTCGGCGTTGCCAACTGCTGTGTTGCCTAATACATAGCAGCTTTCTTTTTTCGAAAAATTTAGAAGAATGCTAATTTTGCGCATCTTTCAATCCAATAAACTTTCCTACTTTTGATCTAGCTATTAAAAAAGTACTTTATTTATTCCACTCATTTTCATCATTACATAAACTCATAAGTCCAGTTTCAGAACCAATTTTCTTCCATGTATTTGCATATTTACATTGAAATAATAAAAATAAATTTATCCTAAAATTTCGTATTTCGCGTATTTCAGCAGAGTTGTTTAAGAATACAGTTTTCACGAAGAAAGGTCGCTAATTTTGAGCTACTCTTACAAGTATGCTTTACAAAGATTGCTCAATGTCTATTCCTGTGATGTCGCCGGCGTTCCATTTCCTTTCATTTCCATTCCATGGCCTTCTTCTCCACTAGAGATTGGTTAAGAACCTTTGAACTCTTTAACCACAATATTGCGACTTTCATTTTAGCATTTTTCGCAAGTTTTCACCCAGAGCTCCCAAATTGACGTGTCCGTGTGTTTCTATTGAATAGGTATTAGGTATCGTCGCACGACTCCTCTTCATTATATTCGTGTTAAAATGCAATTTTTTTCGACATTTTTACGATTAAATAAGAAACCGCGTACATAAAGGAAAACCAACCATTAAATACTTTTTTAATCCACAAGAAGTTCGTTACTGTCGTGATATTAGATAAACGTGCACATTGTCTATTGTATCTCTTTCTTTTGTTGGAATAGGGAATCAACGGTTGACGGTCATTTTTGGTATAAATCCGTTCTATTTAGACGACATAAATTTCATGTAGATCATAGCGTTAATATTTTTACGACTCATAAGAATTGGACGCAAGGTATTTTGACAATAGGCGCCCACGTCCGTCGAAAACGCGTCCACATCACGTGGAAAAAAAATGCTCGCACCGACCAAACCGCACCAAATTAACTGGGTTAACAAACGTTTCGGAACGAAAAAGAATCGTGGAACCGTTCGGGAGAATCCAGGTCACAATGATTCGAGCGTAAATATCTCGCGAGTAGAAATTGGAATTGTATACTTAATTGTGTGTCTTTATTGATGCCTGTGTATGTAAATCAGCCGACGTGCCGGATGTTTAGGCGCTGACAACGCAGGGAGAGAATGTCAGTACATACTAGTAACAGTAAATATGCGTAAACATGGCTTTTTTCCTACTGGTTTATGCCGTAAACTAGTTTTACACAATTATATAGTCCTGATTTACATTTTCAATTTTTAATTTGGATGTTCCAATTATCTGTAACAGTTTAAGACGATAAAACTAAAGATACGAGCTTAAGAAATGGGACATACAAGTTATATGTTTCAGAGGCCAATTATGTAAAAAAAAAAGATAAGTAGGAAATGTAAAAATATTAAAAAACAACTACCAAACGTAACGTAAAACATCAATAATATTCAGATTTCTATAACGGGATGTATATAATAAGGAACAACGGAGAAAATAGATTACAAATTTATTAAATTAGTTCAAATAAGATACGACAGCCGTTTTTTTTTCAACTTCCGTTCGTGCCCATAAACAGGCACGCGAGCGGTGGGAGACAAAGATGCTCAGAAGGCGACTGCGCATCTCCCCAACTATAACTTTTACCATTTGCAACGTCATTGCGCCATTTTGAACTGAGTTGTAGGCACGTCAATATGGATGCTACAATTGATTCTTCCGCCAAGTGCGAGTTGTGAAGTGTAATTCGATTCCAACAGAAGGGAACAGTGCAGCTAAAAATGATCGAAGAATGAGCCAAGTATACGGCGAAAACTTAATGGTGGATGCTGTAGTAAGTCCGTTGCATCAGAAAACATCGTCCAACGACTCGACAAAATGGTTCGCGGAAAACGAAGGTACCACCAATGAGTTTAATGTGGTATTTTCTCAAGTTTTAAAATCAGAGAACTTCAAGACGACGTCATGGATCATCTCAACTCACTGGCGGCAACATTCTTTGCAGAGGGGATTTGAAGGCTCTTCCATAGACATGGTCCTTTACGGCGATTAGGTAGAAAAGTAACGATTTTTGTACGTAACTATCGATAATTAATTGAGATTGAAAAAAAACAGCCTTCGAACAATGAGATACGTCAGGTGAATTGCAAATACTGATTTTCTCGTTATGCGCACGAATTTGTTACAATGGATGAACTTTGAAAAGAATTGGTGTGACGTAATGGTAGGTGAAGTAAAATATCGTTACGTGTAACACGAAAGGAAATCAACGAAATATGGTTTGAAATACCAATGTTGCTGTTACGCAACTTATGTTAAAATACCAAGTCCAACGATAGTCTACACAAAAATAGAACACAAACAAAATGCTTGCATGAAATTACATGTTTATCTAAAAATTGGCCTAACTTCAGACAAACAAATTTTATAAACTCTTTTTAGTTTTTTTTTTTTTTCTTGCTGAAAGAACTCGTACGTAACGTATTGATACCAATGACATATTTGCACACAGAATAAGAACGTCTAGAAGCAAGAAAATAGAAGTGTAAAGTGAGCGTAAAGAGAGTACCCTGATGAATTTAGACTATTGGCTTAATCCAAGGAATTAACATATTTCACACGTCATCTTTTCTCTTGTAAATCTACTATATCCAATTGAGTAGGATATTATCTCCAACCACTCGCTGCTTGAAATAAAATATGTGACTTGCTTAATTGAAGTTAATTTGAGATTAAATAAGTTTTCCTTCCAGCAAAATGCATTGATACATGGGTATAAATCGATCTAACGTGTGAAAATGGGTTTTCGAGTAAACTGCTGATAATGAGGGCGTGACTCAGATACAGAAGGACAAATTGGTGACAAACAAAAGAAGGAAAAACATATATAAGATCGAGAAAAAAGTACTAATATTTTAGATAAAAGCTTATTTTGGTCAAGCAACCGCTCTCTTAAATTTGGTATAAAAGCGCTGCTTCTCTAAGTAATTATTACTTGCAGCCAATAATCCTTCTTCACCATATGATAAGAATCGAATTTACATATGTATCTGGTGCCCTTATTAACACCATGCTGAATGCAGTCACCATCCTAGAAGTGTGGTTATCCAATTTAACAAATTGCGACTTATTGGCTCCACAAGATTGTTGCCGCCGAGGTGCGCCTCTACGCAAACCCAATCCTAGTAATTTATGAATAATTTGTCAAACAAAAGCTTTCCTATAATCTGCGCATTTTGTTATAAAGATTATCCAAAATATATCGCATAAGATTAAGAAGATTCGTTTCGGTGGACCTAGTTGGGCAAGAATCACGTTGTTCTGGGCCAATCAATGAACGTCCTTCGTAAATAAAATAATTTGAATTTCCTGAAATTCTCTTTTTAGAAGTTGTACTTCCTCCTTTAGACTCCAACGACGGCAAAATGTTTTTTAGAAAAATATCGACTTATCAGATAGGTAACGTTGGTATTTTACCGTCAAAATATGGATGTTTTACGTTCAAAATATCAAACGTTCCGTATTTTCGACCCTCACCATGGGTATCTCGCTCATTATTGGATGGTAGATTAAAACTCGGTAAATTTGATAAATTCTGAGTTTGTTATAAACTTGAAGAGAAAATGGTGCGTGACAAATGAAATTCGAGGTTAAAGAAAAAACGAAAAGTGTTGATTTTTTCTTTTGTCTGTATTTCACTTTGAAGAAGAGAAATAAAAACGCAATTTTCAATCCTCCCGTCTAGTGGTGTCACTGATGGCAGTTGAACAAAAACAAATTTCCGATGGGTGCCTTGGTATAGTGATGGATATTTACTTTAAGAAATTTTTACAATCAAAATGTAGATGGGTGAATGGGTATTTTTTTTTAGTGGGTTTGATTCCGTACAACCATCTGAAAATTTTGGAATATTAATAGTTATTGTTTCGCCTGCATCCACAAAGCGTCTTAAGATATTCATCTTCAGCATTTGCAACGTTTGAAGTAAGGAAAACCACTGAAAACTGAGAGTTGCGAGTGCGCTACCCCGAGACTGCTAGCCCTGCCGCATAATGTAATAAGTAGAGATGACAAAGGCAGGTGGAACTAGATAGACTCGTGTCTATTCGCCTCATGAGAATGGATTCGTGTTGCCTATCGGTGTCCCTGAGAGTCGACAAAATAGGAGTCGGTCTATTTCATCTAATTCATTTCATCCTAGGTATCCTCTGTTTTCTTAGCAATTTCCTTTTGCTTGGTTCGGATAATGAAGCGCGAGAATTGGATCCAATTCATTTGAAAAAGACATATACTTTTACGTCTTCCAATTGTATTCAGATCTTGATAAAAACGACGTGAAGAATGCCCGCTTAATGTCTACGTTAGCAGAAATTTGCATGAAAATCAACATAAAATTTGCAATTTTGCAAATATAACCTACCTTCTATCTCTAATAATGGCGACATCCTCACTCTGAAGGTCGAAAATGAATTAATTAGTCAATCTAGGTAGTTTTGTACAAAATGGTACTAGTTATGTTGATGATACGCTAAAAAGTCAAAACACAAAAACTCTTAATTTAATTTTTCATTTTATTCGTAATTAAATGAATTGGGGAAAATATAAGCAATTCCTTGCCCCTAAAATTAACTATTTTCGAGATATTTATATCACGTTGCAATTTTAACATTTGCACCACTCTTGTTGAAATTAAATATTTGAGAAAGACATGGAGATCAAGACATTTAATTCCTTGGAACGAAATGGTTCATGCATAGATATTCAACTAATATAATGTGATTCACATTATATTAACATTGACCGAATATAAATGCCCAGAAACAACAATCAAAAATGTGTAACGCTAAGATAGCTTAACTTCCTTACATCATGGGAATATTTTCCCAGTCCCCCAGGTTTCCCAGTGTCGCCATCTTGTTGTTAGGCAGTCAGGGAACTGCTCGAGGGATGGTTTGGGTTTTCTTTTGCACTAAAGGGCGCCAAGAAATGTCGAGTTTATCGTTTCAAAAGTTGCGGCATTAACTATGAGACAACAGCACAAATTCTATATCTGCCCCATCCTAATGTACGCCAGCCATTGCTGGAGCACGGCGGCCCCCTCCAACGTCCTACCGCTTTCCAGGGTCCCGAATCACTGCCTGAGGGTCCCCCGCGACACCAGGATAAATACTCTCTGTCTACTGGGTAACGCCGAGAAGTTAGAAGAATATCTGGCTAAACACAAAAAAGCGTTCTTCGAGAAGACTAAGAAGGGCGACAGTCCCGCTCTACAAAGAGCGATTACCCCCAGGTGGACCGGAAGGCGGAAGCACAAGACGACCTACGGATATCTTAACAGGCTATAGTGTCGTCTAACTTAGATAGCCACATTAAATAATACCATCTCTGTTACAGATAACCAAACGAGGGGGAGTCCAAACGGAAGAGTCCAAAAACTAAGAACAACCGCACTTTATTCAAGGAAGATTCTAAAAAGAAAGGTTTTTCCCTGAAAGAATGAAACTGCAAGACAAGTGACGTAAGTCAAGAGAGCACCGCGACGTGAGGCAACAGCAACAGAAGGTAGAGATAAAAAAGTACTCTCGAAACCACGCTGATGAGACACGGGTTAGGCGCAAACATGTTCTCTCCTTTTGTTGCGTTTGCATTGAATTATTCCATCAATACCATGAGGAAGCTAAGCTATATTAGCATTATTTCCTTGGTTAACCGAATATGTTCAGTTCAAATAAATATCTTGGAAACTATTTTAGAAATTTGGAAAATTATTTCATCCAATAGTAACACTAGTTAAAGATAACGCGGTCCACTTAAAAAAAGAGGAAGTTTTTTTCCAAGTTTGGAAGTATTTATATTTGGAAACACCTGTATAACATTTGGTACGGATGTGTGGAAACGCATGACCTTCCCATTTCATTGCACAAAAGTAAATACCTTAGTCTCCATGGTATTCACAAATATTTAATTTCAATAAGAGCAGCGCAAATGCAAAAAATTCAAAGTGACTGTAAATATCTCATGCGATGTGTACAACCGATTAAGCTGATAAAGTATACCATTGTATTTAAAATAAGAAAGCTGGCGAAATTGGCTGGAAATTTATAGCTCCGACGCTATAACCGACTATCCTAAAGTGTCATAGCTTTATTCATAACATCGTTAAAAGTTATAACTAACGAGTTTCGTGAAATAGCCTGCATAAAGACTACTGATATTTTAGACAAAGAATTTTCCTTAAATATTTAAAACTAAAATAACAAAGCAAAAGAATAAGTTCTTTAAAGTTGTGGGGTACAAATTTACATCTTAAAAAGAAAAACCACAAAGTTAAACATGAAAATTAGAAAATATTGAAAGATTAATCCTTTCATTGATACCATATGACTGATCAACCTTCGTTGTGAAGTTGCCTTAATACATATCAGGGCACATTTCTGCAGGTAACTCCTCTGCCGTTTCAAAAATGTTACCCTATTTCGCTTTAGTCCAAAGGTTAAAGTAATTTCTACATCGCTAGCACTTGAATAGTCCGCTGATTCCCAAAAACAGCGATTTTCTTAACCTTTGTATAATTCTTTAAATTCACCCACAAATTAAGACGCAGGAGCATATAATTAACGTGTCAGCTAGCTATACATCGTTGAGATCTATGTTCCCCCCGTCCTAGTAAGCGTTATACTCTGAAAATTCTTCATCGTCGTTATCAAAAATTCATCATTCTCTCTCGAAGCATTAGCCATACGAGACCATCACCTATCATCGTAGGTAACGTACGGAAAGGAGAACGTTCTAGGGCGTCACTGGTGCACGCGTATACCGCTAAACGTACACCATCCTCGTAGTGAAACCCATTTCGTCCGCGTTGGAATCGACGTATGTACCGCTTCCTCCGAAGCAACCAGTGAAGTCGCTGCTCGCCGAAAGAAGAGACATATTCCGATATAGGCGCGGAAAATAGCGGGACCGACGATCCTCCACCGTGCAAAGTATCACGGTTGAAGTAAACTTCGTCGCGGAGTGCGGCAAGCATTAGCGAAGTTCGGTTTGAGTTAATGGTGCGCTCGCGGGACTAATAAGCCGTAAAGGAGGACATTGGGTAGCGGCCACCGCGATGAGGATGGTGATAATTTTGTGGTCGAAAACGTAATAATAAAAATTAGTGCGTCTTCTTTTTCTGTTACCTGCGCAAATAATTCTAAGGTTAAAAGGTACGTATTGACCTTCGCATAAGATCATCAGTAGTCAGAGAGTAAATACAAAATAAATTAATATTCATTAAAAAAATATATAATTGTCAATAATATTGACAGAAAACGAACGGATAGACGATTAACAGCAAATAAATTATACGTATACAAATGCATTATTGTTGTTAAAAATATGTACAATTGTGGCCCCCCGATATTACATTTTTTTTTGATTTTTGAAAGATAGTCATTTCTGTTCAAATGTTTTGCTTATTTTGCGATTTTAAAATTTATAAAAAAAAAAAATTAAAAATATGAGAGCAGCTCTTATCAAAGTATCATCATTAATTTCTTTATATATAATATAACATAATTTTTATTTTAATATTTTTTTTTAGTTAGAAATATAAAACGATGCTACTGGTAAGACAATGTCTATAGTTATTGTTATTAAATTATACAGGGTGTGTGCATTTTAATCGTTTTCTTTGATTTGTAAGCACAATAACTAAGCCTTTGATCAGATTAAGATCAAGCATTTTTAGTATCATTACAAATACAATAAATTAATAATAAAGGTAATTTGTTTGAGAATAATTTCATATTTTAAAATTTTTATAACGTCCTGTATGTTTTATGGCGGGTTTAAACAACATCCCGAAATAAGCAAAGCTATGGATCAAGCATGATTTTTTTTAATAAAAAAATGAGAAAGTTTACAAGAACAGGATCCATGCTGTAAAATATTCTTTTTAAAATGAATGAGATGTTTCAGCTTTTAACAGTGACGCGTTGTTAATATTTTCGATCGACCCGTATTAGAATTATTCAATTTCCATAATTTCTAAGTTAACCAATAAGATGAACGCCACATCTGAATATAAGTCGAACGTATTTAAAAAAAATCGCATCTGTACAAGTTGATCGGTACGTCTTTCCTGTTATTTCACTATTATCTACTCTAACTTTTCCAACATTTTCTTACTTCCACTGAAATGAATTGAAAAGAAATATTTTAAATACTTTAGACGGATATGCAATCGGTTAAAGCAAATTAATAAAATCCAAACTTCGTAACTTCGTGTCTTCTTCGTTGAAAGAAAAATTCTTTCTTTTGGATTGGACACAATTCGAATTTATATTGTTGTAAATGCTTCTTTCTATTATTTTTTATTCCGCTAATAAAATCTGAGCGTATTAAAGTAAAATGGCCGCCCCTCGGATTAAGAAAAGATACTTTCTTTCTACTTACTTTTTAAAAGAACTTCGCTTTAAGAACGATAATCGAACCCCCCAGGTTCGAACCTGGGTGACGATCGAGCGCGTTGAATATTGCGCTACCCGTCCCGTTAGCGCGCTGTTACATAAATGAATACAACATACCGAAGACAATAGAAATAGAACAATGACCTAGACGATTCAATTTTTCCGGAATATTAACTATTTAGGTGGTTGTTTATGTACACCTACGCATCCGTATAACTCTACGGCTATATACCGTGTCACACGTAATAGATTCTATATTTTACATTTGCTCACATTTAAATAGGGATCAATTCATACTTTACAAACGAAATTAAAAAAGCCTGTAAAAGCGAAAACTTAAAATATAAAATGCCTACGATGGACTTTTTTAAGGATGCGATCGACATCTATACAAGAGCAACCATTAAAAATAGCTACAATATTAAAAATTATTGAAGGAGAATTTCGTTAATCTATTAATTAAGAAACTATTTGCCACCATTTTTGTTGTTAACGATGAATAGAATTTGCCATATTATATCTGTTAATGTTGATTTCCTTTCTACAGATATACCCACAATCCTTGTGATCATTATTTAAAAATTATTGGCAAGATTTGTTGATTAATAAATATTTTTCTCATATGGTGGATTTTGTATGTAGCTCAATAAACCGTCCTTTAACCGTCTAGATCGAACAATACAAATACGCGGCGTAAAATTGTTCGATCGAAGACATACAGTTTCTTTCGCCCTCGCAACCATAGTATTGGGACTGGTTATGGAACAAATTATTATATTCTCTTCGAAACTTACGCGGTAACTTAAACAAACTATCCGTAGGTCACCTTATACGAAAGGACTTATTGAGAAATAGCAAATAACAAATAACCTTATCGCGTGCTTATTTATCGAAGAACTTGACCGTCGTATCGCTAAAATTCCATGAAAGTCAAAAAAAAGACTTAAGAACTTTAAGTTAGTAATGAATTGCTAATAAAGGTCAAACGAGAATGAAGCCGTCCAAAACGACTGCTTTTAATAAACAAATCCATGGTCATAGAAGATTTAAGATGCAACGTATAATTAGCAGTTTTTTTTTTTTTCATTGTTTATTGATGTGATGATATTGAGACAGAAGAAATTTATCGTCTAGTTTTCAATTTCACTTAGTTCTAATGAGATACGAATTAGAAAATCTTAATATCCATCAGCAATAGTAGAAAGTTCTATATGTTTAGAAGATATATATGTACATACGTATGTATGTATAAATAAGGAAGTAGGTTCATTGACAGTCTCTTTTTTTTTTATTATTTTACTAATTTAAAACAAAATTTATTCAAAACTTAAACGAGAGCAGCTAAATGATATTTATGGAATATATTTTTAATTATAGTTATTCGCTTTGGTTATTTATTCAAGTAAATATGAAACGTTCATACAGTTGCGGGTAAAAGTTTGGAAACGCCAGAATATCTCCAATAATGTTAATGTTAATGTTAATACCTCCAATAACGGCACTTTAATCTTCTTCAATCTTGGGATTTTTAAACGTAACATTCTATACATTCAAAGATGTATAGTTTTCAACATGAGTTCTTACGAAAATATTAATTTACTTAAATTTCTTAAATTTGGACAATAATCGAGATCTTAGTAGGCGTATGAAGCACAAGAAAGACAACGGTTAAATTGAAGTTGTAGTTGTATATTTTCATATTTTTTAGTTAATTTGAGTTGAAAATAGGCCAACTAATGGAGCTTTTTTCTTTGTTGTCGCGGCTTTTGCCGACACTAAGAGTGAAGACAAAACATCGATGAATTCTTTAGTTCGCATAACGTTAAAAAGAACAAAACAGCTCCAAATTTACCCAAAAACAGGATCACCAACGATGGTTAAAGATGACAATAATGCCTAAACTGGCGCAATTTAGTTGGTTTAGAAGAAGTCCCGAAAACAAATCTTGCACATACATACCCGCAACATTAGTAAAAATTTAGTACGATGAATTTAAAAAAAATGGCAAATATTATCCATACAAACCTTGTCTTATGCAAGAACTTCCTGATGACGATTTCGATAGAAAACTTGAATTTTGTAAATTTATGGTAGCGATTTGAAAGCTTTCCTAATTTACATTTTATTTTATTCCCCTGCTGAAGCAGGCCAAAATAACTAACATTAAGTAAAGAAAGGTCCACTCAACACCTCTTAAAATTAAATGTTTGAGCCGATGCTTTTTGCACAAGACCCGGTTACGAGGTTTCTTTAATCCCAATTTAACAGGTGAAACGGGTTATTTGAATCTTTTATGAAAATTATCCCTGCCTTAACGGATGAAGGACACGGTTTCAACAAGACGGAGCACTTCCGTCCACATCAAAAAAATAATGCTGATATGGCTTTCTCATGGTATTAATGGAATCATTTACGGCGGAAACAATGCAAGCATCCAGGGTCATCGGCGTGGTTCCGAGAGTGTTTTTACTCCACCTTGTATGACCGTTTGTCTCGCAATCAATACCACAACACTCAAAACGACGACCCTGCGTGAACGATTCCTAGAGGCCTGTAATGATATATCAACAGAACATATCAGGGAATACCTAGAAGCAACAGGACAATGCTGCTTCTTTATGGTATCGACGGAATCGTTTACGGTAAAAACGATGGAAGAAGAGAAGAAACATTACACATGTATGTACATGTTTGTGACTATCCAGCGTCGTCAGCATTGTTCCGAAAGCGTTTCTACTCCACCTTGTATCGCTGATTGCTTCACAGTTAATACCACAACAGTCACAGTCTATTGACCCTGCCGTTTAGAAAACGTTTCATCTAAAAATTGAAATTGATTTCCGGTCAATAAATTTAAAATGTCCGTATTTTCACATTGATTTTCATAACCACAAATACCAAATTTCACAGCAATTCCGCCACTGTTACTGTAGATATTGGCTATTTCCAGACTTTCGACCATCACTGTACTTTACTAGGTATTTATTTACTAGGTATATGTTGAGAGATTAACTGTACAACATCCCATGCGTTGCTTTCTTCGTTAAAAATATTAATTGCGCGCTGTATATCAATGCGAATTTAGAGCAACTACTTATAACTGTAAAAACAAATTATGAATTCCTACACATTAATTTCGTTCAAATAGGTGCCTATCGTAGATACAAGGTTATAGACAAAATCTAGGACGTTGCTTCTTTGTTCATAGCATGAAAACAACTAGGTTCGGTTTGCTGTAACAAAGATAGATGTTGGTAACGCATTGAAAATTTAAAGATGATTGTTTATTGTACTCTGGAGAAGTTGTAATGTGATATCTAAACAATACCAAATGCCATTATGTAAAGTCGCTATTTTCACTGTGAATTTACATACGTAGATATGGATCACAAGCAGAGAGGACAAAAGCGAGTGAGATCATACCTGCTTTGCAGCGATTAGACTGACTCGTATTTTATCGACTCGGGGAAACCAGTAGGCAACACGAACCCTTCCTTATGAGACGAATAGACACGAGTCTATCTAATCGCTGCAAAGCAGGTATGATCTCACTCGCTTTTGTCCTTTACAATCATAAGTGTTTGTATTACCCTTGCTGGAAAGAGTTCCAAATACTTTTTCCGGACAATTAACATGTCCCTTTTTGAAGGATACGAGGGACAGCTTTTACATTTCTACGAGATCATTGAAAGAACAACATTTTTCTTGGTACATCTCGCCTTATTGAGTCTCAAAACATTTCCTAATAAGGGCCATTCATTTTCTAGAACCTTTAAAGGCTTCTTCTACTTCTTGAGCTAATAAAAATCCGTTCTCCATGTATGTATTTGTTGTAAGTTGTTATGCGACAAATGAGGTGAATATTGACAATAAGATATTTATTCGATGTTGTTCTCCTTCAATGGATGGTGCATTAACTGGTCCTCGATCCTCCACAGCAAAGCTTAGATCTTACGATTCTCAAATCTTACGAATGCTATGCGAGTGTATTTATCACAAACATCAAACAGATGGACGCGCATTTACAGGCGAATGTTACTGAATTTTGCAGAAAATAAATGAAAGACATTATGGTTTGATCGATAGCTTCAAACAAATAAGAGGATTAGCATATTCCTGAGAAAAATTGAAGAGTCCACGATCCAAATAATTGGTCACGGTTACAAACAAAATAAATGTGAACGACGGTCACGACGCCATGTTTGAGTTGCTTCAGAAACTACCCCTTGTGATGTTACTAAGGAAGACTTCACCGAATGATTGGATACCATTGAAGCAGATAGAAACGCCGGTGATGAGACTGCTGATGTCGATGAAAGCACGCAAGTTTTCGAAAAAGTTTTGGAATATGTAGAACAGCAACTAAACGTCTAGCTATCATCTTCTGATGTATTGCTACGTAGAAGATGGAGAAACTACACCGCTAAGGACAGCAAAGAAATTTCAGTTAAATGAGAAACGGGTTATAGTGATAGATAATCACAACTGCATGTGTCTACTTTCAAATTTTAGATACTTACCTAATATTCGCGAAATATTTGGAGTCGTTGGGTATATAGATAGCACACTTACTATCTTACGTTTAACAGCTCCAGTTCTACATTCACTTAGTCTCTTTCTTAATTTTTTTTTAGATCTCTGCGCGACCAAGACACGATGTGGTTCTTCATAAGATTCTCTCACTTCAATTTAACTCTCATTATTTTAATATATACATATACAAACGCTTACCTACGAATATAAACCATAATTAAAGAAAGTTGCAGCGAGAAATATTGATACTTATATGTTAATTGAAGGTTTGCTTGAAATGCTATGTCATCATTCATCATTTATCTCTGTGTATTCTAATGATTTCAAATGATTGACTTCCTCCGTTTTTCTATGAGGTCAGGAAACTCGTACACGTACAACAAAGAATGATATTAAGTACAGATGGATAATTACTTTTCTGAATCTAATGACCATTGTTCAGACCATTATTGATTAACTCAGACGCCTTAATGTTGAAAGAAAAAATAATATTGTCGCTAAATCAAGAAGATTACTTGCCTACGAATTAACAATTTACAAAGATATTATTAATTTTTATTTATTCGATTCACGTGAGCGTTCTATAAAGTTATGCAGAACTCTAAAGGAACCAAATAATTGAAGGATTGAATAGATATACAGGGTAACTAGCGTCTACCTTATCAACATGTATAAAGATCACACCTGATGATCTTTCAGTAATCGCTAACTGCGAAAGTGCGAAGGCTACTAAAGGAATGAAAGCAATAAATGACAATGTTTATCACCTTCATTCACTAATACCATTTCTTACGAATATCGTCTGAAGGTGAATTACGAAGCAGATCTATTGAAAATCTATTACATAGAATGTCCGTGGAAGATACAAATATAACATATCCCGCTTTGACCGGAATCCTTGCTTCTATATCCAGTCACCATTCGTAATTAACTGTGCTTTACCCTCTACGGCGAGAGGGTTATAGAACCACTATACATACAATTTACACTAAAAAGGCTCCTGAAGTTATGACAAGCTTTAGAAAAGCTTATACACCTCGTTGGGCCGTCACCACAATAAAAAAAAATAATCGATGCTAAGTTCTTGCAGGTGGAATGTACTTATTTAAACTCAAATCGGAATCTTGAATGCACTGAAAAATATTTAAGGCAACATATTTTTTTTACCAGAAGAATATCGGAAAGACTATCACGTCAGATATAACGATGCGCTCTAATACAATTTAACTACTTAACAATAGAATTAAGTTCGATTAATGGAAGAAAAAATATATTCGAATAACCTGTTCGGGGGTCGAAGAAAGTGAATACGCTGTTATATGGCTCGTACTTATACAAAGACAATTATAACGAGAATACCTCCTTAAATAAACTACATATTTCATAATGCCCAGTTATCCAAACAAAAGATACAATTAAAATTTATGAAAGAACACGAGTGGTCTTGATTATTGATGAAAATGAGTAATTTTATAAATTAATAACGGTGTGCATGCATACGTTTGGCAGAAATTCCACGCGACTCGTCTATATGTGTCAGAATGAGATAGTTCCGCAGAACGTAATGCGTAATTAACCTTCAGCTATCTCACCACGCTATGAATCTAATATTATCGATACTTTATGTAAAATTGCTTCTATATTTTTGTGGTGGAATCTGTCTCCTCTTCAAATCACAAAACCGAAAGTTCTGTAATTATTATCAAACAATTCTTTTTTGTCTCGCCGATAACATTGTAAGATGAACAAGAAAAAAATTAAAATAAAATATGATTGAAAGCATCATTCGTTCGTGAACATTTTGCACATATAGCAATATTTCATTCGATTACATCTCTCTCTCTTATCTTCTTATTAACGGATAAAAAGAATTACTTTATATCGTCCCAAAATTTGCAGATACAGCACTAATTCTCCGAATGCATTTTTCTTTATGGGAGCGATTTTTCAGACAAACGAAGCCGATGCCATAGTTTAACTAGTTCTTTTCTCGTTTTGTAAAGGCGAAGCCTTAAATTTTGCCGAGACTTGGTTAAAAATATTAACCTTGTATTGCATAAGAATTAATTCCCAAAGTTTCAATGACCTAAAACGAATTATTGTGTAATCGACATTGGTCGACATAGGTACATGCTGCCTCGCTTGATCGATATACGAAAGAGTATATACTGGACAGTTCTGAAAACTTGGTGATATACTAAAGCTCGCATGTGCTATTAAAATAAAATATTTTTAATCGTCTGCTAAAACTTCCGGTTACACCGGAAGTAGTTGTCAACTTTATTATTTTAAGAAAAGCACCTACATACAATAACATTTTTGAATACCTATTCAATTTTAAAGTTTGTTGGTTGTTAAATAGCAACTCCGCTTCTATTTCTAATCATATTTGAGACTTTTGTGGTTTTTTAAATTTTTTGAGTGAAAGCGTTTAACTCGGAAAATTGAGATTTTGCAGAAATGTTGACCATGCAGGATAAATCTAAAGACCAAATAAATTAAGCTTTCGAACTAAAAATATGTCAAAATTTCTCTTTCTTGTCAAACCGCTCTTACAGAAAATCAAAAAAAAAATTAACACATTGACAGACCTTAAACTTGAACGAGGAATTCGAATATGTAGTAATATCAAAGCTCACAGTTACTTCCGTTATAACCGGAAGTTTTAGATAATCGCAAATATTTTAATTCAACAGTGCACATAAGATTTCGTGCATTACTAAATTTCAGAATTTTCTTCGATATGCAATTCCTCGCGAGACTCCCTAATGTATTTAAAAATATTTACATACCTGAGCAGGACATTGACGTGATGTTATTCATATTAGGTATAACTTCGTCATTTAGGTGTTAAAAGCAACGTTTTAACAACTTAACATCTAATTAGCCATGCGCTAATGATGATAATTGAAGAACAATGAAATATTCGCTATTCAAATACAATATTAATGGTGATATTTATCTAAAAAAAATTGCCAAAAAATATGTTTTTTCCTGTGATTATTACATAATCGGTAAATATTGTTCTTATTTTCATGTTTCCTCTTTACTTATTTTATTTTATTTAATTTATTTATTAGTTGTTGATTCAACAAATTCACTGAACAAAGGTACGTAACCAAATATATAATGCTAAGATAGGTTAGAGTTTCCTCATGATATTGATGGAATAATTCACGGCAAGCGCAACAAAGGAAGAGAAAAAAAAATTCTAACGCACGAAGATGTTTCTGTCTATTTGGCGTCATCGGCGTGGTTTCGAGAATATTTTTTTATCTACCTTCTATCACTGCTGTCTATGCTGTAAATTTGCGATTTGCGAGTTTAAAGAGCAAGTATCGGTTTTGTAAATTATGTAATTGATGATATTGTGTGCGCTATAAAACTAGGGAAATTTCGAAGGACTATCATAACGTCAAGAACCACACCACAGCATACAACTAAGGCAAAGCAAGCAAATTGACAAATTTACATACGAAATGAATGCGTCTTGCGTAGAGCAAAGCTAAAAAAGTTTGTTTCATTAAACAATGCTAAAGCCTAACTATTTAGGAGCTATATGTGCCCTGAAAGATATCAATCTTTAATGCGAAAAATCAACACCAAAGAAAATTTAAAGCAAGATGTATTGTTGTCTTAAACCTTATCCGTTTAAAACATTCTGTATGTGCGTGCAAAACCCGTTGTTGTGGCTTTAGTTATGCATAATAATATAATGAGACGATTATTTCACACTACTGACATACATTCTGACAACGACAGAAGGCGCTTCGTTAGCTAGATGTCACGGCCACACGTACGTACATATGTGAATGTACGCTGCCGTTCATTTTTGTTTTAATTTACTTCTCGAAGTGCGAAATATGGTTAATTACTTTTATATTGCTTACAACTACATCGGAGAGTTAATTCCGACGGCCTATTCCAGACATACAGAAAAGAGAAACTAATCAGGCGCGATACTGTTGGCTAAAAAAAATCTAAAACAATCTTCTGACTTTTCCGACTGATTTCACAGTGATTATGATTTGGCCCTGTTTACACAGCGAATCTTAATCTAATCGGAAGAGTCGGAGCCAATCGAGCCGCGCGAATTACGTTTAACTAATTTGTAATCGCCCTGCGAACAAGCCTATCGGCTCTGATTTGCTTAAAATTTTGTTTTCGATCAAAGTTCAAGATTAAAACTTCAGTCACTCGATGTTTATTGACGTGTCTATCTATCTATCTATAACTATCGATGGCATGAATTCTGTCTTAGTTTTCTATTATCCTGATTTATGCTGTTTGCTAAGTTGCTAGCTGCATTGCCGAATTTCGTAAAACTGGTGCTATAAGCTAAACATATTGGGAGACTCGTGAAAAAAACTGTATCGGTCATCCTTCTACAGAGTCAATTACAGGAAACTGATTTTTCGTCAGCATCTCGAAAAATATTTATATAAAATCCACGTTGTAGTGAGAGCGCAATATTTGACAAATCCTCTTTCAGGCGATGTTTAGCTTCGATCTAAACGGTTTTATTAACGAATAAACCCTGAGTGCGTGGTCCAGTGAAAATTCTTATGCTATGATATACAAAACTATTGCTGTTTAAAAAAATGCATGTTCTTCACGGAGAAGAATTATTGGTCCATCATTCTTGCATGAAACGGTAAACGCGGAAAGACTTATTCCAACCTTTTCTGAACCATGAATATATTGATAACCGTGTAGATTTCCTCCATGTTATCTTGATTAAAGTTCGCCACTTTCATGAAATTAACAAAGACTAAACAGACTCGTGTCTATTCGTCTCATAAGAAAGGGTTCGTCTTGCTTACTAGTTTCCCCAAGATTCGACAAAACACGAGCCTGTCTGCTAATTTCTTGAAGCATATAGAAAATGGAGAAACTTAATTATGATCTATTCACCCTATTGCAAAATACTGGAATTTCTTCAATCAAAACAATAGCTTAACTTAGAATAAAAATAGAAATAAAAAAATAAAAGTAGAAATAAATTAACAAGTAGTAAGAACATTAGAAATTTCAATCATAAAGAAATAATCGGAACGTTATCTTTTAGTTTTCTGGCAGAAACGAAATTTCTTTTTAAAAACTTCTTGTAGGTGCCGTAAGTCGCCTGTTAGCATAATAGACGTCAAACTTTTAGATGTCCCCAGAAAAATACGAAGAAACACTTAAAAGATCCATAGCTGTTTGTTGAAATCCAACAAGAAATTCGCCCTGGCATTCATCTGCAACATCTGTTCCACAAAACAAATGAAACTTAAACCGCACCAAAGAATGTATCTTTATTTCTATTAATTTTGTTGTATTCGTTTTGTTAATAATGGGCAATTAGGTCAGCCCTAATTTGAATCATTAATCAAATACAATCAATTAATAATTGTTAAAAGTTTGCGACACATTTCAGCTGGAATCTACGCAATAACTACCATCTAATCTCCGCGCTGAGATACCAGACGATGGAAACATCTCACGCAGGATTTTCATTAACATGAGACCTTGCGCCGTCTTGTTGATACCAAATAATGTCTAATGGTAATTGAAATTGATCCGTAGGATCCGTTAA
This sequence comes from Oryctes rhinoceros, assembly GCA_020654165.1. NCBI lineage: Eukaryota > Metazoa > Arthropoda > Insecta > Coleoptera > Scarabaeidae > Oryctes > Oryctes rhinoceros. Next base: position 18,411,311 of record JAIOKQ010001012.1, read on the forward strand.
GTTTATCCACGCGTCGTTTGGAGTAGCAATAAAAACGGCGTTTCTTCTATCATCTTCAAGATGATACGAGTCCAGTATTGCGGCAAAGCAAATACCGCACTAAACTATTGCCTTTTGAAAGAGCTGCGGTTTCTTGAATATAATGCATGGATTTTCAACGGAACAATATCGCAAGTTCTGGTTATTCCTCTCGCCATAATAAGTCCCGGCCTCGTTCCAAAATCGAACGGCTACACTGTAAGCGTGTGTTATGTCGAACTTCTAACTACTTATAAGGATGATAGGCAAGTCTTCTTTCAATATCGTTTGTACAGAGATCGCTTCACGAAATGATGAAGTTGCCGACTGGTTTCGTCGAGAGTCGACAAAATACGAGTCTCTCTAATCTTTGCTAATTTCGTAAAGCGTACGAATTTTACTGCTGAGAAATTCGATCCGCGGAGTAAAGATTCATTTGAATATGTTTCAATCGCATTTCTAATATGCAAGATGTTCTCTTCCGTTCTTGCTCGTTTTACCATAAAATCGCCTATAGGTCCTTCTTGGTGCCCATCTTCTAATTATTCGGCTAGACGGAGCCACAGTAATACAGAATTCGTGTTAACTGCTGCACCTCTTTTAATAAATACTAATTGCTCTACGAGCAATCAAAGAACCGAGAAGACCAAAGAACTCGAAGAGGTTATAACATTCCACGGGAACATACTTATGTATGTAAGTGAAAAGAAAGGTGCTTAATGAACCTCGAAGAAATAACGAAATTACAAGTTTCGGGAAAGGCATTAAAATCACGCAAATAAACATTTCTGCTTAAAAAAAATAATTAAATTAAACAAGAAAAATAAGGTGCCACGATCATCATTTAATTATCCGAATCATCTTAAACAAAAATGTAACCATAATCAAATTTTTCATGATATTTTTGCGTTCCTAAGTGGTCATAAAATTACCAGCGGCAGTGTACGCGCAATTTCCTAGCGAGTCTCATGCCGATGCAATGCAGCACATACCGATGGAACCCATGAAACCGTACAACATATATTACCGTCTCAGTTGACCGGGCTCCTAGCGGTACATCTTACAATACCATTCTGGTTCGAAAGACCAGGAGAACATTTGCATACGTAGATTCCATCGCGCGGACGCGTTGGTTTACAGTTAATTTACGTTTTAGTATATGCGGCCAGTGTGTTAAAGTTATGAAATGTACTCGATGGCCTACACCAATATGACAGGACCGAATTGAGGTCGGGTATACGGGGTGATCTTTGCAATGTCGGTTAAACATTGAAGGAAGAAGTGGAAGCCTGCATCTTTATTGAAGTAAGAAATATTTTGAATGGTAAAAAAAAATATTCAGAGAAGGAATTAAATTTAATGCGTTTAAAGGATTAAGTGAGCTACACCGAAGAATGTATTGATCAATAATCAGGTCAATCGAAAAATCGTTGCCCAACTCAAGAACTTATTGACTTTATTCACCAAACTTTAGCTTGGATTGGCCACTTTTTAAAAGAATGGTTTTCTTCAACCCGCAACATTTCCGTCTGTAATATTCAGCAATCGGCGTATAATACAAATAAAGGTAAAAATAATTCACGTTGACGCAGTGCGAGTAATTCATAATATAAAAAAAGATATACAAATGACTTCACCTTTCACTGATCATGCCGTCAGCTTCTTCAGAATATTTCTAAAGACTTTACGCTTACGACTTACGCTTTACTGATCCACAACCGTTTCGCTTCGCGTGTAACTTCCGCGTGTTGCTGATCTTGTATCCGTCTTCGCGATTGAAGTTTTTAATATTCTTCATTATTTTTATATTTAAAATATATAAACTATTGGAGAAAGCTAACGACTAAGAATGCCAAATAAAATTTAGAAAAGGAATTGATTATCAGACTTGCATTATTTTTTTTTGTACCATTATTATTTAATTGTTTGAAAAAGACTAATTTTTTTTGAGATTCTACCTACGATAAGCATGTTTCCAATTATATTTTACATTCGCATTTGATAGAATTTGTTTTTCTTTGCATGAAATCCATGTCTACAATTAGTATGATCGCACGCTTTTATCCGTTTTGATTAGCGACCTTTTTGATTGTTTTTAATTAATTACATATAATTTTGCTGCTAGATGGTGATCGGTGAAGTGAATTGGCGGCAAATTTTCCATGTTTTAATTGCTGTTTTTATGAGTTTAGTAAGACCTTCTATGAATTGCAATTGCTTAAAAGCGATTTAGAAAACTTAAAAAACATGCCCATTGCTTAATGCAAATCACCTCATTCAACCTGTTTCTTACTTCCGAACTGAGTTATTCCCATCGATCTCCGGTACATGTTCGAGTATCGACCTCTTCATCATCATCATTGACCCCGTTTGAAATTTCATCGACCCCCAAGATGTTAAAGTTGAAGTATACAGGGTGTTAGGTAAACATTCGGAAAAAATTCCAAGGGTTATTCTTTGGCCAATTCTAAGAATATTTTGTCCTATGATGATTTCTGAAAAATTCATTTGTTTCGAAGATACAGGGTGAACAATAAACAGGGTAAACAATGTATGACCCGTAGTACTACTCCTTCTTCATCTGACATGTACAGTAGCGGCGACACTGTAAAAAGGTGTATTCACATGGAGCCTTCTCTTCTTTTTAAATGTAAAAGTTCAGAAAATAAATTCCTGATTGTTTTTTAATAACAAAAGATGGTACATCTGGAAACAGAGTCAAAATTAAGGTATTTTCAGAACATACTGTATATTATTTCTATTTTTGGCACGAGAACATATAAATCTAAGCACAACAAGGTCAATAGTTATTTCATTCTTTCGAAACTTTGCAGTTAAATAATTAGTAAAATAATCGTAAAGTAGGTCTACAAATTTCATAACGAATGCTGTATGTAGGTAAACAGTAATATTGCGTGACTAATTATTCTTAATGTGTCTCTGAACACCAACATTTTATTTGATGCACGCCATTACGGAAACGAGAACATCTTTATGCTTCACCGTTCCTGAGTCATCGACGATTCTATTATTATACGCGCCTTAAATTTAAGTTACTTTTTCCGCATTTCACGCTCGTCATCGATAGGTCTTTTTATTTCACGTTAAAGCGTGCATCGTTCCCATCTTCTTCTTCTGCACTGGATAATTTGGGACGAAAAGACTTCTCGATTGCCAGATGCGGAGCTGCGACAGAACCGGATCAGAGGGAAGTTCTTATATGAAAAATAGAGAGGACAAGGTGCATATGGAATAGGGTTAGTGCTAAAATAAAATAAAGGAAAAAAATACTGAAGAAGGTTGAGCTTTTAAATTAATACATTTACCAATTAAATCTTTTGTTTCTTGTTTAAATCAGAAACAATTGAAGGATATATGGTTTAGAGTAGCTTCATTGCTGCAACTTCAAGAAGGAGAGTCCGCAATGCCAATTTTGAATGAACTACAGATAATTTTCACTTATCTTTACACTTCTTGAAGCTCTTGGATTGAGGGAAACTAGCTCTCGCTAGTTGATCAACTCACTTATCCTCAAAAAACATTTTGATAAACGTTCAATTGTGGAGTGTTCTCGAACACGGTGGTTCTATGCCGCGGAATAAGCTCTCCTGTTAACCATGCTGGTAGAAAAAGTAGAATTCCTATTTAAACCACGCATATCATGACACGCCCAAGTGCCAAGTTTGAAAAATTAGATAGCCGGTAACGAAACAATGAACAAACAAACGAACCTAACATTCGAATATGGTGCATTTGCCAAGTGCTTAAGAGTGCCTATGCTGTGCTGTGTCCTAAGAACACGATCAAATTTAGGCGAGGCTCCCCAAACCAGCATGTAGTATTTCGCTCTCGAATCATCAGCAATACTGATAATCGTCAGGGCCATTCTTTTCTCCTCTTATAGCTACAGAGGCTGTTTTTCCTTCAGCTTAATGTTAAATTTCTAATCTTAATATCCGCCAGAAAAGAATTGATCTTTCTTTTGAAAACAAGAAACATAACTGACTTAGCAATGCGATACCTTTTAAGCTTTTACAAAAGCAACAAAAGAAAAGACAATTTTTTGGACAACTCCTTTTATTTCCTTTCAATATATTATTTACTTTGGTGCAAATTCTCAACAATTCTTTTTCACTCCAAAGTATTTTTTACAGGTTTCAGCATTTTTTTTGTTTAACATTCAGATGTAAAAAGAACTCGTTAGGCGATAAATCGAATTGAATAATTGTTCTACGGGCGATGTAAAAGCATTGTCATAATGAAGCTTAATGCGACGTTGTCGATATGACATTGATGACTTCGGGCAAACAAATTGTTGTATACTGTTGTGCAACGAAAGAGTCACAAGCAGTCGTTGTTTCCCGACTTTTGCTGGATTCGCTTCATCTGGAAACACACCCAAACAGCTAATTGTTGCTCGAGTTCCGGTTCGTACGAATACCTCACCTGTAACGATGTAGACGGATTTTAAAGCTTCCCTATCGAACGTTTCCTTACATTGATTGACACGAACCTTTTTTTGTGCTTATTATGCGGAATCCATCGCGTTATTGTAGCTTGAAAAACATTTAAGAATATACTCAGAGCGCAAGATGTTAAGCCCAGTTTAAACGAGAGATTCATCCTCCATCAATAAGGCATCGGTAAGAAATGCCTTCTTGTAGCCCAAAAGCTTGTTCGTAAGACCTTAGACGATGGGAAGTAAATACACAACATACAATATTGAAGAATGCGAAGAACCCGAGGACCTGCATGCTACCGAAACCCTGCTAGAATGCATTATTCTCGTTCCTACTATGACCATCATATAGATTACTCATAGTTTATGACCTGAATTTTTCTACGCAGAGCAACGAAGTTTCTGTTCTTAGAACCAGAAAGGTGTAATGCTAATGAGCGGACCAAAGACAATGCGAGATCCTGCGGCCTCATTTCCACAACGCATGAAGAAAATAGTAAATCATTTGCCTAGAACTTGACCAAGAGAAGAGCTTCCTTTCTTCCCACATCGACAGTTGCTGGGCGTTTAGTCTTAACGAATTTCTCGACTCCCAACAACACGGATATAAGTGCGGAAACCGTTGTGAAAGTACACGTTTTCTTATGTAATTAAAATTAAATATACGTATATACATATATAGTGGAACAAAATGGAAGGTTAACTAGATACTAATTTTTTAACATCGTTTATTCAAATCTGTGGCATACAAAGAATAATACGCGTAGAGGTTTTCACCAGCCTATTTTGTTGGTGATTTCACTGCTCTAGGAAATACATTAATGATTATGTAATTAATAAAACCATATGGTAAATATAAATAATAAATTCAATCATTAATCATACATATAGAATAAGAATATGCAGAATGATGGGAAATTGTATACGTTGGTACTAGTAGAAAGGGTTCGGCGCTGCCGTAAGATTCCTTGATCAACCGCCATTTATGCCATATGCTTGCAAAATTGTCAATAAAATTTGTTGTACATGAACCCGCTGATTCAATCCAAAACATTTAAAGAGGCTTAGTAGATGCCTTGGGCTCAACAACGTTACAGCACAGCGGATACCATATCCATCTAAATGCTTGGTAATGTCGTCTAAAAACAATAGTACTGTCCAGCACTTAAGTAATACTTTCACTTAATGATGCATTTCTCAGATTTACGGAATCTTCGAGAAATTTGGGCTTATATATTGATTGATCTAGATTTTAACAGCCACAAATCCTCAATGATGTTACTATAATGCTAGTGGTTGCTTAGGAAAGACTTTTTTCTACGCCACCTTGGAAGAATCTCCTAGTCGTTATCGAACGTTGAATATTGCGTAATGTACGCAATATTCGACGTTCGTTGCGTACGTCTTTTAAATAAAAACATTCGCGTCAACTTATTTTACTTTGTTAGCCCATTTTTTTTTAACAATTGTTTTATTTTACATTTATACGTAGCCCTTAAGTCACTCTACCTTTCTACGAGGTGTAGGACGTTGATAGAGTTGAATCGCATAGAACTCTAGTTTTTTACAAATTTTTCTCCGTAGCTTTCTATTTGGCGTGTATTGTTGCATTTGTCCTTAGTTCTTCCAACCATGTTCTTCGTAGTCGATCTTTTACTCCATTCATGTCATTTCATGTCTCCATTTCAATTCTTCCATTTTTTCGACTATAGATCTTATTTTCAAATTTTGTCTAAACATTGTAATTTTGATCCCATCTATTTTTGCTTTATTTTTGATTTTTCGCAAAAATCTCATTTCTATGGCCGATATTTTGTGCCTTTTATGTCTCAGTTTCACATATCAGTATCATCTCGGTTTCACATATTTCTTTCTCGCTCAAAAATTAGTTCTTAATACCGTTATTTAATTTCCCTCCAGCAGTTACTCTTTTTTTATTTGTTCAATAGCTTTCCTTATGATTTTTATCGTTTTTTTTTACTGGCTTTCATATTGCTTCGAATGGCTTAATTTTCGTTTTTAACCATCTTCATCGCCTCGTCCAATATTATCGTAAATACTAAAGGACTTAGGATACATCCCTCCCTAAAACCCAATATTGTTTCAAATAATTTCAATTGGTTTTGTCTCGATCTCACGTAGTTTGTTGTTTGTTCATAGCTGCATATCTGTCTTAATATTTTTCATCTATTTTGTATTTATTATAGATATTTTAGCTGTGGCCTTTTTTAAGTGTCCATGATTGTCCAATCTTTTGGAGTGTTGTCTTGTTACTATGTTATGCATTAATTCTTTAAGTTCATCACATCTAAAAAAGCTGCATATCTGTAGTTTTCCAATTGCTTCGTTTATTTACCAATTTCCTCTTTTCGCGTATTTTCTATTTCATGATCGAGTCTAGGGTTCCTATTGTTTTTTGGAGTTATGTCTTTCTCGTCCAATAGTTCTTTAAAGTATTCTCTCCACCTTTCCGTGATTTTCCCTTCGTCTCCTATAACACTTCCTTTTTTATCTTTGATACCTATTATGTTTTGCCTCATATTCTTCATCGTTCCAAAGAATGGTTTCTGGTTATCGGCATTTTTTATTTTGCATCAAATTTTTGCCACGATTTCTTTTTTTTTCCCCCTTTATTATGCGTTTGACATTGATCTCTTATTTTCTATATTCATCGTAGATATTTCTTCAATTTTTTCTCTTCATCTTTACCTACTCTTTTCACTTTCCCTGTCCACCAATACGTTTACGCAACATTTCTATTTACGATATTTGTTCCTGCTGCCGTTAGAATTATATTTTTAAAATTCTGTCCCTATCCTCTCTTTTTATCAATATTATAATATCCACTTTTTCCAATTCAAGTAAGAAAGTGGCCAATTCCTGTTTTCGGCGGTTCTTTTACTTCGATATACTTCGCTTTTCTCCCCACTAATTTTTTTTTTTGTCAGAGAATAGCGTGTATCTCGTTTTTCGTTTCGTGAAGATACCTATCTGGTCATTTTATTTACGTCTTTTTTCATAAAATGTACATATCCTATCTTAGAATGAAACGTAGTTTTCCTAGTCTTCTTCCGTTATTACTTACACACTTCCTGTCTATATTTTCCCAAGCATCATTCTATTCCTTCGTTGAAGTAGAATGCTTGGAAAATTATCAGGCAATGTACTAATAATTCTAAATCTCGTTGTAGATGAAATGAATTCTTCATTTCATGTACAACGGCCATCATTCGTTAGTTTGGAGTTTACTTCATATCTTATCGTATTACATTAATTTATCGTTCACTGAAGGTACTTTATCAAATGTTCTCAAAGTTGCTTCTGTAGTACCAATTCATAAAAAGATTAATGTAGCGGATGCATTGACATCAAGTATCTCAAAGATCTTGGAGTATTGTATATTAGACCCCGCCAACCGCTATTTAAGCAATTTAGCTTTCTACCACTTCCTTACCACATATTCGAAGTGTGAGGATTCCTAAATAACTTTAATGAAAAAAACGATTAGGCGGATAAGTTACTTGACTAATATTTCAAGGAACCGACTGACTTCTTGAAACATTACATAAGTTGATAATTTTTTTTTAATTTATATATCGGACTCTGCCGAATCTAATTGTAGAGCAATTTATTATTTCATTTCTGTTGGCCTTTTATAAACGAAAGAAGTAATTAGGTCAGTAATACCGTTTTGCTTTCTCAAGTCAGAAGTTCTCGTGTTATATAATTATTAAAACTCGGTACCGCTGCGCTCCAGAAAAAAATGTAACGTTTCTTTTCCGTTTTCTTCGCACTACGACACTGTCAATCTTCATCCGATTAGGATAGCCCAACTTCCTGTGCCAGAAATATCTAGGACAACGTACCGAATGCGTCAAGGTTGCCGGGTTACCTTGACCGAGCTTTGTCCCATGCCATCGACCCGCTCTTTTCGATAGCCGGTGTAAATTATGCTTTCAACAAATGCCTATTTAGGAAGATAATTATCATCGCGTAGATATTTCAGCGCAAAGCGGCCGTTTGTAAATTAAATTAGGAAGAATTTCAAAATTTATTTGCCGCAGCAATTGCACAAAGCACGATGCTCTCAGAAGGAAATTAAGGCTTTCGCAAATCGTATTTACAATTCGTTGTAATTATTTTCTTAAAAAAAAAACCGACTAACGTAAATGCATTTTCTTAACGTTAAGTTTCTTTTTCAGACTGTAAAAATGGAACTGCGAGCTATAGTCCTAATGATAATAAAGATAGTCATCTCCATACCAACAATACTGTTAATATTTGAACCACAATTAGCATCAGGATCGGCTTTAATGGGCGGTCATATAGACAATCGAGCCAATTCGACATTACCAAACTTTCTACTAGATCTGAACGATGATGAGAAAGAAATCGAAGTAAATGAGACGGTGAGTACATATCTCTATACACGATGGGGCTTCTCTTTATTTTCGGGAAGATCGAAGTATGCTTATATTTAAAGAACGCCGTGGCTCCAAATTCGGCGCCGGCTGACGTAATTTGCGGGATGCTAATCCGCTCCCGATCGAAGAATCAATGATTTCGCATCTGGTACATCTTAGCAACAACCATCCTTTTAATATTCTTCTTAGTAACCATTATTGTTATTACCAGCGAACCTTTTCTCGCGACTTGACCTTCTTCTCCCTTTCTATACCCTTTCTACCCTCCTTTTACCAAGCTTTTCTTCTTTATTATTTAATAAAACAAAACTTTTTCTGATTTGTGATCGAGTTCCTAGGATATCCTAAAGTCATCATCATCAAATCAAATGAAGTGTTTTTATCGATTTCTTCCGCATGATTTAACTGCGTTTTCAGCAAATTTCTCCGTAGATTGAAGGGAAAGAGGAGGTGACGTGATATGACTTATAGATATCATTTTTGGATACAGAAATGTGAATTACATAAGATTCGTTTCCAGATTTTTAGAACACTCTGACTCTGTCGGAAAAATCAAGCACTCTGCATATAATGAACAACATTCATATTGTTACAAGTTCGTTTTTTCTTTATTGCAGGACAAATTCGAACCTAACTCAACAGCTGATCAACAACCAACAACGTCCGAAAAGGCCGAGGAAATTCCGAACCCATCTCCATTGGTGGTACCAGGATACAATCTCCCAGACAACCTCTTCAACAATGGTAAACCGTTCTATCTAGAAAAGGATCCTCTGACCGGAAACGTAGACTTCCTAAGTAAAGATCCGGAGCTGGATACTTACGATGAAGACGAGGACTACGAATACAAGGAAGACGAGCAAAATCCAGATCTATATTCGAAGCCGAACATCGACAGGAAAGATACCAACGTTGGAAGCCACAAGCCGAACGACGTTAACCAGCTGACGCCTACGCTTTACGATTTCCTAAACTTGCCGGTGAAATACAACCCGGATAAATATGTTTATCCGTTGATCAGCAGTTCTTACGCGAATACTAAGGTGCAAGGGAACGTAAATCGTTACCATAATCACAAAGATTACGCTGTAACGACGTACAAACCTATGAAGACGCCGACGTACCATTCTACGAAATATTTTTACTTCAGTAAACCGTACAAAACAACGCCTAAATACGCTACTACTGAAAAATCGACTACTACTGATACAGCCCAAAAAACTACCAGCGAAATATACTTAACCAGTGAAATAAATTTAATGAGTAGTTCCATGAACGATCCTAGCTATGGCGAGGAAATTCAATCGACTCCAAAGAATAAGATAGAAGATTCTATATATCTCACCACGAAAGAAGAACGAAATCAAAATAATACCATCAACGGCACTGTTACTACTACAACGCCATCGACAACAACGGAAAAAGTAATGAATTTCTTTGAACAATTATATATGAGCTTCCATGAGGATGTGGATACTACGACTAAAAGAACGACCACACCAACCGCCACGACAACAGAGACAACGATAGAAAAAGATGAATACGATTTAAGTATGGAGGATGAAGAGGAGGAAGACGAGTTGTACCATCACAACGTGCTCACTGGTTCCCACATGGTACACGGCTATAATCCAGAATACGATGCTGATGTAACCGATAATATTGCCGTTGAAAATAAACCTCATATATTTATCGAAAGTACTACAGCGAGAGAAGTATCAACATCACCATTTACAACGACTCGAAGTCCAGTGATCACCGCTAAAACCACTACGATTACTACCGAAAAACCTGAAGTTGTTACGTACAATTCTTCCGCATTTAGACCAAATCAAATCGCTGAAGTTTTCGACGAGGACGAAGACGACTATCCTTACTATTCCCTACACAAGCCACAAAATAATATATCTCAGGTATTTCCATCTAACGACATTAGCGTTAAAACCTCTACGGAAAATAACATAGGTATATCCTACGCAACTAGTTTCATTGGTGCTAGCGAATCCGGGGAAAACACAAATCAATCTTACGTTGTGAATACACCCTCGGCCATTCTAACACCGTTAAAGGTGACATCGATGCCGTTAGGGGAAAACCACGTAACTCACAACGGACATCAGCCTATCATTTTGGCCACTCAAAACCTTCGAGAGCAACTCAATAACGAGAAAGTAATCCCGAAGCCTTTCTCGCCGCCAAAACCAAATTTGCAGTCGATAGCTAGCGGCACTAATATTCGCATAGCGCCTAACCAGGATACTGCTTCGTTTGTTATTGGAAATCAGCAAGCCGGCGCGGCTAATCAGTATTTAGGCGCGGCGCTTAAAGAAAGTCCTTATGATAGTAATCCGTTTAGACCATTCTACGGGCAGAATGTCAATCAAGATTATGTGAAGTATACGGCTCAGGCGAATCCAGAGATATCCCAGACGCCTCCTAAGAACTTCTTTAATTTAAATTCATCTTCGTCCATTAATATCCAACCAATTCGCAATTCGGAAGCTTCCTTGGCGATCGGCGTTCCGATTGATCTGATCCAGGGCAAACCTGGACAGGTTGTAGATGAATCGCTGGAAATCAACAACGAAGGGATCCAGTTTCCCAAAGGAACCGGGCCGAAAATCGTATTTCCGGAAGAGGACCGTGAAGTACCGGCTTTTAACAGCAACCACGAACTTAAACCGAATTATAATACCCTCGCTAATAATAAGGAAATTCTAAGATTGAGCTCGAAACCGATGCTACATCAATTGCCAAGCGATTTAACGCCGCCTAGTGAAGGCTTTCCGCAGCCGCGTCCGCCTTACGACCCCAGACCTGGGCATTTTCATTCCGGACGACCTGAATACGCTAGACCACCTCGTCCAAATGAAGTATATAAGAAGATGGATAAGCTACCTAATATTTTGCCACAATTCAGACCCAACATGAAAATCAGTCATCGTTACGATATGCCGAATAAGAATTTCCATCGTCAACCTCTTCTAGAAAGGCCTTCCAATAGACCAATTGGATTTTTCGAGAAATTACAACCTCCGCCGCCACCGAAAAATCTCCAACATTTACGGAAGGTGCCTCAGTTAGAACAGGAATTAAAATACAAGCAGAACATCGCAGAGGATAGGATTATTAACGAACAAGGATACAAGAAGACTACGCCAGATCAATTTTTATTCTACCACACCCCGCCAAAAATGATATTAGCGCATAGGAAGAAGGGTGACGTCGACCTAGAGGTGGAAACGCTTCAAATGATTCAAGCAAAGCACGACAAGAAAGATAAAGCTAAAGTAGAAGTGTCGTCCTCATTTCAAACTGCTCCCAAGAACAAGGACGCTATTGATAAACCACTCTACGTTGTTTATCCAGTCAATACAGCACCGTTGAAATTGGACGCGATCGATACAAGTAAGAAGGAGACGGTAGTCATCGGGACTAGATCAGAACTGCCTTTACCGCCTTCGAAAATACAAGAGTCCAATTACGATTTTAACGATTCTAAAAGTCAATTCGACTTCAACTTCCACGAAAGACACGATTCACCTATACTGAAGCCCCATCCCAGACCAAACCCGGTAGTTAAGTCGGAGTTTCCGTATGCGCTTGAAAGACCTAATCCGACGTTATTGGCCACGCCAGAAATTGAGAATAATATCGACGCAATATCGAAATTCGAGTCCAATAATTGGAACAGTCTAGACCACACCGAATCTAGAATAGTACCCGGATCTAAAATTAACACCCAAGATCAAATTTCAGTTAAACTGAAGACGTTTACGGAGAAACCCATCGCGATCGCTTATACACCAACAGAACCGCACCATCACGAAAAATTCTCGATGCCAAACTATGCAAGTCCCGTAATCCCCGAGATTCGTCCGAACTATAATTCCGAATTTACAGTGAGCGCCGTAATGCACACACGGCCGAAAATTGAAACGGAACCGCAGAGGAAGCAAGATAAAATCGACAAGAACGCGGAATTGGACTTGGAAACAACGCACGTGCCTCAATTAGATTTCCAGGCACCTTTTCAGCCAAGCATCAACGTCGACAACATAACTAACGGTTGGTCTGCCGTTAGGGATAAAAGTAAAACGAGCGACGGTGCTGACACTACGACGACAACGGCAGCCAGTACTAGCGAATTCGACATAGAAAACTTTAAACCGCAACTTATCGGCGGTTTCAAGCCGATCTACAGCTTTCCCGAAGCCGAGGAAGCGAAAGTAATGGAAATTAACGAAAGGGAAGAATAATGAGGAGACAATCGGTACTTCCGAGCCTTCATAGATTACCATCGAAATGTAACATATTTATAAGATTAGAAATTAACTTCGCGTTTATGCTTGATGATCGAAGCATGGTAAGAGGTTGGGAGTTCGAAAAACAAGTGAAAATTCCGACGAACATATTTCACTTCCGTGTGTGAATAGATTTAAACGTGTTAGGTTTATGTTAATCACAAACGCAAAAAGAACGTATAAAAAGCCAAATCTGTTTGAAAGTGCGTACGGAGGACGTGTTGTACGCGCATTTTCTTATCGACCGGACAGATTAATATATCTAAGGATGTTAAAGTAATAAGACTTGATAATGTTATTAAATATTTATTTATTGCAATGGTACTATTTATACTTTTTTTATAATAAAATTTACGATCTAAGAATACATTTTTTTTATTATTATTAATAGACAAGAACTTATCTTAAATCTTGGACCATTTTGAAATAAAATTGGAAATTAAACGAATGTGTAATATTAAGAACCAGCTTTATAACATTGATTGCAACATATGTTCTTAATTTGTACACTCTTTAAATTTTTAAAAGAGTGAAAATGTCAAGGTGAAATTAATTTTTGTTCAAATAATTGATCAGAGGATACACTTGACACAAATCTTAAAAAATAAGGGGAACGGACTTTCGAAACGCAATAAATGCAAAAATTTGTTTTAAAATAGATTAAAATTAAGTAATTTGATATTTTCATTCGTTATTAGTTATTTGTGATCCGAACTAAATACAAAACTTGCTTGTACGTATGTGCTAGCATAAGAATAATGAAATCCATGAAAACTAAAAAAAAAATTGAAAATTGGTTGTTTCTCTACCAACACCAACCAAGGATTGGTAGGAGAAGACTGGATCTCAACGAGGTTTATGGCGACTCTGCACCTTCGTTATCAACCATCAGCTTACTGAATTTAAACGCGGCCGCACGAGCATCTTTTATGAAAAACGTCCATGGGCGATTGAAACTTCATTCGAGACTGTTGAGGATTGCGGGCATCTCAATTGACCTGGACATAGCATTTTAACAACTCATTTCAATGAAAGAAAGCTTTCCGCAAGATGGACGCTCCCATCGCTTGCAATCATCCATAAACACGCGGTGAATGAACTTCAAATGAATGTTTGGCTACGTAAAAGCGTAATCCATCCGGATGATTCTTAGCGTAAATTCATAATTGTTGACTCACCACAACGCACCAACGACAAAAGAACAGTTCAAGACAGGCGGTCGAAGCCTTCCTATCGGCCAACAAGACCTTGGCCACGGCGTCCTGTGATGTACGTGGCATAATCCACGCTGAATATCTTCAAATGGCTTCAGCACCCACCATATTCGCCAAGATTAATCCCCGCCGATTATTTCCAATTTCTGAATACTGAAAATAAAAGGGCCCTGTCGGAAAAAGATTCGGCTCAAACGATGGAGTGATCTTCTGCCTTTTCGTTAGTAGTTACCGGAGCAGATCTGCTAACTATCGAACGTCATGGAGGACGGGGGAGTGATTCGGATATATTGAAAGTAAGCAGAAAATTTCGGGACAAATCTGTTGGCGAAAGAAATTAACAGAACATACAAACCAATCAAAATGAAAATGTCGCAATTCTCTTATGAAGGATTAACACAACAAACTGTAATAATCTTATTAATTACAATTAATGCCTCGCTTTAATAAAGTTCACTAAATAACGTGATTTTAATAAATACAGCTGATTCGCCATGATAGCCCTAAGCCAGAGTAACATTTTTGTACTCCAGTAAAAAAAGGATTACATCCACAACTTTCTTTATAAACTTTTGTTTATACTTTCTTCCTTTCAAAATATTTGCAAGATTTTAAGATAAGACTTGTCGTAATCAATACAAATGTCAAAAAGCTGAAAATGTACATAGACAAAGTAAACAAAGGCAAAATCACCTCTTGAATTAGGTACTACAAAGCGATATATATATATATATATGTATGTATATTATAATATTGAGCTTATCGTCGAATTGGTGTCTAGATTATACAATACTCCTACTGCTATGTAATCACGAATATATTTTGTATATTATATAATTCCAACAAATACGAATAACCTTGTAAAGAGGTATATAAAAAGTCTTACAAAAATATACCGAAGTATTAAACTTAATCAATTTAACATTGCGACGCGCGATCAACAGCGATTTCATTTTGTTTCAAAACAACTTGTTATCTAGCCTATGTACGAAATGCTTTTGCGTTATTACAGAAGCGAAAAGCATTTTATTGTTTTTACTTTGGACAACACGAGGTAATAGTATTGATAAAAGTAGACAAACGCTACTGAAACAAACGTATTATTTATGAAACTCGGTAATATTCAATTTTCCAGTTCTTTTAAACGTAATAAAAGATCCTAAAAATTCAACGAGGAGAGTCGGAACGCCGAATGTCCAAATTTATTTAACTCCAACTTAGTTTGTCTTTTTACCAATACTACAACTCAAATTTATAAGCATCGTTTGAAAAAAAAATAGATATAAAATATTTAAATCACAGAAAACATTTTATTTGAGAAATATTAACAATAACAAAAAAAAAAAATAGATTAAACTGTTGATCAGATATTAAAAACAAAATCATTAACCCAGCAAGATTTTGGAAAAACAATACGTACGTATGTTGTCGGTGGATTTTAAATAATTCAATCCTTATTGTTTAATATTACATACTTACATGTACATTTATAAATTGTTTAATAGTGGCAGTATAAGCTGAACTTACCAGAGTCATGTTAGAACATTGTCGAATAGGATCGATATGTACAACGTCAATGTGCTTTCAATAATATCAACGCTACCGTTCGTTTCTAGAGCAATGGATAGTGATTGTCAAATAAATTAAGTATGTGCTAAATTGTGCATGTTTATTACATATTACACAATATGTATCACTTTTGTTTTGTGGTGATGTAATAATATTCATCGTGATTTAAATAATACTATTTAAAACTTTTGATAATCTTGTCGTAACATAATATTTACTTTGTAAAACTGGCTCTTGCACAGAATATGAATTATATTTAGAATTATGAAGCTCTTTTTTAAAAAAACCGGGAGGCGCCGATGTTCGCTTCGCTTGTTATACAAGATATCCGCCCGTACGAAGCTACTTATCTGCGGAAAGTACAAATATAACGCATTCGTTAAGTATTGCGAGCCACGTAACTGAAACTAAGCTAAAATTATTAGTATTAAATAAAAGAAGAAATAACTAATATTGCGCTGCTTTACATTTTACAATCAATCGAGCATTTTTTAAAGATCATGGTTACTCGTTTAGTTGCGTTAATAGGGTAAATTATTAAATAATCTGCTTTGTCTAATGTTTTACCAGTTTTGGTGGAGGCGTAGTTTTAGTTTTTTTTTAGTCTGTTTTTTAAGTATGTAACTCGTTTAATTAAATTAACTGCAAAGTTAGTAAAAAATTAAACATTCTATTCTATAAATTGGTGTAATCTGCTTGCCTTATTGCAAATGGAAAGCAGTTAATAGTACAGATAGTAACAATTGGCATTTATTATTTTCAAAAATGTTTTTTCAACGGAAATTCGTCATTTCTACATTAATTGCTACGCAAATCAAACGATTTCTTCGCAATTAAGCCATCTTTCTGGATCTTTGATAGAGAAAAACTTTAATATTACATCACCAATAAACAAAGTGATAGCTTCTTTAAACCACTGAAGGGACTGCATGTTGCAATAGTAACTGACTACATATATCTGATACAGCTTCATATAAGTATGTAAACACTGTATATACCATCTATAACAATATAACATAATTTTGTGCATACTTAATCTAAGAGTTAAATAACTTCAGACTGTCAGACTCGTCATTTAAAACCTCGCAAGACAAATCCTCTTTAGTTTTAATTGGTCATTTATGAAAATTATTGACAATATAAAAGAAATCTAACAAAGAATGGAGTACTTGAAGGGATTGTAATAATAGAGAATAATAGAGAAGCTGGCACTTCGCCAGAATATTTGCGCTATCCATTTTTTATTCAATTATTTCACTCCATTAATTGCCTTGATCCTCGCCGAAATCATAGAAAAGGTGGGAACGCCAATAAATACACAGTCGCTAAAGGGATGAAATTTGACAAAGTTGCCAAGTTTTAGAAATTAACAAATATATAAAAATAACAATAATATTTAAAATAATACAAATTAAAAAATAATAATACAAAAAACTTTCTAAATATTTCATTAGCTATGCATTTATTGTATCTGAGAAGAATTAGCTTTTTAGTAAGTGGGTAAAGTAGTGATATTTACAAACAAAATATGTGACAAACAGTATACACGATTATATTTTTATTATAGATGATATCTACTGCATGCATTATAAGGTTATATATTATATATATATGTACATATGGTGATATATAATATACAGCGTGTCCACCTTAGGCGTGAGTGGAAGATAATTTCTTCCTTACTTTAGAAAAAAAAAAAAAGTGGAGCAAGAAATATTTGGAGTGCGGTTTTTTCAAATGAAACATCTTGTATTTCACTATCCTCTTTAATTCATGCCAACCTTATGGCTTAAATAAATCGTTTTATGTCGAACCTTAATCAACATTTGTCTGCTTATTCTTGCTATTTGTTATTTATACGCGCTTGTTAACTTGCCGGACAATGATACAACATTCTATGCATTTTAACAAATTTGTCCGCGTCGCTCTATATTTCTTCAAAAGAAAGAGGCGCTTTAAGAAATGAGGAAGAAATTAATCGGCATGGGTCACACTTGATTTCGACGGCCGTCTTGTAGAACCTAATTGATATAAAATTTCTTCGACGAATATTCGATTGAATAAAATTTGAATCGCCATTCTAGCACGTAAGGTATCGAAGGTTAAAGAAACAATGGCATTGCGCAAAAACCTGCTTCCCAAAAACTAAGCTATACGGGTATTAGAATTGAAAATGAGCATCCAAAAACGCGTAAATATACAGGATGTTCCATAAAAGAAAAAATACGAAGCTTGCATAGTGTCGTGCAAAACTCATCTCTCCATATTTTTCATTTGAATACTTTTTGTCTGAATCACTCGGGAAAGAAATAATCTTCCCGCGCGCTGTATATTTGTAAGTGATCGTATAAGTAGAAATATAGTCTTATATTACACTGTCATCATCAGTTTCGACTAACTACGTTATTAATTTTCCTTAAATATACGATAGATAAATTGAAAAGAAATTCGCGAAATTACGTTTAGCTTTATCAATAGAGAGAGCTCGACTCGACAAACTCCGACGTCACAAAAGATAATCCCTGATTTTGATTAAAACATTAAAATTTAAATTATTACTACTGGTTCACATTTCAAGTCCTTTTATCTGGCTCACCTAATTAAGCTTGGGACAGTATAGAAATATCGAGAGTTCATGCGCATTACGTATGCGCATAAATTATATATAATTTATGTAACAGTTGATGAATTTCTGCTTGTAAAGCTAATCACATATACAAACAAATAATGGAAGACATCAATAAATATTATATATGAAAAAATACGTGCGCTTGAATATAAATACACATAAAATTTGTACCATAAAAATACTTTTATACAAAGTTCATGCCTTATCCAAAACGTTTCATTAGAAAAAGAAAATTAACGCATGTATATAAAAGTATATTCTTTGCGTTAGGTAGTAGCTTAAATTAATTAATCAACCTATTCAACATTATAAAAGAAAATACTACTGAAATAATACCGAATGGTTTACATTGTTTTTCTAATGTTTTATCGGTAAGCACACATTAAACTAGTTTCTTATGGCTGTTATCTAAAGTAAACAAATTTTCCTCCTTTCTTTTAAAATTATTTTGCGCAAACCAGTTTGATGTGTTAGTCAAACAGTTAGAGAAAAAAGCACTCATACAGTAGTCACTTTAAGCATAATGGCCAAATGTTTTTTTCTTTTTTTTAGCATTAATTTGTGAACTTATGATATAGTACAAGGTAGTAAATTTAGTAAACTGCAAGGTAATATATAAGTTAACGCCAGCATAAACTTATTTGTTCAAGGAAGAAAAAAAAAACTGAAGAGCGACACATAAATTCTGTGCGAAAAAGGTATCCATACACTATAAAAAAGGTAGTCACGCCCGTATGACTAGATACAACGGGTTAGTAGATGTTCAATGGTGTTTGTTATCGTATCGCGTGCGATAATAATATTCGACTTTGGTCAGTATGAGTGGAAAGAAGGAAACAAGCATAGAAGAAAGAAAAATTATTATGAAATCAAATAATGAGCAGAAATTTTTACGGCAAATTGGTGCAATTGTCGGTGAAAGCCATGCTATAGTGCAATATATCATTAACAAATACAAAAAAACAACACAACACACTTATACTAAATGATCGTGATGAACGGCTTATATTACACAAAATTAAGGGAAATTCTTTCCAAACTTCCACTAAGTAAGCGTGAACACTACAAGAAAGAACTAGAAAGATGGTATCTACAAAACAATCCACAATAGGTTACATGGCATGGGTTTTAGAGCGCGAATAGCGCGGAGAAAACCTTTCATTAATAAAGTAAATAGACAAGATTACCATTTGCTAGAAAATTCGAGATAAGGCCGCGCAGAGTTTTGGCGCCGCGTTATTTTTTCAGACGAGAGTAAATTTCATCTGAGGAATTCAGACAGAAGCGAATTGGTATGGCGAAAACAAAAAAACCGCGTGAAAAAAAGAAAATCTGAAAAAATCTGAAAGATACTACCTTCCTCGCGAATGCCTGTTATATAATACACCCATCAACTGGAAACACCTCCGCAATCTCAGATCTAAACTCGATTGAGCATCTGTGGCAGGAGTTGAAGGTAACATACAATTTCCAATAAAAATGATTTAGACAGGGTTCTATCTGAAGAATGGGAAAAATTAATTAACAGTAATTTGGTTGATTCGATGTCAGGACGGCTAAAAGCAATTACCATTGGGGCGGATGGTTACCCCACAAAATATTAAAGATTGATTAAAACATACACATATGTACCTATTATGCATATATCTGTATGGACACTTTTTTCTCGCCAAATTATGTATTATTTCAAAGCTTTATTTATTTTTTGGAAAATTATAATTATCTTTACAAAGTATTACATATTACCTTGTAGTCTATTAAATTCACTAGCTTGTACTAAATTATAAACCCTCAAATTAATACTTAACAGAAAAAACTTGATCTTTATGTTTAACTTAGTTACTGTATTGATACTTTTCCTCTGACTGTATGTCTTATTGAAATGGATAAAACGTGCGTGAAAAATTAGTGTGTAAATTTCATTACTTACATCTTTTCTAATACGTATGCTTAATAAATGGCAAGTGCGATTGTTATTAATACATTGAAGGTATCAATGTAAAAAATTTTAATACTGTGCAACTACGTTAATTTTTTTGCGATGATAAAGAGCACTTCAATAGAAAATCTTTGCATACAAGAATTGCATTATTTAAAGCGAATTTAATAAATTTCCTTTTTAAAAATTAAGAATACATAAATTACGCGCAATAACGATAAATACATATATACGTATAATAAATCTGTACAAATTATTATTAACGTATAGGTTAATTAGCGAATATATATATATACATATATATCCTCCTGATAAATGTATGGAATTCATGAAAAGGGTGAATGTACGGTCACAGATGAGCATATTGAATCTAGCAACTTCCGAACAATTGTAAGTCTAATTTAATGACTACTTCACCTGATTCCACTTGGTGTAGGACGAGTTTCTTAATTAATGGTCCATTGGTGTTCTGCGATTCTCGATAGATGTCTTCCAATTTGACATCGGCACGTCCCAAAAACACTAAAACAATATGATGATGTATGTACGATACTTATAGGACAGTTCTTTTAAATTTAAATCGTCAAGTTTATGTAAAATTTCATCTCTCCGCATGGAACTACTTTTAAGCGATTTAGGACAACTACATAACATACACTAACTTACAGTTAAACTCAGAATAAATGGACTCGTCTCATATTTGCGATATTCACAATACAATAATGATGTTGTTTCTAATACAAGAACACGTTTAAAGAACGAATGCATTTTACTTACTGTCCGGTTTAAAAGGGCACATTTCATGAACAACTACCGTCAATACGTCAGTCTTTATACTTGTCACGTGAAACTGCATGCTACAATTCCAAACCAAAGTAGGAATTTGAGGGAATCCGTTCTGTGGCCCGTTCCCATTGCTCATATTATCCTTGCCTACATCAGTTTGCTGCTCTTGTTTCCCAAGGTGAACCTTGCAGTAGATGTTTTCAGTGTAAAGCTTTCCTTTATCAGAGAAAAAGATAAATAATAATATTAAATAATCTAAAATAATCCCTTCACATCACTAATAAATCTGATACGAACGGAATGAATTTTGTGTTTGAAAATAAAGACCCGAATATCGCTTTGGTTTTTTTTTACTTTTTAAGGAATCATTTCGTAATAATAAAAAGAAAAACTAATGATACTTTGGTACCTTTCTTCCACGAAAAAGAATTTCTATTACTAGTAGTGGTAACAGCGGTTTTACTATAAATTTCTGTTCCTTCGAGTACGATCACGTCAAGCAGGTACCTTGTCTCTTCAACTGAAATGCCATGCAAACAGAATGAATTAAGATCTTACCCGAGCATATAAACCTCTTTCCCTTCTGCACAAGCACGAGAAGGCGACCGCACGTCTGATTTCCTGCACACATAACAACAACGAACACTCAACGTTTTATGGACGATTCGTGTATTTTGTATTAGTTTACCTAATTCTAACAGCCACTGCGGTTAATGAAAGTATTGTGGTAAAAATTAGATCATCAACAGCAGGCGTAACATCAACTACATTCAAACGATAAATAATTTCTATAGATGAGTAAACATAAGAAATCTCAAAGATGTACGAGATGAACTATTTTAGGCACTTTAGCACGGTTCTGTTAAAACAAATAAGGCAATGACCTCAGATTATTAAGAATTTAATATTTTAACAGTAAAGAAATACTCTCTAGCTCCACGATTACGTATGGTGGAGCTTAGATATGTACTCTTAAATTCGAGTTGACTTTATAATCCCAACATAAGAAATATTAAAGATTCAAGTCAAATCAAATTGTGAGACATGATAATCTACGAGGGTAGTCGGAAAAGTCTCCAGCCTAACACGGAAACAAGTATTTTTTTGCCAAGTTTAACTTATTCAAATAGTAGTTGGGATCTTGTTCTGCACAACAGGTCTTACGAATGTGATTGCCTCCTTGACCAATGAAAATCACTGTTGTTCGGGAAAACTTTGAACCTAAGAAAAAAGATAAAAGTTGCCGGTGATCAGATCTGGTAAACAGAGCGAGTGGTTTATCAATTCGAACCTCAATTCGTGAATTTTTACCATATATACTTTAACTCAACGGTCGTCTAGCACCATTTCAGTAAATTTTTCCGATGTTATCTGTAGTGGTTGCAGTTTTTAATAATTCCGACTGCTCATCGTCAATTAAACCTGTACGACCACGTTGAGATAGTCTCCGTAAATAACGTCCATCTCGGCTTAGTTTGCATATTACCTTTCGTATATTAGAATCTAATAATGGCTAAATATTCAATTTTTTTCCGTTTTTATATGAAACACTAATATCGACCGACACAAACGACTATCAAATAACAAATGAGCGTCCAACAGGGCTGAAAAATATCTTTCAACGCAACCGCAATTGTATTACGAGAATTTCACCTTCATGTTGGAGCCCGAAACATTTCAGACTACCCTCATAATACTAAGAAAAATCTCACAGCTTTGAACATCAATATTTCATTAAAGAAAAACTATGTTTCTTGGTCTCTTCGCAACCAACCGGCGATGTCTGAAGGCACTCACGGTCGGTGTCGCATCATATAATGTTAGAAGGTGAATAAGACCAGAAGAGAACGCCCGACGACAATTTACCGGAAACAACGCACCAAGATTACTTCGTACCCACCGCCAAGAATATTTTCCGTTGTCAGAAACGGAATTTAATCTTGGTTTTAAAACTAGTCCATATTTATTGCGAGGGCGTTGTTTTTCTCTTAAGTCGAGAAAACTAAATAATAATAAGGCAGATATTCCCAAGCTTTCCTAAAGAGTTCCCCGTTTTGGTAAGCGTTCTCTTCTTTAACTACGTCTTTCTTTCGCGACCCTCCCAGTTCATTATGGGAACCGACACAATAAATACATGCAAAAATATAACCGTATAAAATGAGTTTACATGGGTTTCGTAAACGTGCAAGAGTACACATAATAACATAATTCGTTGCCAATTACGTCATGCGGACACAACTTTTAATATCATTTTTAATAACAATGACATCAGAAAATATCTACCTTGGGACCAATAAACTCAAACGAACTTAAGCAAACACAAATGTAGGTCGGAATGCGATAGTTTCATTGTTGGCAATGGGACAACAACAAATTGACGGCGACAAAAATAATGATGACTTTTCTAAGCTAATAGCACCTAAATAAATTATGTAAATAGGAAAAGTGTATTAAAGGGTAAAGCATACCATCAGAACAAAACAAAAAAGAAACGTGCAAATCAGCAAAATTGATCCACCAATAAATAAGAAAATAAAAATAAAGATTAAGACTACAAAGCAAATGTAAACATCATAACCGCATTTTTTCTTCCTGCAAATAGAAGTCTAAACGAGTACTAAGTTACAGTCCATAAAGAAAGGTATTATCACTTTATTCTTTAGATGAAATACCTCCAAACCGGTAAACATTTTTTGCTTATTTTCCTGCAATTGAACCAAATGTTTACATTGTATCGCAGTTGAGGATTTGAAATTCGCGCGTATTTTACACATGCACAATGGCGAACTGACAATACCTTCCTTTATTACAAAAATTATTGCAATAAATATAATTAATCCATAAAAAAATTGGAATAAACAGAGGACAATTTAGACACCACAGTAATTACAAAGCAAAAAAGCACATCATTACGTAGATAACAATTGAACCTACTCGGATGAAGCGCAGGTTTTATGAGGGCTAATACTCTTTCATAATTTTCTTGAGCTTCTTCGATTCTTTTCAACCAAAGGTTACATTCGTTAACGCTGGGCGCTAACAAGGATATTATCTGCTTCTTGTCTTGTACTTTTAAGACTCTATTCGAATCTGTACCGTATTCCACGTTTTCTGCGCTACCTTTACTCGTTTTAAGATCTTGAATTAAGATCGGCTAAAAAAAACAAGTATTTGTAGTAATTAATTACAATATTTTGTATATATACCGTATGCGAAAGTCAAGTATTACAACTTACCTGTTTATACACTTTGTATGTAACGTTATTATTTCTTTGGAATGTGAATTGCGTAGAGGTAATTGACTTGCTTGGTTGTACTAGTAAAAGGAAATCGTTCAACAGAAAACCAACCAATTCTTTGCCACTTTTTACCTAAAATACGCAGTTTTATCAATCGTTCATTCTAGTACGTCATATCTTTTATACTTTTGTCAGGTAACCAAAATGTAAAAGCTTCCTTGGTCCCAACTTATTCGTGTAACTGTCAAACTCTATGCTAAAATCGGTCTGAATGTACTTCTGCATCCAATCGAATCTTTCATGGTTTTCTTTCGAGCGAATTTTCTCGTTTACTTGCTTCAAGAAATCTTCAGCCTCCTCGAGTGCCGTTTTCAAGAATGGAGCATCTAAAACGTAATTTTAAACAGAGAAACTGAAAGAAAAAGGGAAATAATTATCGAACTTACCTGGATTGTTATCCGCAGTATTTTCAATAATTTTGCTAATTAACAGCGGATATTTGGTAATCCTCTGCATTGGTTTGATTAAAAACGAACTCAAAGGCATGCCCTTCGTTTTAACATTATTCTGGCATTTCTTAACTACATCTCTGAACGCTGCCGACGTCTCGGTAAGCCTTTGTAACAGAGCAGCGCTATCCAATTGCTTACTGCAAAATGTAATGTACGCAGTCATTTTTGGCAACTGTAAGCATGTAAAAAGCCGCCTTTAAAAATTACTTAAGCTTCACAACGTACGGTTTGAATACGTACATGCGCACATATGATATCGCCAACGATATCGCTACCAGAATTCGTCCTCTCAAGTAGATCGTCTAAGAAATTCTTATTGCATTGGAGAATCTCTCGCCAATTGACGAATATGCCTTCAACATCGCTTTTATCCACCACGTGGCTCTCCAATAGGGGAAGTTCAAATACCTCGTACACCACTTTCATATCGTCGATGTACGCTTTCTCAGTTTGTATTAGCTCGTTAATGCAGTCTTGTCGCTTTTTGTCTATTGGACCCATTGCTATATGAATTCGTTAAACAAAAGCTTCTGAATGTGACTCATTTAAGCTGTCTATCAAGAAATCAAACTTTCTCTTTGCTGTAACGGTAATTTCAAACAAAGGATATAGGTAATGCACTCTCATATCCTAATTTAAAGAAAGGTTATCCTTCTTAAGGGTATTTTACACGACGCGTACCTTCTTTGTATTTTTAGATTTTTTAAAATTTTTCAACGGGATATGTGTCATGCAGAAGTGGTGCAGAACCCTTAACTTTTATCTTAAATCGACTACTATATTTTTTGTTAATCATTTTGATGACTGTTTAAATTACTTTTGCAAGGATACATGATTATTTGCGCTAATTACTTTTGGCTATATTTGGCAAATTTTGTTCAAATTTTAATAGTTGCAGACTCCGGCATTTTAAGTCTACCTTGAAAACGAATATTAAATTGCAATAAATGAGATTTAATAAAATTATATAAAGCAACAATAGTAAAGAGGAACTGCCAAAGATAATGTTTTGTGAAAATTTTAAGCTGAAACTTGACGTTTCGTTAAATAGTAACTTTTGTTTGAAAATCATTACATATTTTCCATGATTATAGTATTTTCACAAATACAATTGTCTCAATTAAATAGCAAGTTAATAATTATTTTCTCAACTAAAGATGTACGGCCGATTAGCATTCAACTATGAAATTCCAAATTCACCAAAAGAAAACAGTATTCATCGTTCATAATATATATTTCAATGTAATACATATATCATTGAAGGGAAAAAATATGAGTATTCAATGAGGAAAACATGTAGAGCAAATAAGAAGAATAAATAAAATAAGTAAGAAGTAATAAGAAAAAAGATATTATATAAATTTGTCACATCTTCTTTGAGAGAGAAAATGTAACAGCGGTACAGTATCGATATAATATGTATATAACAATAACAATGGCAGAATAACTACATACTTAGGACCTACGTACAATTTGTGTTGTATGTTTTTATGTTTTCAATGTTTTTTTGTCAATGTTTTTAGAGAGATTAAAAAAAATCATGATTTTCAAGCTTAGTAGGGTGGTGGTGTGTACTAGATTCGGATACATTAACTTGAATCGATTATTAAGCGCAATAGAGGGAATTAGTAATATGAAAAAGTCGAGCAGAAATCTGGATATCATTCGTTGCACCCACCCTACCAAACTTTTCGCTAACTATAAACAGATACAAAAAGAAATAACATGTTACACTTACAATTAATTATAACATACAATACAAAAGAAATTATTCAGTGGAATAATACAATTAATGATAGAATTTAACATGATAGTAACTATTAGAATTCTATTTGAAACAATGAAATGAATCCTTCGTTCAACTTTTTCATTAAAAAGCGTGTATACAGGTAGTGTATTCAACATTTCATATTTTATCATATTTTAATATGTATTTTAACAAGATATAAAAAGATATTTTTTATGATAATAAAAAAAACCGTATATAAAGACCGTAAATTGTTGATTGTTTATCGCAGCCTACAGGAAATAAAATCTAAATGAGCCGTTAGAAACCAAAATGGAATTCTCAATCTTCAATGAAAGCATCGCTAGCTCGTTACAGCAGCATTTTAAAAAAAAAAGATGCTAAATATTTTAAAACGCAAGCTAAGATTGTTTTCTCATTTCAAACATAAACGTTTCAATAGCGACCTCAGGTCGCTGTGAACACGCTATTACGCAAATTACTAAACATTAGTACGAACTCGTTCCTGATAATATTCGATTTGTTCGTATTGGCAAAAATACCACCTTGAATTGTATATTAGAAGTCCTTATAACTAAATTATCAATCAAATAACTTTCGTTAAATTTGTGGGACGCAACGTACCGATATTTTTGTATTCGTTGCATATAGAGTATTTAAAAAGGTTGTCGGATATTCTACCAACGCAGGCTGGTCATTAAAAATATATATAAAAAAAACATATACGCATTATACAGATTGATAACCAACTCTGATTCAATAGCTACGTAATCGGCACTTGTTCTAGGTATGTACGTAGCTATTAAATCGATTTTAGTTGTCAACCGGTTAAGCTTCAGTAAAACCTGTATATAAATGTGCGTTAGAACTTCACGTTGTTCAACTCTTTGGAAAACTTTACATCATATGACTTCGTTTTAATAGAACAGTTATTAAATTGAATTTGATGCTCTTTTGCAATGTCATCGCATGTAACATACGGTTTAGAAATCTGGATTAACGATTTTCTCTCAAAATTTGTCGAAGAATCACGCCGTGTAAGGCTTTAATACAAATTTATACACAGCATGCGCTGCATATAGCAAACACCTGTTTGTAATGAATACATTTGATATTACTCCTAGTTTTCTGCTTACACAAATTCCAATACATATTTCAACTGAGCAGCCAATGCTACGCTAATTAAACAAATTATAAATTCTAGCATTAAAATGAGTTATATGAACGCAATTGATAAAATATTTAAAATCTCAGTGAATCGCATATTGCAGCTCATTTGTAATTAAAACTGAAACTTCAAAATTACCGTTATCATGCAATACATACCTCCATCTGTATAGTTTGTTGAAGTTAACAACGTAGAAGAATTACGTCAATTCAACACACTCTTTCGCAGTAATTAAATGATAAGTTGCAATTATCCCCTTTTAATTTAATTTCATTAATTAATTAATATTTTTTTTTTATAAATTAATATTTATAAAAAAAAAAAATAGTACAAGTTTTCTATTTTATCCCGATAAACTCTCGTTATTTAAACAAAAAATTAGATAAACATTACAATTGATATAGTATATTCGCTTCTTTCATATCTTGTTAAAATACTCAAAAATAAAAAAAGATGTTCAAGGTTACCAACACACATATTACTCTATGAACTAGTGAGACACTAAGTAAACACTATTTTATTCTCATTCTGCTTTCGTTTTAATGTTTATTGTAAGTAACAGCTTCGTAATTGGTAGGATGGGTGCAAATTCATATTCCTACAAAAGATAGAAAAGAATAAATGATAAAGCGTAATAATTAATATGCATAAAATGAGATTACTAAACGTTTGGAACCTACCGAATCTAATGCAATTGTCATATAACGTTAATAACACTTACATTGCTGCAATGGCGCTACATAGTTGCTGGGAAATAGGCCAGATACACCGTTCAGTTCACCCCTCCACCAAGATTGCTCTTCTCGTGCTGTTACGCTGATTATGTCGTCCTTAAGGAAGCTTAATTCATCCGGATTAGCCGCCGTATACGGATACAACGCAACTACTTTATCTGTAAAATAAAAAAAGTTTACAGTAAGATAGCTAAAAGAAAAGGGAGCGGGCGACAATGTTTTATAATTATAAACTACCATAAATCTTAATTTTAAAACTAAAATCAAATACCTATAATCACTTCCTGTTGCATCCTGGTGGTGGAGACCGGTGTTGTGCGCCCGCTAGCCCTACCACTGCTGTTTAATACCTTCACGTAACTGGCGGGGAACCAACCGACTTGACGTTTTCTTCCTTTCGCCTGCAATTCACCTTCCCACCATCCGGAATCTGCTTTTTTTCGGATCATGATTAGCTGGCCTCTTTGCAGCGACAACTGTTCTGAACTCGTAGCTTGGTATGGAGCGATGACTGATGCAATCTCTGGTTTTTTGTTGCCTTTTAGCGACTAAAAGAAAAGAAATAACAGCAATAAACTATGCAATAGGTAAGTGAAGATTTATATTGCATTTTTTACGATACAGCTATCTAAAAAAACGTTTTATTTTAAAACGTACTATGCATATAGCGTTCGAAACCGCAGATCTGGAACTCTAGAATGCATGTGTACTACGAATATATTATTCAAACTACACAGTCCTAAAATTACACATTCTGAAAATTGTCAGTTGGACATGCACAATCATTATTTTATTGCAAGGGAATACTGTATTACTTACGAAATATCTTTTCAATTATTACTTTGATACACGTTTAAATTCACAGATTTGTTAAGTAGAAAAATGCCTAGTATAGGTAGTTATTTAGGATATCATTGCATTAAAAAAAAATCACAATAAAGCTCGATTTTCGCCAATTGAATTTGTTTTGCTTTTTACTAAAGTTACATAATTCTCTATCATAAATTTGTTTCAAACAACGCCCGATATTAGATGTGGAATATATGAACATGTGCAACATTACTAAAAATTCTCGAATGATTTCCACCCACTGTGAGATAACAACCTCGAGCAAAGCTCTTGTCTTCCAATAATTTGAGGATCGCGGCATTAGATAAGCAAAACAATTTTCGTAATACCTGCGAATTAGCACTCATCGATGCGAAGTCGGGTTTCTCAATCTCCTTGCTCTCGTTAATTTGGCAGACTTCGTTATCCATTTGCGCGTTGGCATCGTGAATCTGTTCCTGCTGAACAGTAGGAATCTTCTGATTCTGTTCAGTGGTAACGGAAACTGTCGTCGAGGTGTTAGTAGTGGCATTCTAACTCATCAAAAATTAATCACAACAACGACATAATCGATAAAATGGCAACCCAAAGAGAAAAAAATTACAGCAAACACACAATGCAAAACTTACCACGTCCACCTTCTGAACATAATTGCTAGGAAATATACCGCTCCTATCGCCGATCTTGCCCGTCCACCAATCACCTTCTTTCCTCAGTACTGAGATGATCTCCCCCGCATTAAACGTTAGGTCACCTTGCTCTACCGATTGGTATGGATAGTTCGATATATAATATTCTATTTCGCTTTCCGGTATATCTATTGAATTCGTCTGATTAACCTGGGCTTCGATTTGTTGAACGGGTTCGGTTGCTTCAGGTATTGTTTCGGGTATTTCAACTATTCCTCTAAAATAAATATATAAATCGTTTACAAGTCTTAGCAGCCTTGTAGCCAGAGGAAAGCAGACAGGCTATGCAAAATATTTCTTCGTCCCTTGTGCGCCTAGCTTAACTACAGTTCTCCGAGTGTTACTAAGAATTTTTTTTTGCTAATATCGGCTCTAAATTATTGATATATATGTACATAACTCACTCGAGACGTTTACTTTCTAATTCTTCGATGTACGAAGGAGCTGATTCTGGTACGGCGGAACCTCTAACACCTACGCCGTCCATAGGTTCTACGTATGACTCAGGGAACCATCCGGTTTGACCTCTGATCTCACCGGCAAGCCATCCGGGTTCGCC
Organism: Oryctes rhinoceros; assembly: GCA_020654165.1. NCBI lineage: Eukaryota > Metazoa > Arthropoda > Insecta > Coleoptera > Scarabaeidae > Oryctes > Oryctes rhinoceros. The sequence goes on from JAIOKQ010001012.1 coordinate 18,442,129, forward strand.
AGCTTGTTCTAATGGCACCTATAAAGCAATCCACAATCCATATTTCTATAATAATGAATCAATTTCAGTGTTTGGTAATAGCGTCTCATTTTAACTAAGTTAGATGTACTTCATTACAGAATAGTCTCTCAATTAAGTAAATGTAACAGCGAAACAGATAACAATGGTTTTTATAGCTTAGTAATCTATGTTTATATATAAGTAATAAGCTTTCTCTTTCTAAATCATCTTCGACCAGTTCAAATCTTGTGCAATTTGTTTACATTTATCGTTTGTAGGGGAAAGAAACATGCTTACCATAATAATATCACCAGGTTGAAACGAAATCTCGTCAGAGTTTCGACCTTCAAATGCGTACAAAGCTCTGTATTTAACAGCACCGGCCATCGTAATAGTATGCCCAACTATAGATGGCAACGGTGTAGCTACAGCGGCATCGGTTACCCAATTATCGACAGGCCAATCGCCTTGCGTATCTCCCCAATCACCACCACCGCTGTCTTTCCACGCGGAACTGTAATCTACGTTCTTGTTCGTGTTCTTCATTTCTAATACTTTGTTCTTTCTCTCCTCGTAAACCGTATATAGGCTTTCACATTCGTTAACTAATTCCGCCAATTCTGTCTTTAGATCCCTCAGATGTGAATTGTTATTTTCGATATCGCTCATCTTACCATCGATTTCCTTTTGCATATCGTCCACCTTCTCCTTTAGATTTTTAATGGTAATTTCTTTGTTTTCGTATGCCTGTTTCATCTGTTCGGTATCATTCATTTGAGTATTTAATTTATTTCGAGCTTCGAGTTTAGTCTTCTCCTGCGACAACGATAGCAACTTGGCGTTCTGTTCTTTGAGCTTGTTCTTTAACTGCGACATTTCCTGCATTTGAGCATCTCTGGTAGAGCGCATGCCGTCAATGGTGGTCTTCACGTTAGACACACCAACTCTGGTATCGCAAATTTTCTGCGAGAGTTCCTTTACCTGATCGTTTAACGATGACAACTCGATCGTTAGACTTTGGTTTTTCGCTTTTAGTTTGAGAACGTTTTCTTGCTCTCTCTGCCGCTGATGCTGAAGTTCTTGTAGACGCTGCTTTTCCCATTCTAGTTGTCTTTGACGTTCCATTTCCCTACAAATAAAATAAAGCCGTATTAAATAGTTTTATTACATTAAAACTCGATAAATAAATCGATAACTTTCAAACTCCCCATTTAATAAAGTGATTTGCATTTCTTTAAGTGATTTGAGAATCCTTCAATGTAGGGATATTCTATTCGATTAAATCAGCACACACTTGTTTCTTAAGCAATTTATACAAGCGTGCCCATCTAGTATTAAATTAAAGCGGCACTCACCTTCTAGCCGCTTCCCGTTGTTCGGCTTGCCGTTTTCTTTCTTCTTCCACTAATCTTTCCTTCTCTTGCTGTTCCCGCATCTGTTTTTCTAATTCTTCCATCCTTTTCCTTTCCGCTTCTTGCCTGGCCTTTTCCCTTCGCTCTATTTCTTCCCGTTCCTTCCTCTCTCTTTCTTCCGCTTCTTTTCGCTGCTGATCTAACAATGCCTTTCTTCTGCGTTCCAGTTCAGCTTGACCTTTCTCGAAATTTTCTTTCCTCTTATCTTCGAAAGTATCTAAAATTGCAGAGAACAAAAGTTAACACATTAGGCGCTCGCTTAATGTTCAAATATTACTTTGTGACATTGCCGATCCAACGTCTTGATCTAATTGCGTACTGCCTTGGCTCGAAACCGACGCCGTTCTTGAAGACGTCCTCGGCGTTCTCCTAAACGAAGGCGGTATGAGATCTGATGGTAATGTAGTTGGCGGCGGTATACCAATAGCTGCCTGTTCGCAGAGATGCATGGCTAACACGAATTCTTCGCAACCTAGACGACCATCGGCATCCATATCCGATAAAGCCCTGCAATAATGATTCAACGTAACCTTTATATATCGAACTTGCGACACCCGAACATACAATAATCTGAGCAAGCTGCAGTTAAAATCGTTTTCGAAAAAGTATCTACCGATGAATTTGCTCTTGAGCCATTCAACGCTCCCAGGTCTACAATGCTGATGAAAAATGACTGTTTCGAAAAGTCCTAACGAAGGAAAAAAGCGGTACCAGATGATAAAGTGAATAGGGACATATTTACTTGCATGCATTACGGTAATGTCTCCGATGCTCATAAACTGCAATTGCTAGTATTCGGAAGGGCGGATAAGCGTAGGGCACTTAAGAGAAGTTCAAATCTAGATAACGATACGAACGGATCAATATGTGATCCAATAGATGAAATTGCATAATTGCAAATCTTTCTCCGATCTGAACTTGCCACAGCAAAACAATGATCCCAAACTTGCTAACAGAGTTGAGAAAAGTTATTTGTTAGGAAAATCAAAAAAAGGGTATAGGTCGAGGACTGTCCAAGAATACTTTGTTACATACTTACCAGATTTGCGCCAAGGTAGCTTGTGGCAATTTGGTTTGCATCATAACGTTTCTTGCTTGGGCTCCAGATAAAAATCCTGTTCTTGTCCGATCCGTTGTGTTAAACATTTGTGTATACTTTAGCTTCGTATGGTGAGGTACAGCCCATTCTGGTTGACTGAAATAGGATTTAAGTTTTAATATAACCTAAGCAAGTACAACCAACTTACAATTTAATCATAAACAGATATTCAAGAATTTATTGAAAGGAAGACTTACAGTAAGTATCAAATAGTAAAAAAAGATAGTAATGCACAGTAGCGTAATAAATTTGATTATAGGCAGCCCTAAAATGCTTTACTTAACTTAATTGATTAGTAAACTGTTGTAAAGACACGATAGAATTTATTTTCTATATGTTCGCTGAAAGAAAATAATTGAAAACGGACATATGGAACATGAAGAAAATAAAAAGAAAACGAGCAATATTGCCGTTTTCCTAGGATTATCGTTGGCTAAAGAAGCATAAACCTAACATATGGCTATAAAAGCCGCTGAAGAATTGGACATAGATCACTACAACATGGATTGCGGGATCGCACCAATAGTGCTACTTTTCGTGTTTAATTTATAAAATATAAAGCTGCTGTAATAAAACTTGGATTTCAATGAGAATATTTGAAGGTTTGGTGCAACCATTACAACTTTTTCGACGGGGGGAAACGAAGGAAATGTGTTTACATTTCTTTAGAAGAGTTGATTTCTCTGTTTCGACAAATCTTGCATATGGCCGCATATATGTTATTGATATTACATTCTGATAATAAACACTTATTACGTGTCAAAATCTGATTTAAACATGCAATTATCTATATTGGCTTGCTTATCGTAAAATAGAAACCTTTATCCTTTACCCAAAGCATAGATAAAGCTATTAATTAATACCGTCACTATTGTATTTACATCATTTACTTTGCGACGAATATAGCATAATGTACCGTGATAAGATTCAAGAAGAAATTAAAAAATGGCCGTGTATTTATGATAAAACTTGTGCTTCGAATAAAGATAAACGAATGAAAAAGGCTGCCTGGGAGCACGTAGCCTCTGCAATTTCGGGACAAAAGGTATGGAGCGAAATGAGTATCCACCAAAAGCAAGCTAAAGGTATAGTAAAAGATATTGGTCAATTATTAGAAAACGATTAATATAATGTAGTGCATGTAAATTTACTTTTTTAAATAAAGATGAAAATAAAATGTTACATATGTGTGTACAGGGGGTGCCCCATGGAAATGGCGTTTTCCAAAAAAAAAAATGTTTTGAACAAGTTATTTATATCAAAGCGATGTTGTATTACGTAATGCATCTCGCGCGATTGGCGATCTAGGCGTCGATTAGTGTGGCCAACCCTATTAAAATTTTGTCAGATTTCAGGATCACGCTGTATGTCCAGTAATTTGGCTATTTTTTTGCAATTTGTCATATCCAACGTGTACAATTTTATCATAAAAATCGCATCACTTACTTTTTTACCAAAATCATAAAATAAATCTTTCTTACCTCAAACGAGATATGAAAGATTCAAGTTTCTTAGCCGGCTGGGAAAAAAGGAATATATTCTATTAAGCGCGAACATATGTATCTCAGAAACCCTTAAATTTTAACGAATTGTTAATTTTCAGTTAAATCGTTGAAAAGCAAATGGCAGGGAATAAACCGCAAACAAAAGCAAATCGCAGAAGCTTCCGGTATATCAACAATTAATAAGAAAGGAAATATTTTGGATTTTTTGTAAGTAATTTCTAGCATCTTCTCTGCATGTATGTAATAATTATAATGCGCAGTTAATCTTTTTTTTCCGATAGCAATAAAACGGAATATAAAACAGCAAATAAATGCGACGATAACGATAACAACGAGGAACCCAAAATACGCGATGAAGATATTGAATATGGAAATAATAGAGAAGCGGAAGATGAAAATCGGAAAAAGGACATAGACGAAATTGAAGATGGTAACGATGACCGAAAAGCTTTATTATCTCTACTTCCAAACTATAAGTTATTAAGAAGCGAAGATAGAATACAATTAAATAAAAAGATATTGCAATGGATTACGGAAACAGTTGATTCTTATAGTGATAACGTTATAGATTCTACTTAATTCTAGCATTAGAAGATGTTACATGTAATATAAAATCTAATTTCCTAATTTTTATAAAATTTGTTGTATGCCCTGTTAATAGCTTTCTTTTTTATATTTCAATACCATGCAAGTGCAACCCACATTCATTGTTAGCGGTGATTCGAAATCGAAAGTTTCTAAAAACAATCTATCAATCTTAGTAAAACTCGGTCTGTAAAGCTTACAGTAAATGAGAGAAATTGTCATTTTGAAGGCGAATACTTTAGGACCACGTTACAAACTGGTATATTGTGAAAAAAAAAAATCAACAGAATTATTTATCGTTAAGATTATAATTATCATTCATTAACAAATCACTAATTTCGTTTTACTACATTATCAAAACAGTATTGTTCTGGATTAGTTTTGACCTTCATGACCATCATCTCCTTCCAGAGTCTGAACAAGAGAGTACGTGCTCAAGCGTTTCTCAATCATGGAGTAGAATTCCACAACCAGTTGACGTTGATCAGTTGAAGTTAAGCGTTTGAAAATTGGTAGCAGGAATATTACTAAAATATTTCGACAATAATCGTTCGTATTATTTTCATCTACAGAAGAATCCGATAGCCGCCGCCTCTTTTTTTCCTGTACTTCATGCTCTCTTCTTTGTTCTTGGCTGGTAGACGCTTCAAAACGTTGAGGTTCTTCAGCTCTTGACTGTCTATAAAAGTAAAGTTTAAACCACATTTTAGTACACCTACATTTTCTAAAAAAAATGTATCGCAATCTGTCAACTGGTGAAAATCACTTCTGTGTATGTACAGCATGTTAATAATTAAATACGAATCGACCAGCTTTCGCTTACCGTATTCAAGATACGAAATTAGAGGTCGACTAACTACCATAAGATTTGTGTTCGCCTAGAAGGGGCTATTAAGGGCCCATTAAATATTAAGAAACACTTAACTTGACAAAAATATTCTATATGTTTACATGTACGAATATGAAAAACGCACAGAGTTGAATTGCGTCACTGACAGTGTTGCCAACTTAGTAGAAATTCAACTAAATTTAGTAAATACGATATTACAAAATTGTTGCAGTCTGTACAACAAAGATCCAAGGTTGGTAACAAAAACATCCCTAAATTAGTATTACCCCAAAATCACATTTATTGCTGAGTTACAATATTTGATGCCAAATTAATGATTCGTTCGTCGTGTTTTAAACTGAATAAACATGATGTGGTTTAATTAAATTTAGAATTTTATGTTGTAGTGAAAAACAAAACGTTTATAAAAAACATTGTGGAATTTTGGTAAATAAAATATGATAGTTGAGCAGATTCCGGATTTTAGAGTTGGCGACACTGGTCATTTACCACTTAAATACGCTAGGCAGCATCATATGCACGTTTTAAGTTAGTCAACCGGCATTTAATTAACATTAAGCATTGTACAATAAATTGTACAATGCTGACATTGCACACGCAGCACATAAAAGTTCGTAACATGTTGTTTTACGTACTGTACCTTGTACAGAAGTGATTACAGTATCAACGTTGCATAATTTTGTCTTTCATCTTTTATGCTTTAAGTATCGCACAATTGTTTTAGATGGTTGCCAATGTAGAAAAGTCTTAGAGTAAAGACTAAAGTACATTCTGTACTAGACACATTATTTGATTAATTGATAAGACAGATAAAAACAGAAATGTTGATGAATGAGGGATACCAAGTAACCGAAGAGAATAGAAACACTACCCCTGAAGTATCTGAAGATCGGTTAAACGAAGAATTAAGAATTCAGCAGACATTCCGGAACATTAAAAAAATCGGAACTATTCAATTAATGAGAAGGACATATGGACAAATGCGAGCAAAACGAGTGAAAATAGGAAGTGAAGATGATACTCTTCTAATAAAAACGGGACCTCTTTCAGACAGGGCTACAGTCTAATCGGGTAATTTGACGGGTATTATTTAAAAGAATTATGCATTAGAGATGGCTAACAACAAAAAGTTTATGTTCAAAGGACAAAAATTCATACACAACAATTGTATGAAAGATTGCATTGCTTCTATGCCAAACGAAGAAGAAATCAATCAAAGTGTAATTCAAAATATCATCATGCATTCATTGGACTGTATACATAAATAAATCGCCATACCTCTCTTTCCTGAAAACAGTGTCGTGCAAAACGTGTGCAATGCCTACAATGTAGAACACATGTAACAAATACATCTATAACAGGGATATGTAAAATACAATACAACAGACACTTACAGAGATTTCCTCTGCTTCAATCTGCTTAAGAAAAATTGTTGATCATTCTGGAATACCTGCTTCACATCTTTTACTAAAACAGATCACAGTGATATATTGTTTCAAACATTGCGACAATACTAGGCATAGGTACAATATGTTCAAGTGAGTTAGTAGCAAGTAATAATACGTGTATATGTTGTAGACTTCTGCGGTCGTTGTTTTCTTTTAAGGAATTTGGGTTTCCGGTGTTTGCATGAGAATGCCGACGTTTCGCCCTCGATTGTATGAAGAATGTACAGCGGCGACGCAACATGCAGCAACCCAGAGGAAGCTCCATGAAATTGAGAGCGAGACGTCGGCATTTTCATGCCATTACAATGCGATTTCAACGCGGAAACCAAAATTCTCTAAAGCAATTTACGTCTTTTGTAAAAGAAAAATGTCTCCATCACAAAGCAGTGTCATCGTGTTATAATTAAAATATAATACGTGTATTTTGTATTTTACACATATTGCATCTGATTTGGCCAATATTGCAATACTAACAGAAAATTAATGTTTAAATCTTTTGCAAGCATCTCAAACCAACATCGCTTATAACCGTAACAGAAAACAGCAGATCGACTTAAAGTGCTTCATTGGTTTTCAACATACTCGCTACAGCGATTGAACAGTTTTTCGTTCTTCCTAACCAACTGTTGAATATCCAGTCGTCAGCTGGTAGACAACATTCTTTAATCGATTAAATGAAACGGCTCAATAGTGTTAAGCAGTTTCAGTCCAACTGTAGTGAGTGCCCAAGATTTTGTGTGGCCGTATTATTTTTTAATTAGTTGGAACTAGTATAGAAGTATTTAAATTATTTTTAACAACTACTTTAATTTTAGATAATTCATTTAAATCTTTTTCATTAGAGAACCGACCAATGCGCGTGCATCCAAAAGAATCTATTAAATTGGCTTGAACAACTACACAAAAGTATAAATACTTACCTTTTTTCGCTTTCTCTTCCAGAGACATGCCAAACCATTGATCTCTACATACAGCAGCAGCTATATTGTCCCAGACCCCTACGTGTAGTTCTTTCTTAAAGTGGGAGGAATACGTTTCATCGTACAGAAAAGGGTATTTAACTAATTCATCGATGAGAACATCAACTTGAGACAATGATAACTTATTCATCCTAAAATTTAATAAGTACGTGATAATTTAACTCTTCTAATATTATATTAAAGATTGCTTACCTGTATCGTCTCCTTCTAGCAATACTTGGTCACTACAAAAATCAAAATATCAAATGTGCTCAATCGTGGAAAGTCCCCATTTAAAACCGATCGTTTATTAGCATTACGATTACTTTTAATTAAACGATAAAATAATTGATAATTTGTGTGTGTTATCAGATCCCACATTGCCAATCATTCCAGAAATGTTCTGATATTATCGACAGAAAAAAAGGATATTTGAAAGGTTTTCGAATTGCGAAAAATAAATTGCGAAAATAATCTCGCATGAACAACAAAATAAATTTGATGAAACTATCTCTGTGAATATTATCTATATTACATCTATATTACATTATAAATTATTGATTATATTGATTTGTGATGTATTACTGATTACGGCACCTTCTGAGAAAACAATAAAAGATTAAAAATCAAATATTAAACTGCGTGATAATAATCTTATATTCCCAGAAAACCTACCGATAACGAAGTAACTTGAGTATATAAAACCAATTCTGTAGTAGACATCGATACCAAAAAGGTTTCCTAGAAATCATTCCTAAAAATGTTCTGATATTATCGACAGAAAAAAAGGATATTTGAAAGGTTTTCGAATTGCGAAAAATAAATTGCGAAAATAATCTCGCATGAACAACAAAATAAATTTGATGAAACTATCTCTGTGAATATTATCTATATTACATCTATATTACATTATAAATTATTGATTATATTGATTTGTGATGTATTACTGATTACGGCACCTTCTGAGAAAACAATAAAAGATTAAAAATCAAATATTAAACTGCGTGATAATAATCTTATATTCCCAGAAAACCTACCGATAACGAAGTAACTTGAGTATATAAAACCAATTCTGTAGTAGACATCGATACCAAAAAGGTTTCCTAGAAATCATTCCTAAAAATGTTCTGATATTATCGACAGAAAAAAGGATATTTGAAAGGTTTTCGAATTGCGAAAAATAAATTGCGAAAATAATCTCGCATGAACAACAAAATAAATTTGATGAAACTATCTCTGTGAATATTATCTATATTACATCTATATTACATTATAAATTATTGATTATATTGATTTGTGATGTATTACTGATTACGGCACCTTCTGAGAAAACAATAAAAGATTAAAAATCAAATATTAAACTGCGTGATAATAATCTTATATTCCCAGAAAACCTACCGATAACGAAGTAACTTGAGTATATAAAACCAATTCTGTAGTAGACATCGATACCAAAAAGGTTTCCTAGAAATCATTCCTAGAAATGTTCTGATATTATCGACAGAAAAAAAGGATATTTGAAAGGTTTTCGAATTGCGAAAAATAAATTGCGAAAATAATCTCGCATGAACAACAAAATAAATTTGATGAAACTATCTCTGTGAATATTATCTATATTACATCTATATTACATTATAAATTATTGATTATATTGATTTGTGATGTATTACTGATTACGGCACCTTCTGAGAAAACAATAAAAGATTAAAAATCAAATATTAAACTGCGTGATAATAATCTTATATTCCCAGAAAACCTACCGATAACGAAGTAACTTGAGTATATAAAACCAATTCTGTAGTAGACATCGATACCAAAAAGGTTTCCTAGAAATCATTCCTAAAAATGTTCTGATATTATCGACAGAAAAAAGGATATTTGAAAGGTTTTCGAATTGCGAAAAATAAATTGCGAAAATAATCTCGCATGAACAACAAAATAAATTTGATGAAACTATCTCTGTGAATATTATCTATATTACATCTATATTACATTATAAATTATTGATTATATTGATTTGTGATGTATTACTGATTACGGCACCTTCTGAGAAAACAATAAAAGATTAAAAATCAAATATTAAACTGCGTGATAATAATCTTATATTCCCAGAAAACCTACCGATAACGAAGTAACTTGAGTATATAAAACCAATTCTGTAGTAGACATCGATACCAAAAAGGTTATTCCCAAGTTTGAGTGCATAACAAAACGATGACTTCTTACCGGTAAGTTCACTCTTTTGGTAGAATTTTGGAAGGTTGAACCGTGTTATTTTCAGTATACCCCCAAGTTAACCTTGCCACAGGTCGATATGCTCGTTGAGGAGATGCGCAACCACCCTTGCCTATATAATATTATTCATTCACGGGGTAACCTGTCCGAGATTTGGGACGAAATAACTGCGAATGTATTTAAAACCGAATGGGAAGGTCTTTCCATTTCGAAGAAAGCGAAGAGAGGTAAAGTCGCCCGACAGCATTTATTAATTCGACGCATTATTTAACATTCGGAAAATTTCAAACTACAGGTGACATCACGTTTTATTTTAGTGAGACAACTGCAGCGGGCGTTCAACAACGAAAAAGAGTATTTTGTAAAAAGATTGAGGGGAAAACCATATTTGTAAGTATATGCGATTATTTTACATTTTCTTTTGCTTCATAGTCGTCAAGTTATCTATTAAAATTTGATTTTTTTTATATTTCAAAAATAATAATTAACAAAGTAAAAATCCTCCTCCTAACTTTTTTCATGAACCCTCTTTGAAAGAATGGTTTTGTTCCTGGAAACCCTTAATTTTCTCTATGATATACAGCATACAACATACACATGAATCACTTGAAGATAACAATTACACATAACCATACAAGATATATACTACTATACCATATGTTTTAATATTTTTTGTACTATCATCTGTAATTTTAGAAACATAAACAAGTTTTCAGAAACAAAATTATAGATTACGATGGCACAAAAGTTTGATGTTACATTTTTAACATCTGATTTAAAATTGCTTAACGTAATCTTTAAATTGCATCGTTCAAAAATATTCAATCTGCTTCTTGTTTCCCGCGGTAAGTTATGAACTTGATCAAATCATAATAAGCAACACCTATGGTTTTTCCCGAAATCCAACTTCGTGGACCAATCTAAGACGTTGAGATCAAAACTAAAAGTATTTTGTAATATACAGGATGCACACAGCGAATAAATACAAATGGATGTAATGCGTGGGTTAGAAAGAGGTGTTCTTTTAAAATGCAGTTTCATAATATCGGTCGCATTTCGTACATTTCAATTAATTTTAACGTTTGGTCTTTATGCCATTTTAATGTTTCTTTCATAGGAGACCACTCCCGCGATGAAGGCACTGCAACCCTAGCTAGCTTTATATCAATCTCGCTATAACTTAGACTAAATCTGGCTGCTGTGTCCATTTGCAAATTGAAGCTCGGGTAACTCTAACTAAATCTACTAAATCTAGCGTACAAGTTAACAACACATAAGTATCGGCAACTTCCACACCACACAAGTTTAATTCATTATATAGTAATACAATAATTAGCCCGGGACGGCCATTCGGTCACCGGGTGATGATGAGGACCATTCGTATCTTCGAAACTAATTATCCGGACTAATTATTATACGACTACATAATAAATTAAACTTGTGTGGTACCGAGGTTGCCGACACTTATGTCTTGTTTACTATACTACGCCACAGTCCTTTCTATCATTATTTACTAGCGTAAAAGTCTACAGTCCATTAACTGTATTTATGAATGCCTCGTTCCTTCTTTTCAGGCGGCTTAATACGAAGACTCAAAATCCAAGCACCACACCGAATATTGTTAAAAAGGAAGTAAAGAGTGGAAAAGCAGGAAGAATAAAAAACAGAAGAGAACGTTGCGGTAGCCTTTTACTACTAAATCTGCTATCGCCTTTTGAACAACTCTCCGACAATGACCAATACAAAGCTCTTGTAGAATGTCATTCAATTATTGAGAAACTCTATTTGAAGCGTTTTGAAAACAAAATACTTCAAGGAAATCTTTGACTCGCATTGATAGCTCCATCCTCGACGTTGTATACTACTGCAGCTCAACGTAATGCTAAATAGCTTACGTCTAAATATTAGAAAAAGTACATTCAACAGTAAAACGCGCAAGAAATCTTTGGAATTTTTGATTCATTGAGATCATAAAACATAATATTAAACCATCAGGATGTATCTTTACTTGAAATTAAAAACTGCATTAATTTCTTAATGTTCATCCCAGAACTTGAAAACTTTATATTACAAGTCGAATTGGCTTTCACGAGTCGTGCCCTGTAAAATTGGACTTGTGTCGTTTATATGTTTCTTGAAGTTTTTAGCAGTACATCTAGGATTTTGATTTAAAAATATAGAGTGCGGTGATTTAGTTTGTTTGGAGGAATAAATGATCTACAACTCACACTACGTTGGATATGTGTTCTTCTATAATGTATATATAACGGCGAGCAAATGAATAGGGACACTAATCAAATATTTAAGGTTTCCTGTTTTTCTATAATTTAAAACGAAGCAAAAAATTTTTTTTTAAATAAAATTCTTAGAAATGAATAAAAGTATATGCCTTAGACATCACACCTGCATTTCTCGGAAGTATTAAAATGTTGTGTTTCCATTTCTCACGATCGGTCTTATGCAAGCGAGCATTTAAATAGCAACAGTTGTCATAATCTTTTATTTAGTCTTCTTTAAGTTCTTTTAGAAGTAACTTAATACTATATTATTAAAACGCAATTACACAAAATAGATTTTTGTATATTAAAACGCATAATAATTAATTTTCACGGTAGCACAGACTAAATTATTTTGAAAATGAGCCGTGGAAAACATTGTACGCCCGAGCTTCGAAAAATTATAATTACACTTCACGAAAACGGTTTGAGTTTGAGAAAAATAGCTAACCAAGTATCGGTATCGAAAAATATGATCGCTAATCAAATAAAATATTTCCAAAAATACGGAACCTGCGAAAAAATTCCTAAACAGGGAAGAACTAAGGAAACGACCGTTAGCATTGATAGACACATAGCAAGTCTCTCACTTGCGAATCCATTAAAAACGGCAGCAGATATACACAGAGAGGTAATTACAGAGATTGATAGATCGATTAGTGTATGGACAGTCAGACGAAGATTACAAGAAGCCGAATTACATGGTAGGAGTGCTAGACATAAACCGCTTATAAGCAAAACAAATAGAATGAAAAAATTACAGTTTGCCAGAAATCATTTGCATTGGACTGCAGATCAGTGGAAGTTTGCATTGTTTAGTGACGAGTCAAAATTTAATAGAATGGGATCGGATGGCAGAAGATATGTACGGCGAGGCTCCAATGAAGCGATGAATCCTAAGCATACAATAAAAACAGCAAAACGGTTTAGAGGAAATGTGTTGGTCTATAGGTCTATGTGTTGGTATATAGGCGTTGATCCGTTGCACGAAATTAATGGAATAATGGATCGACATGCGTATGCCATATGCGACCATAGAATCGACTATCTATTTATATCTGTATATAGAGGTTGTAATGTCTATTTGTAAGGCAGTATAAGAAATAATAAAATTAAAAATTCGTTGTAGTAACACTTTCAACCTCTAGTAAACAAGCACAGCCTGAAAACCTTAAATTTTCATAGCCAAAAGCAAATGAAAGAAATTTGGATAATACTTGTAGAGCACTGTTGGTATTACACAGTTGATCAACATCGAGTACTAAACGAATATTATATTTTTCAAAAATATCCCATAAATAACTATATCAATACTATGCAGACTGCCTCCCAATTAAGGCCTCAGCTCATAATAAGCAACACCTATGGTTTTTCCCCAAATCCAACTTCGTGGACCAATCTAAGACGTTGAGATCAAAACTAAAAGTATTTTGTAATATACAGGATGCACACAGCGAATAAATACAAATGGATGTAATGCGTGGGTTAGAAAGAGATGTTCTTTTAAAATGCAGTTTCATAATATCGGTCGCATTTCGTACATTTCAATTAATTTTAACGTTTGGTCTTTATCCCATTTTAATGTTTCTTTTAAAGGAGACCACTGCCGCGATGAAGGCACTGCAACCCTAGGTAGCTTTATATCAATCTCGCTATAACTTAGACTAAATCTGAAAATCCAAAGTAGCAGTTACGCCATTAAGCATCAGTGGTAGTGCTGGATGTATAAACTTGAACTTGTTTTATATAATGTAGAGAATAAACCGTTTTATTGTACTAACAGTATTTTTTTTTATACATTTCGTAAATAATATAGTGCTGAAGTTGCTGGTATACTATATGAGTTACTAGGATAGAGTACAAAGTGCTCATTATGCTGTCACAATTCTGTACGTTAAAAAGAGAGGCAACACTAACCTTACATCAGATGAAGTCTTCTCCAAACTTGTTATACTAGCTCTTGGAGTACTGGTCGCTCCAGGACCGATACCACTCGTTGAACCAACTGGAGACATGTGTGGAGGTTGAGCAGCCCCGACAACTCCAACCGTTGATATAGGCGGAATTCCAGGAATCATCGATGCAGCTTGTGGAACACCGGCTGTATTCAATACCAGTGGAGTACTCAACGGTACAGTAGAAGTAAGTGAAGCTGCGGCAACTGGTACTACCGGCTGAACACCTGGTATTAAAGGCTGTACCGCTGATGCTGTTTGAGGCGCCACTGTGCTCATAGGAGGAACGCTAACCAACGGTTGCGTATTCAATGGAGGTATACCGGAAATTAGCGGTTGCACCGACTGCATTGGCGTTGCTGTTGGATGAATTGAAGGTACTGCCGGCATGGCACTTTGAATAGAAACGCTCTGCATTGGTGGAACTATCCCGGTAGGTATGGTACTTGTGAGAGGCACCCCTTGTCCGCTTAGGCTAGGAATTAGAGGAATGTTGGACTGGCTTGTCGGCTGGTTCATTATTGGTGCGACTTTCGGAGGTTCCGGCCGTGGCGGTGGGTTTATCAAGGACGCGTTGGGTAGCGGTGGAATAGCCGGTGGCGTTTGAGATTTTAGTGATGCTAGTAACACAGGTGGAAGAACCTTGGGAACTTCAAAGCCCCTCAACTTGAGATTTATTAATTTACAGGCTATGGAGAATTCATTTATATCCATCTTCCCATCGGCATCTGTATCTGCTAGTGCCCTACAAAATACAACCAATTTAGAAAGGAATATTGGTACAGTTCAATTATTAAAAAAAAACAAAAAAAACGTGTAGTTTACTACTGCTAAGATAATAAATTTTTTATTAATTCATTAATTTATTCCAAATATTTGGTTTATTTAGCTTATTGAGGTATGATACCTGTGCAGGATGATTAAATTAAAGGACTCGCATTGATAGCTCCGTCCTACGAGGTTATATACTACTGTAGTTCGACGTAATGCTAAATAGCTTACGTCTAAATGTTAAAAAAATACATTCAACAGTAAAACGCGCAAGAAATCTTTGGAATTTTTGATTCATTGAGATCATAAAACATAATATTAAACCATCATTAGAAGCTGCATTAATTTCTCAATGTTCATCCCAGAACTTGAAAACTTTATATTACAAATCGAATTGGCTTTCAACATGTTCAGCATTTCAACATTGGAATATCCGATGTTTAATCCGATAGTTAATGAATCAAAATTCATTAGATACCGGTAGGATTTGAACCGATGTATGTATACCGTTTTTCGGACGACTGCGGTGGGCCCTACATCACATAAGGATTTTAATCGCAGCACTCCATGATGTAGTAGTCACCGCATCCATCTTGAAAACGAAAGACGTGGGTTCAAATACTATCGGTGTCTAATGAAGTTTGGTTCATTAACTAGATTTAATAGCATCGGGTAGTAAGCAATGAAATTCAATTCTCTGACTTTCGACATATTGGAAAATAAAAATAATTCATGTTGAGACTCTGCATAAGATAAATGGGGAAAAAATGCTCCAAATCTCACAATTGGCCAATCCCTTACCTCGGAAAATATACAGAGTAAAATGCGTTATTCAATTGTTTACCAATTTAACCGATTTCGTAAGATCAGTAATAAGGAAGGCAGCAATAGAGCACAGAAGCTCGATCGGATTGAGATCTGGACTTTGGAGAGCTCGTTATCCCACCGCATTTTGGCCAATACCATTTTAGGAGACTCTGAATACAGTGTTGTAGTCACTTAAGAAGACACACTAAAAGAATCGTTTTGCTATTTTCGAACTAGAAAATTTAGCTGAACTACTAAAATTTTGTGTCAGAGTAGACTTTTTGGTCCTCCATATATTAGAAAGAACTGATTCATTTTAATGGAAAGAGGGTTGCATTTCAAATAGGTCGCACTGTACATACACTACTGTATGAAAAAATAGGTGTGCGTTCAAAATTCACGTAAATATTAGGTAAATTGTGATAGACGAAGTAACGCACTATTCAAAACACACTTATACTGCATAAGAGACAATATGACGTATAAAATATAACATTAAAAAATATATAATTGCGTGATCTTAAAAATTAAATAAACTCGAAAAGTAAATTGCGCAAAATAATAGATGTAACTAATAAAAGGAAGCAGTTTTCCAAATAAGTTAATTGATTCCGCTAACTCTTGGCACCTCTTAATGGGAATCGAGTACCACGCATTCCTTACTTTTCGCCACAAATCTTCGCGATTCGAAGGGTTGATCTAACTTAATTTCCTTTTGACATCACCCCATAGATGTTCGATAGGGTTCAGGTCCGGCGATTGAGCTGGCCACACAATAACATTCACCCCATGCGCCAAAAAGGAAGCTTTGCTGTTATGGACGTATGTTTAGGATCATCATCCTGCTGAAACATTCAGCGCATTTTCTCTTAAAGCCTAATTTTTTTCCAATATTTCTACATGTAATTTTTTATTTTATCAAAAAAAAAAAAAGACCTAGGCCACACCAAGAAAAACAACTCCACGCCATAATATTACCGCCTCCACGTTTCACTGCGTTATTTCTGCGTATCCCAATCCCCATGTTCCTTCACAAAGTCTAACCTGCGTCCTACATTACGGTGACTCAATAGTAGTACCTTTTTCGGTACAAGTGCATACAAATTTTGTTCCAACAGACACCTCCTAATTGTCGAGGTATCAATATTCAGTTTCAAATCATTTTTAATTTATTTGGAGGTGATAAAAGGATTTACTTTCACTGCTTGTGTTACAGCGTTATTTGTTCGGTCGCTGGTTTTCCTTGGTCTTCCAATTTTTTCGGGTTTTATTTGCCATTTCACGGCATCTGTAATCGTGTTTTCTGAACGCTCCAGCAATTATGCAATAAATTTGTATGTTTTACCCTCCTCTCGCATTTCTAAAACGATTCTTCTGCGGTACAGTGCTTAGCTCGACCGACAACCATGTTAACGAAGAAAAAAATCTGTTTTTGTCATAAAATACGGCGTATATATTTTTTTGCACAGCAATTGTTTACTGTCGATAGACACAAGAAGGATATTCCCTGGAAATAACGGCCAATACGGAAATCACCAGTGGAGCTTGTAAGAAATAATGTTTACTCATCTTCACACAAGATGTAGCTAGCGTAACTATACCATCGTGGTATTAAAATGATTTTTAATCCAAAAATAGCATTAACCCCTATTATTTTGCACAGTAGTGTATATATGTTAATACTATGTAGCATTTGTATTTTTGTAATATTTAAAAATTCATTCATCAAACAGATATTTCTTATAATGAATTTTTGGAATCCTTAAGAACATGTACAATTAAATCGTAACTCCTTCTTGATATCTGTTGTAGTTTCTTAGTTATTAAAACAAACGGTAGTGTTGAGTTTAAGGTCAAGATAATCTCGCACATTCCCAGTGTGAGATTGGGCAATTAAGGGAGTTACCGTTGTTCTTACACTGTATCATACGCATTTCCTTGATAGACGCAAGATTAAGTGATTGGTAAACGAGTACAGCTACAGATGCCAAGCAGTTGAAGAGTTACTACGAACTTGAAGATTGAGCAATGTAATTTTGGCAGAAACGGTACTTGTTTATTAAATTCTACAATTTATAATTTGTACTTAAAAGATAATATTTAAGAATAACGAGTAATAAAGAATATTTACCATATTTGTCCTAAAACAAGAGGCGGCAATTCAGATTGTAAAAGAAATCCTTTAGCTTGTTCGCCTGTCACAATCCCATTTACAGGTTTAAGTGCTTTAAAAAGTTCTTCGTATCTCAATCTTTCCTTAGATAAAATCACCCAAGGATCAGATGATGGAGTTCCAGCTTGGGACATGTTTCCTGGCTAAAAGGATACGAGAATTTCCTATTTACAAGAATACAGCACTACAAATAGTTCATTCAAAATACGCCCAGTAGAGAGCACGGAGGGATCGATTGCTTACCGGATTTTTCTCTATGTACTTCACAGAATATAACCTTTTAAACTAGTGCATTTTAGGATGTTAGAACTGCATAACTGTTTGCGCACATTTCATAACACTGTGACCTAGTAATCCCTAGTAAACGTCATGTGAGAATTAAATCAATAAAATTTATATGACAAAAGTTCCGAAACAAATCTTTAGGAAATGATGTATGTACGAAAGAAACTAGTGACCTGCTCAGAACTCACACAATTTCACATGATTTTAAGCCGTATAATAGGCTGACATAAGAGCTAAAATATACAGCTGCACTGAGAAGATACAATAGAAAACTGTACGGTTTTTATCCCATAAAAGAACAAATTTAATAACGTAATTGAGATTTTTTATTGAAAAAGCCCTATCAACACTATCAACAAAATGTTTAAGCAGAAATGTTTATATAGTATTAATTTCTGAAATTAGAACACTAAAACAAATAAAAAAATTTTCACTAGATGGCAGTGCGGATATATACAACTAGCAATACTCTATCAACTAATGATTAAACCTGCAGACACGAGTTCGCACTCATTGGCGGGGTTGATATATTTCGAAGGCGGTCGAACATATTCAAAGTCGAAATTCATACGGATGCGGATAGCTGGTATATGAATAACAAGCTGAATTAATGCTGGCGAATCGACGGCGTGCTTTATTATGTTGTTATTATGTGTTTACTAATAGATTTCTTAACCAATTTCCGACATGAGAATACTCTAGCACTATTATTAAATGTATTATTTGCAATATCAACATTTTACTGAACAGTATTTTGGTTTATAAAGGACATGCTAAGAGCAAACAGCACCTACTAAATGCGAAACATAATATACCATATTATAAATTTATTTATTTTCTGTTATGTTAAGTATGCGTAACATTCCACAAAATATTGTAGACAATGAAAGATTTCGAAAGTTTCGGGGGAAATACATTCCGGAATGGAAATTACAAACAAGAGGTCAATTTAATTTGAGGCGGGTGAAAGATACGATTACAGATGGAATTAAGGCGGAGTTAAAAAACAAAAAAACATGGCTAACGATGGATGAAAAAACGGATGCAAAAAAGAGTTGTATTTTAAAAATGTTAGTGGGCACTTTATAAAGCGGGGTGGCGTTTTGCATGTTTGCTCCATGCATGTCATCTTGTAGCTGAATTTATTAAAATTTCGAAAATTATTCAATTCTCTTAGATACTTTTTCTAAATTAGAGAACACTAAACTTTCATTGCATGAAGCACTATATATTAGATGATCTTAAAGGCTCGTTAGGAAAACTAAAGATAATGTAGATAGACAGATAAATTATGTGCGGTTATAAATAAGAATCTTGATTTTCACCTCGCCGTAGGAGTATGACCGAGTCATCAACGGAAGCCGTGCTAATGATACACTACTACACAAAATGTTTACGTCAGTCTACATTAACAACGCAATCAAACTAAACGTATCTAGCAGTACGCTACTGCGAAAGCACTCGTTTCTGCAGGCTGAATCTTCATCGAGGCATAATACAAGATTACAGAAACGAGTTGTGCTCATTTCTGCAGGTTCACTAATAAGGTTTAATTAAAATTTTCCTACAGTTGAGATGGCCGTAGTAGAATAAATAAGGAAACTTTCACTGGATGACATTTTTGAGAAGTAAAATGCTGGTAACAACGGCGACGTATTTCAATCTTCAGAGGATAAACTAGAAAACTGTGCATTCTTATCTCACATAAAGAAAGGATTATAATGGGATATTTGCAAATTAAAATAATACTATGTTAGTTATTAACGTTTCATTGAAATTTTCGTATAGCATTCATTCCTATACATTGAAATGGCACAAATAAAGTATATAAGGGCACTTTCATTAGGTAACAATGTAAAAAATAAATGGGACTTCGGTTCGCTTCCCTACTATTTGAAGAAATCTACTAACGTAGACTAACCTAGGGCTATTTAATTCTAGAAGTTTGTAAACTTCTAGATTAACATAAATTTTGAACTATAGATTCAAATTAACCGCAGAGATAAAATGACAGAGTAAAGAGGCTCTGCTATTGAATTTAAAAGTGTTATGCATAAAAACTTGCTAAACTTTTATGGAATATGTTATTTATGTACATAATTACTCACTTTACATTTAGTAATTTGATTTATGAGCATTCTCCATGGTTATGTTATAAATGTTATAAACACCAAAGTAAAAACTAGTAATATTAAAAAAAATTGGATCCTTGTAGTCGGATTTTTTTACATTGGAGAGGTATAATAAAATAATTGTTCTCAAATAGGAAGTTTGTTAGCTAACTATGCCAACAGTTACTGAATGTGTGCTTATTTTTAGTAATTTACAAGTAGAAGCGGAGAAAAGTATTTAATAAATCTACAAGTTTTTGGCTAACAACTTACAGGCATTTAGAGCGAACAAAGGATTTCAACAGGGAAAAAGAACATGTCAACTACGAAATGGAATATGTCAGGTAATTTATCCAATAATGATAGTAAGGACTGTGATGTAATATGGTAAACAACATATAAGTATCGGCACCCTCTACACACACAAGTATAATTTATTATACAGTCATGTAATAATTAGTCCAGGATGGCCACTTCGAGGACACTAATGGTCCTCATCAACCGGTGACCAAATGACCATTCGTATCCTGGAAATTAAACATGTGTGATGTGGAGAATGCCGATACTTATGTGTTGTTTACTAGGTAATTTGTCGGTTATCATATTTTGCTTTTTTATCTATTTATATTATATAGCAAGTAAACCTCATTCGGCTACTAAGGAGAAAAAGAAGGATTTTCAACTTGCACTGCAACCGATGCCAGAAATTGGTATATTATAAAAAAAAATATATTGTTTATATCATTTATTTATTTACTTTTTAGAACTTATAGATCCAGTTACAGGAAAACTTCCCAAAAATTACAAACAAATTTTAGCTGGGAAGGATAAAAAGCTTCAAGATGGTAAAATCTGTTGCATAGATAGGTACTTGTAAAATGCCATAAGTAAAACATTTCAAAACATAATCTGTTATGCTGATGCAGCATATTATTCATATTTTCATATTCACCATTCTTTTTATGGCATTTTATAGCAAGCTAGCTAATCTAGCGTTGACAATAACATTTCATAAATAACTTACAGCAAATAGCCAGTCAGCCAGTAAGGAAATTAATGAGAAGGACAAATTTGAATTTACTTTAAAACCAATGCCAGAATTAGGTATGAGAATTTTAAAGGAATGTGTTTAAAACAGTACTTATTTTTCTTATATTCCAGCACTTTTGGATCCCTTTACAGGACAATTGCCAGGAAATTATAAAGAAATTGTTAATGGAGGATCGTGTAAGTCTTACGAAAACACATTCACATCAATACAAGAATAAATCTTATTAATTCTTTTCAAAGTAAGTCATTTCCATGTGCATGGAAGATGGTTTTGCGAAACTTCTTTGACATGATATGCATGCATCCCATTTGGAGCATCATTTAAATTTACATCGAAAAATACTAAGTGTCTCATAAATTAAGCACAACAAATCAGTTGCTTAGCAGTAGCGTCACTGCGCCGGGTTAACCGAAACAAGAGAATTTATGAAAACACAAATATAATTTAGTAAACAGCTTACCGAATATGCTTAGATGGCTGAAAAGAAATCTGGAAGTGAGGCCTCCAACATCTGTATCATAGCGCACGTTTCCATAGTGGTCTCTTTGAGACCCGTTCGTCGCGGCATATATATATATATGCTTGTACGCTGAAAAAGATCGTTCTACATCTTCCGATGTAATATTTGCGAACTTGAAGTGGTGTTTGAATTTATATAATGGATCTTCCACAACACTATTATTGAAAAGATTGCGTAATCTACAAACGTCGACATTTTTACGTAATATAGTATTAAATTCTTCTCTGACTAAGACACTTTTTTCGTCATCTAAAATATGTAGCTATGTTTACACTTATTTACACTTACACTACAATAATTTAATCTCGCCTGCGCAGTTCGGCTTTGCGTCTGAGAGGTCCACCACTCACGCTCTGTACTCCGTCGCTCGATGAAAAGAAGTGCGTCGGAGGAATACTTTTTGATCTAAGTAAGCCCTTCGACATAATCGATCATCAGGCTTTACTACATAAGATAGAAGCGTACGGAATACGAGGTGTGTAGCTTGTGAGCTATTTCGGTTCTATCTTACTGGTAGAGAAAATTATGTTTGTATAAGTGGAGTGCAGGATGGTACAACCAATCTTTGTTCATCACCAAGTATGCACTTAGAATGTGGCGTTCTGCAGGGCTCTGTTCTCCCCTAGACCCGATATACTATCTCAGTACGCGGACGACAGCAGTGTAATAATATCTGGAGCTAATGTGGAGGAGGTGTTACGTGCATTGTCTGACGTTGTGGGGAGAATGGAGCGTTGGTGGGATGAGTGGGGTCCTCTGTTGAACGGTGAGAAGACGCGTATAATACAGTTTAAACCAACGTTACCTGCTTTATCTAGTGTTTATGTTCCCTCTAAAGGTAAATCATTAATAGACTGCTCGTCTGTGAGTGTTTTGGGAATGATTATGGATACTCATCTTAAATGGCAAGAACACTGCGATGAGCTGAGGCGTAGACTCTTCACGCGTCTATACGGGACATGATAACTGTTAAAAAGTGACGATTTAGACTCAGAATGTTTTACTTCGCCTATGTAGAATCAAGGATGCGATATGGCCTTATTTTCTGCGGCTCTTGAAGGAAGGCTAATGACTTATTTATTCTTCAAAAGAGGGTTGTGAGATGTATAGCGGAGGTCTCTCAAGTAACTTCTTGTAGGCCATACTTTACGCAATTAAATATACTCCTTCTACCCTCATCCTACATTCTAGAGATCTTACTATTTTACAAGCGAGATATATATAATGTAATGGCCACTTGTGGCTCGAGTAATTCGAACGTGCATCGACATAAGACAACTCTGTTTGAGGGGGAGTCCCCACTATAGAGCCGTACAATAATATAACAGGCTTGCACATGATCTCAAAGGATGCTTAACACTTCGCCAGTTTAAAAATAAACTGAGACTATATCTACGTGACAAATTATTTTATAGTGTGACCGAGTTTCTTCGTGGGTAGCACCTATTCCTTTGTTGTTATTTTTCTGGTACTTGTTTACTTATGTTATACACGTATTTTTATCCATATAGGTTTGTTTATACACATTTTTATTTATACAAAAGATTTAATTATACAATTATTTTATTTGTACCAAGGTATCAGTTATAGAGTGCCTCAGCTATTTATTGACTTTGTTTTACTATTTTGTTTATTATTATTTAACTTAGATTTCTCTGTCTCTATTTTTTTTTAACTAGCTTTTTAAACTAACTCTCTAAGAGAATACTTGTTGTAGGTAACAAACGCCGATCTAAGGATTTTGACTTTCAAAGTTGTAAGTATATAGTAACTCCTATCCCTTTTTTTGAATAAATATGGTTTCGTTTCAGTAAGGACCCAAAGCAACGATAGCACTTTGTCGAAAGTAGGGCATACGCACCATCGTAATATAAAAATAGGTCCCAGAAAAGCTCTGTTCACAAATTCTAAAGAAACTACAAAGCTTTCATCGAAGAATGGCTTGCCACGAAAGATTACAAAAACTGTACGTCCCATACATTTCAGTAAATACCATAAAACTGCGAATACTTAATTAAAATGTTTTTTTTTCCTTTTTTTTGCAGAATCCAGGAGTTAATGAATCGGTTTTATTAGATATTGAAGAGACGGAAGAGCGGTTATTTTTGCAGAAGAGGAAACCTAAAGTTTCCACAATTAAATTTCCTAAACACCATGCAGCACCTGTACTGAAGAATACGAAAATCCAAAGGAAACGATCAGCGTCGTCTAATTCTTCACTCGAAGAATTTTTGAAATTGGAACAACAGACTAAAACTCCCAAAGGTGCAACTGCAGCGAAACGCAGCAAGGATATTGATTTGGCGGCATCCATCCACGAAATTACGAATAAATTGGCCGAAAATAGGGAAATGATGAACAAAATTGTAACGAACGATAACCAAATTAATAGGAACCTCCAAGAAATACTGGGGTATCTTCATAAAAATAATCTCAAAGAAGATCGTTTAGAATTGGATAACGCTGGTAAAAATGCTTCGAGTACCAATGAAGGAGAGGAATATAAAGAAAATGTCTCGGAAAATTTGATACCACTTCAACCCAGCGTTAAAAATAACTTACTAATAGCAACATTAAAAAATAATTTCGAAAAAAAGGTGTTATTTGACTTAGAAATTGAAAGTTGCGATTCCCCTTTAAGGAAGAAAGAATCTGGATGGCAAACGCCAAATACAATGCTTCGTAGCGTTTCTAGGAGAGCGAAACAGCAACTACTAACATTGCAAGATACGCCAAAAACTAGTATGTGATATGTCGCTAACGATATTTTAGTTTTAAAAACGATTGATTGTTATAGGACCATTCTATTTTTTGTGCTTTTGCATATTGAATCTGCGTGTACTCCAAATTACAAATTATACGATAGTTTTACAATGTATACACTAGCGTTTTCTTATACTGGTTCAAAATTATTTGTCCGAAGCTAGATGCGCACGACAGGTAAATTCGGCGGTCGGTCGGTGATTTCGCTGACTGGAAGAATTGTCGAGAAAAGTTGTAGTACACACTAGTTTATGATGCTTCTTTGCACACGGGTAAATTACCAGCGAATTTTAGGGTCGTATGCAAGTGCTCTAAAATCCTTTTAGATACAGTGGCAAATTATAACATAAAAACATTGTCTCACCAATTTTCTGTTAACCTTGTTACTAAGTTTTTTACACTATTGCATTTTGGCTTGCAAAAGTAACTTCAAAATATACGTATAAACAGATAATAATGAGTTGACAAAAAAACCAACCAAAAACGTGGAATGTTAGTTAGATTTAAAGTTCGTTTGTATTTTGTAGTGCAAAATTCTATTCTAAAATTTCTAAAGTTAGGCAAACATCGACTAACTTCATTAGCGAGTTCTTTATACTGGATGCTGTTTCCCATGCCTTCTTCACCCCCTGGCATGTTGGCCATTAGTTAGTACAACGTATAGACAGGGCAGTAACCGTGACAGTTACGGCGTAGCCTCGCTTGAAGATCAATTGTCGAGGCCTGTAAGCATGTGACGTCAATAGATAATTCGCCCAAAAAATGTACGTAATATTAATATATTGAATTAATGTATTTTCTTTAAAAATTTGTGACTTTTTACCAGGAATTTTAAAGATGAAACGATAAAGTTCCTGTATTGTGCGTGATTAAATATATTCTGTTAATTAATTTGAGACTTCATAATAATAATAATGAAGCATTTATTGTTTATTGATGGCATTGAAAAAACTAAAACTATATTAGGCGAACTGAAATGGAGAGAGGGTGACGTATTTCCTTATTCTTGGAGCTTTATCTGTCCAAGAAAATATTCTCGACAGCTACGTATGATTTCTATGTTTGTATCTTATTCGGATACAATGAACCGATAAAGTGGTTTTTATTTGTAAGACTATTCTTATTTAACGTTCTCATATCCAAGAATTGTTCGTTTGTAGCAAACATATATTAAACCCAAAACGCAAACGAATAAGCAATCCGCAATTATAGAACAACGATATACGAAAAAAGGTCCAGGTATATAAACATTTTTAAGAAATTAATACGCGCGCATTGCACCCAGGCGGATAAATAGGTGAATTAAATAGACACCATTGACTGATGGCAGCATATATCCAATAATCTCGCATGAACAACAAAATAAATTTGATGAAACTATCTCTGTGAATATTATCTATATTACATCTATATTACATTATAAATTATTGATTATATTGATTTGTGATGTATTACTGATTACGGCACCTTCTGAGAAAACAATAAAAGATTAAAAATCAAATATTAAACTGCGTGATAATAATCTTATATTCCCAGAAAACCTACCGATAACGAAGTAACTTGAGTATATAAAACCAATTCTGTAGTAGACATCGATACCAAAAAGGTTTCCTAGAAATCATTCCTAGAAATGTTCTGATATTATCGACAGAAAAAAAGGATATTTGAAAGGTTTTCGAATCGCGCAACAATAGTACAAGTCTTTGCGTACATTCTTCGATTTATAAATAATTCGCGTTGCAATAAAACGGAAATTAGAATTACAAGTGACCTGACGCAAAATAAGTTAAGCAGATCACGGCGGTCATATCAAAATGGTTCAGTGGTCTGAATACTCGTAAGAAATAACTGATTTTACAAATGGTCTACAAACCTAAAAAAAAAAACAAACAAACTCATTTCTTCAATCCTTCCCTAGATACTCTCGGAATGGTAAGGGTAGGAGGAAGAATTAGACATTCTAATTCAACTGCGCATGTTAAACATCCTATACTTGCTACCACCACATCGCAAATTTACGAAAGGTCCCGGTATATAAACATTTTTAACAAATTAATACTCGCGCATTGCACCCAGGCGAATAAATAGGTGGATTAAATAGATCACCATTGATTGATGGCAGCATATATCCACGAATGTCGCATGAACAACAAGATAAATTTGATGAAAGTATCTCTGTGAATATTATACATATTACATTATAAATTATTGATTAGATTGATTTGTAATGTATTACTGATTACGGCACCTTCTGAGAAAACAATAAAAGATTAAAAATCAAATATTAAACTGCGTGATAATAATCTTATATTCCCAGAAAACCTACCGATAACGAAGTAACTTGAGTATATAAAACCAATTCTGTAGTAGACATCGATACCAAAAAGGTTATTCCCAAGTTTGAGTGCATAACAAAACGATGACTTCTTACCGGTAAGTTCACTCTTTTGGTAGAATTTTGGAAGGTTGAACCGTGTTATTTTCAGTATACCCCACAAGTTAACCTTGCCACAGGTCGATATGCTCGTTGAGGAGATGCGCAACCACCCTTGCCTATATAATATTATTCATTCACGGGGTAACCTGTCCGAGATTTGGGACGAAATAACTGCGAATGTATTTAAAACCGAATGGGAAGGTCTTTCCATTTCGAAGAAAGCGAAGAGAGGTAAAGTCGCCCGACAGCATTTATTAATTCGACGCATTATTTAACATTCGGAAAATTTCAAACTACAGGTGACATCACGTTTTATTTTAGTGAGACAACTGCAGCGGGCGTTCAACAACGAAAAAGAGTATTTTGTAAAAAGATTGAGGGGAAAACCATATTTGTAAGTATATGCTATTATTTTACATTTTCTTTTGCTTCATAGTCGTCAAGTTATCTATTAAAATTTGATTTTTTTTATATTTCAAAAATAATAATTAACAAAGTAAAAATCCTCCTCCTAACTTTTTTCATGAACCCTCTTTGAAAGAATGGTTTTGTTCCTGGAAACCCTTAATTTTCTCTATGATATACAGCATACAACATACACATGAATCACTTGAAGATAACAATTACACATAACCATACAAGATATATACTACTATACCATATGTTTTAATATTTTTTGTACTATCATCTGTAATTTTAGAAACATAAACAAGTTTTCAGAAACAAAATTATAGATTACGATGGCACAAAAGTTTGATGTTACATTTTTTTTAACATCTGATTTAAAATTGCTTAACGTAATCTTTAAATTGCATCGTTCAAAAATATTCAATCTGCTTCTTGTTTCCCGCGGTAAGTTATGAACTTGATCAAATCATAATAAGCAACACCTATGGTTTTTCCCGAAATCCAACTTCGTGGACCAATCTAAGACGTTGAGATCAAAACTAAAAGTATTTTGTAATATACAGGATGCACACAGCGAATAAATACAAATGGATGTAATGCGTGGGTTAGAAAGAGGTGTTCTTTTAAAATGCAGTTTCATAATATCGGTCGCATTTCGTACATTTCAATTAATTTTAACGTTTGGTCTTTATGCCATTTTAATGTTTCTTTCATAGGAGACCACTCCCGCGATGAAGGCACTGCAACCCTAGCTAGCTTTATATCAATCTCGCTATAACTTAGACTAAATCTGGCTGCTGTGTCCATTTGCAAATTGAAGCTCGGGTAACTCTAACTAAATCTACTAAATCTAGCGTACAAGTTAACAACACATAAGTATCGGCAACTTCCACACCACACAAGTTTAATTCATTATATAGTAATACAATAATTAGCCCGGGACGGCCATTCGGTCACCGGGTGATGATGAGGACCATTCGTATCTTCGAAACTAATTATCCGGACTAATTATTATACGACTACATAATAAATTAAACTTGTGTGGTACCGAGGTTGCCGACACTTATGTCTTGTTTACTATACTACGCCACAGTCCTTTCTATCATTATTTACTAGCGTAAAAGTCTACAGTCCATTAACTGTATTTATGAATGCCTCGTTCCTTCTTTTCAGGCGGCTTAATACGAAGACTCAAAATCCAAGCACCACACCGAATATTGTTAAAAAGGAAGTAAAGAGTGGAAAAGCAGGAAGAATAAAAAACAGAAGAGAACGTTGCGGTAGCCTTTTACTACTAAATCTGCTATCGCCTTTTGAACAACTCTCCGACAATGACCAATACAAAGCTCTTGTAGAATGTCATTCAATTATTGAGAAACTCTATTTGAAGCGTTTTGAAAACAAAATACTTCAAGGAAATCTTTGACTCGCATTGATAGCTCCATCCTCGACGTTGTATACTACTGCAGCTCAACGTAATGCTAAATAGCTTACGTCTAAATATTAGAAAAAGTACATTCAACAGTAAAACGCGCAAGAAATCTTTGGAATTTTTGATTCATTGAGATCATAAAACATAATATTAAACCATCAGGATGTATCTTTACTTGAAATTAAAAACTGCATTAATTTCTTAATGTTCATCCCAGAACTTGAAAACTTTATATTACAAGTCGAATTGGCTTTCACGAGTCGTGCCCTGTAAAATTGGACTTGTGTCGTTTATATGTTTCTTGAAGTTTTTAGCAGTACATCTAGGATTTTGATTTAAAAATATAGAGTGCGGTGATTTAGTTTGTTTGGAGGAATAAATGATCTACAACTCACACTACGTTGGATATGTGTTCTTCTATAATGTATATATAACGGCGAGCAAATGAATAGGGACACTAATCAAATATTTAAGGTTTCCTGTTTTTCTATAATTTAAAACGAAGCAAAAAATTTTTTTTTAAATAAAATTCTTAGAAATGAATAAAAGTATATGCCTTAGACATCACACCTGCATTTCTCGGAAGTATTAAAATGTTGTGTTTCCATTTCTCACGATCGGTCTTATGCAAGCGAGCATTTAAATAGCAACAGTTGTCATAATCTTTTATTTAGTCTTCTTTAAGTTCTTTTAGAAGTAACTTAATACTATATTATTAAAACGCAATTACACAAAATAGATTTTTGTATATTAAAACGCATAATAATTAATTTTCACGGTAGCACAGACTAAATTATTTTGAAAATGAGCCGTGGAAAACATTGTACGCCCGAGCTTCGAAAAATTATAATTACACTTCACGAAAACGGTTTGAGTTTGAGAAAAATAGCTAACCAAGTATCGGTATCGAAAAATATGATCGCTAATCAAATAAAATATTTCCAAAAATACGGAACCTGCGAAAAAATTCCTAAACAGGGAAGAACTAAGAAAACGACCGTTAGCATTGATAGACACATAGCAAGTCTCTCACTTGCGAATCCATTAAAAACGGCAGCAGATATACACAGAGAGGTAATTACAGAGATTGATAGATCGATTAGTGTATGGACAGTCAGACGAAGATTACAAGAAGCCGAATTACATGGTAGGAGTGCTAGACATAAACCGCTTATAAGCAAAACAAATAGAATGAAAAAATTACAGTTTGCCAGAAATCATTTGCATTGGACTGCAGATCAGTGGAAGTTTGCATTGTTTAGTGACGAGTCAAAATTTAATAGAATGGGATCGGATGGCAGAAGATATGTACGGCGAGGCTCCAATGAAGCGATGAATCCTAAGCATACAATAAAAACAGCAAAACGGTTTAGAGGAAATGTGTTGGTCTATAGGTCTATGTGTTGGTATATAGGCGTTGATCCGTTGCACGAAATTAATGGAATAATGGATCGACATGCGTATGCCATATGCGGAGGATCATTTGTCCGTACTTTGGAAGTACCAACAAGACGATGATCCCAAGCACACAACTAATATTGTAAAGGACTGGTTTCGACAGTAGTCATGTAGTCATGTAGACATGTAGTCCCGATTTAAACCCAATCGAAAGCTTGTGGCAAGATGTGAAACTTCGAATTCGGGATAAGAATATTGCAAACCTCGAAGAACTGTTTCGATGTGTTGAGGAGGTCCGGAACGATATTCCCGTGGAACGATGTCAGCATCTCATCGATTCCATGCCTACGAGATGTGCCGCAGTCATTCAAGCAAAGGGCTATCCCACAAAATCGAAATTCCAGTGTACCTATTTCAATGCTCGCATTTTACATGTGGAATAATTTGTATTAGCATGTGTTTTTGTATCATATAGTATATTTTACAATCTATTGGTATGTATTAATCGTCCGTAGTTTGTAGTATATAGTTTCCTATTTTAAACTTTTGTTTATTCGAAAATACAAATAAATAAATACTTTCTTTCATAATTGCATTCGTGTCACTAGTAATTTGCTCGTAACTGTGTATATTATCGTCAGTTGTGTTTTTTTCTACTAGTTGTTTCAATATGAATAGATTATCTTGTACTCCTCTACCCTTCCCAAGCAGAAAATAACAAGTTGATAAAAAACCAACCAAAAACGTCGAATGTTAGTGACATTTAACATTGTCCGTTTGTATTTTGTAGTGCAAAATTATAAGGATGGTTTTCTTCCCTTTCTAAGATTAGACAAACATCGACTAACTTCATTATTGTGGGTTGTTTACATTGGATGCTGTTCCCCATGCTTTCTTCTCCCCCTGGTATATTGGCCTTTAGTTGGTACAACGTAGTATGGTCAGGGCAGCATCCGTAACAGTTACGGTGTAGCCTCGCTTGAAGATCAATTGTCAAGGCCTGTAACCATGTGACGTCAATAGATAATTCGCCCAAAAAATCGAGTGATCATGCTAGAATGTCGCGAGCCAACGGTCGGCCAAAAATGTTAAATGGTTACACTTACGTAATGCAGACGTCGCTGGCAACGTCGGGCCAAGCAATTCGTGATCAGAAACCAACCTTGCGCCAGCCGGTGGTGCTACCAGGGACGAGAGCCCCAATATAATTCTTAATATTTGATTTTGGAGGGATTCCAACCGTGCAAGATGAGAGTTAGCGTCTGTACGTTATGCTATCGTTCCGTAAATAAGAAGCGGCCCCACAGTTTTTTTTTGTAGTAACCAAGTTTTTATACCTACTGAGCTGCTCCTACAAATGAAAATTTACAACTCATTTCTTACAAAGGCGACCTTCGTCCTCAAGGCATCTATGTGGGGTGGCCGAGTGATAACTTATCACTCGGCCACCCCTCAAAACATGTCTTATCACTGATAAGACATGTTTTCTTATGGGTTTGACGCTAACGCTCTTCTCTTCATTGATGTGCTTCGATGAGATCGTCCACCGCGCGCCGAAGATTCCTCATCACATTAACGACAGCTGCGGCATACTCTCCATAGACTCCCAGACCAACTCTTGAGCTTCTAAGGCCTCCCGGAAAAATACGTTGCGACTAGCCTCGTAATGCCAACATTGAATCCAGCTTGAATTATCTTATAAATAACTCTTGCAGCCCAGACGACGTCAAACCCCCTGGAAATTTCCAGAAATACCAGCCCAAGCACCTTTCGCCGACTACCTCCCAGCGGTATAAATAGTTGTAGATTAGACAACAATTCTCCTCGAAACAGAATTAGTTCGTTAGATAGACCTATGTAGCGTTATTTCTGGGAATATAGGATATGCTTATGGAGCTTGGGAATATTGATGACCACTGTCTGATTCTAGATATTTGGGAAAATAATAATGTACGTAACATGGCAGAGTTTTTAACAACCCAATCTAAATCAGGTGTCTTATCGTTGTCAAGGAATTTTATGATAGTGTCCAACTTCTTCCTTGTTGCGGGATCAATCGGCATTCTCCCAGGAGCCCTGGCCAATTTAATACTTTCAAAATGCAACATCAGCCGATCAACATCCCTTATTGTTAGAGAGGACAAAGGCTTACTTTTCTGCAGAGACTAGACAGACCCGTGTTTTTTCGACTCTCGGGGACACCACTAGGCAATACGAATCCTTTCTCATGAGACGAATAGACACGAGTCTGTCTGGTCGTCGCTGCAAAAAAGAATAAATTCCACCTGCCTTTGTCGTCTCTACTTATTCTAAATGAAATTTCCCGCCATGTGTTTTTAACATAACAGACATAACATAACCACAAGCCACCACGACTCTTAACCTATAAAAACACCACAAAATCAAAATGCATACGACAAAAGTATTTCTTAAGAAAAATAAAATTGGAAATTACCTCAAAGTATATACAAAGGCCGTTATTGTAGTTCCACGATAAACAAATTGGTTTGATTCTAGCATGCCAGGGAGCATTATATCAGAGATGATATTTATTGTGGATTTGAGAGTTGCGATAAATGCATCAGAGCCAGTTCAAATTTATCCTCAAAGCATGTTAATAAGTGCGAACTTTTTCAGAAGAATCATTATTTGATTTTGGATACAAATGTTATATTGGATCAGGTACCTTTTAATTCTGCGTATGCATGTGAAACTTTTTACGTCAGTACAATCTATTACTTGCAGATAGATGTTTTGGAAGAAGATGTACTGGGTAATGTAATTATTTTAAACACAGTACTAAAGGAAGTAAAACATAGAAATATGCCGATTTACAAACGTCTAATCAGTATTATTGAAAATGGCAGTAGACATTTCTACATTTTTATCAACGATTACCATAAGTATGTTGTCTGTAAATGTTAGTAACTATATATAACAGATATAATTCCAGGGATACCTATTTAAAGCAAGAAACAACTGAGCTAGTTAATGATTATAATGATCGTTGTATTCGTAAGGCATGTAGTTGGTATGCAGAACATATTCCTGATGAAAATTTTGTATTATTAACGGAAGATAAAGATAATTGTTTGATTGCACAAAACGAAGGAATTTCCTCATATTCAAGTGAGTACAACAAGTTAAATTGTATTTGTATGTTCATGTTTCATAATAAATAAATTTTCCATTGGAAGTTGTGGAGTACGTTCAGAATTTACCTAAACATACGAATCTCGTGGATAAGCTAGCAAAAAAAGAACATCAAGAAAAACTAAACGCAGCCGATATATTTCCCCCACATTTAACAATGCTTGAAATTGATGGTGGTGTTAAGGCAGGACGATTATACCAAGGTACTTTTCGTGCATCCCGAGATAATTTCTTGGAAGGTTCTGTAAATATCGAGTCATTCGATGATGATGTAAGTATCCGTGTGTTTAGTTTCTAATTTAGGGCGTTTTTTAGGCTGACTTTAGAGACCATTCATTGTGCAAATATTTACAATGCAAAATATCATATTTTCTATTTTAGGTAATTATTCGCGGATACAACAATTTGAATAGGGTAATAGACGGTGATTTGGTTGCTGTACAGGTGTTTGAGAAAGACCATTGGGTATCACCGAGTGAATTAGTGTTAGAGGATGATACAATCAATGCCCTAGATGATAATCTCGAGAAAAAAGAGTTGGAGTTATCAAAACAGCCCGCTTCGAAGAAAAATATTAAACCCACTGGCAAAGTAGTAGGTATAATCAAACGGAAATGGAGACAGTACTGTGGAATACTTCAAGAGGGGTCAGCGGGGGTTTACCACCTGTTTGTACCGGCCGATAGGAAAATTCCCAAGATAAGAATCGAAACTCGTCAAGCTGAAACGTTGAAATCACAAAAAATAATCGTCGCGATTGATAGTTGGCCTCGAAATTCCCGTTATCCAAATGTAAGCTCTAGTCAAATTTTAGTTATCGTTTCCAATTGAATAAGTTGAAGTTTACATATGTTTAGGGCCATTTCGTTCGAGCATTAGGAAAGATTGGTGATATGAAGACAGAAAATGAAGTAATTCTTTTGGAACATGACGTACCTCACAGTCAATTTTCAGAAGAAGTACTAAACTGTTTGCCTAAATTACCTTGGGTGATAACGGAAGAAGTATAGTGTTAAAGATTACATACTGCGAATGTTTTCATTAAACCCGATGCCTTTTTAGGATGAAAAAGTTCGAGTTGACTTGAGGAGCATAGACATATGCTCTGTAGATCCGCCGGGATGCACAGATATTGATGATGCACTTCATTGTAGAGCAATAGATGATGATAAGTTAGAAGTCGGAGTACATATTGCTGATGTTTCGCATTTCATTAGACCATACACTGCTTTGGATGAAGAAGCAGCTGCCAGATCAACAACTGTGTACCTTGTAAATAAAAGAATTGATATGGTAAGCATTGCTCTCTTTTAAAGGAGATTTACATACTCATTCGCTCTTCCGTGCTCTTCTTTTTGCGTGCTTCGCACAAAGGCTATCCTCAATTTTGGAAATTATTGTGATGGACCATACTATAAATAAAAACCTATTTTTCAACAAGATATTCGCAGAATGGTAAAGAATCTGCGTCACCCTACATTAGCTAATGTAGGGTAACACAGGGTAAACCATTTTATCGCGAGGCACTTTCAGTGCGTGATCAAAAATGGATCGCCCGAGACAGTTTCACTAACGAGGCAACTCTACATTTTGCAAAGCACGCCTCGCGAAGTGTGAAGTCAGCTTAAGATAATTTACTAGAAAACTTGGAAATAGTGTTTCTGAAAATGCTTTTTATTCGGTGTGTATTAGTAGTTGTCCATTGGAATAATTTCCCCGAAATTGCAATGTCCTGTATTTAATTACGTAATTAAAATACGTAAATGGTGCGGTAATTGTTTTAGGTACCCGAATTACTGAGTTCGAATTTATGTTCGTTACGTGGTGGGGAAGAGCGATTCGCGTTTTCTTGCATTTGGGAAATGGATCACAATGCGAATATTCTTCACACGAGATTCCACAAAAGTATCATCAAATCTAAACGCGCAATGACCTACGAGGAAGCCCAATTGACAATCGACGATAAAAGTCAAACAGGTTCATTAGCGCAGTCGTTAAGAAATTTAAATAAATTAGCAAAACTATTAAAGAAGAGACGAATGGACAACGGGTAACTTTTTGTCCTCCAACATAAAATCTATGATTTATGGTAACCTAATTTGAATCATCATGTTTTAGGGCTTTAGTTCTAGCTTCTCCTGAAGTTAAAATTATGATGGATAGTGAAACACACGACCCAATTGATGTAGAAGTTAAAAAGTTATTCGAAACCAACTCGATGGTAGAAGAATTCATGCTTCTAGCTAACATAAGCGTTGCAGAGAAGATTTTAAGCGATTTCCCAGACTGCGCTGTCCTCAGAAGGCATCCAGAACCACCAGCAATAAATATGGAGCCATTAGTTAAAGCCGGTAAACATCTGGTAAGAAATAGTTATAATACATATTTAATTTTTACAGCAAATAATGTATTGTTATGAGTTCTTCAATAAAGTAAGGGGTGGAACTGAGGCTTTAACCGAGTTCTCTTAACTGATTTCAAATTCTTCAAACTTGATTCTAAGTTTAAAGATATAAAGAATTCTTATTCATTACATCACATATCCTTTTTCACTGTAAACAAAACTTTCGCTTAAACGTTCGTCCTTCCACTGGAATATGTTTATTTTCCGACCATGATCGAATGTCATCCATACTGCAATTTTATTTTTTTTTATCTCCTAGCGCTTCAGTTATTCTCTGAACTGTACATAACTAACATTCTTTCATTTAATTCACTTATTTATATAGTTTATATGATTCCCAGGGCTTTGAAATTAACATCGAAAGTGGGAAAAAGCTTGCCGAATCACTAGATAAAGCTACAAGAGATGACAACCCTTACTTAAATACCATGTTAAGAATTTTAGCTACCAGATGTATGCTACAAGCCGTATATTTTGCAAGCGGAACGTTGCAAAAATACGAATACTTCCACTATGGGTTAGCCGTGCCTCTGTACACTCATTTCACTTCGCCTATCAGAAGATATGCGGATATCTTAGTTCATCGTCTTTTGGCGATCAGTTGTCACGCAGATGCCACTTATCCAGATCTAATGGACAAAAAGAAAACTGCAGAATTATGTCATAACATGAATTACAGACATAGGATGGCGCAGTACGCTGGCAGAGCGTCGGTAGCTTTAAATACTCATGTAAGTATACCTCCATTTACAAACGAACAACATTAATTTTACAAAATTTTCAGCTATTCTTCAAGGGGAAAATACAGGATGAAAAGGGATATATATTGTATGTTAGGAAAAATGCTCTTCAAGTATTAATCCCGAAATACGGCCTGGAATGCACATTATATCTAGGCAGAAAAGACCAAAAATTGGACATTTTCACCTATAACGAAGAGGTAAGTTAAGATTACATTCGAGGGTTAGTGTTAATTGAAAAAATGTTCTAGAACCAAACACAAACTTGTGGCGATATTGTGTTCCACGCTTTTGATCCGGTTACTATTAGACTCAGCATCGATTCAAAGAATATCCAACATGAAAAATTTGCACTGCAATTAGTACATCCGTTCATAGAAGGGTTTAGCGTACCACCATTAGATGTTGAAATGACGGAACAAGAAGTTCCGCAAAAGAAGCGTAGAAAATAAAATTTAACTAAGAATAACTTCTGAATACAATTTTTTTTATAGATAAATATTTAAATAAAAGGGAAAAAACAAATATGTATTTGCTCAAAACATTGAAAACCATTTATTACAGCTATAATTAATATGTATATTTATATAATTACAATTACAGATGGAAATTTTTAAAAATACTTATTATAAATATATTACATTATAATACTATGATACACTACTCCAAAAAAATTAGTTAAAAAAAGTTCATCCATTCAAAATAAGCAGCCCATTACAACAAAATAAAAGGCATTAAAAATCGTCATCATGATGTATATAATATAAAACAATGTTTATAGAATTTTATTAATCACTATCACTCTTGTAAATCACCTTCGGCTTGTACTGCAGTTTTTTGGACGAAACATGATCTCGCCACAGATTCGAACAATCTAGAAGAAGAAAAGAAACGGATAATTTTGTAACTCTAGCCATAAACATGATTATATTATCCTCAATAGTTTTGAAAATATATCGCTGAGAATGTTTCAACATTGAGAAAGACTATGCCACTGTCATATATAACTTCAACCTAACGTTCTGGAATGGCGCAGTCTGTTAACGAGTGGTGAGTCAAATTGAGTGCACAACAGAGTTGTTCACAATCAATTTCGTGATATTATGTTCAATGAGTATATGCGCTTCTTCAAAACGAGGGTGTTGGTGAGAACGATAAAGAGGATTATTCAAGAAATGAACGCAAAAACAAATCTTGAAGGAAAGAAATTTCGTGGTCCTGGAAAAAGCGATAACAGACAAGTTCATTAATTTATCGCAACATAGTGTTAGAAATGTTAGATAACCGCCGCAGTGAAGAAACGTGTAAATCCGCCGGCTTTACATGCGAAAATTAAAAATGAGTTAGGATGGGAATTTTTTTTTTTTTTTATATAGATTTAATTTCGGTATACTCATAATAATCGAGCATTTTTGTAGAGCGCATTCCTCGAAGATAAATTATTGAAAGGAAACTAAATTCATTAATAAAACGACCCGGGGTATTCGCAACAGCCGGGGGCACTTATGAATTGAAAGCGGGCAAGCGGTTATCAATGTAGCGCTCTGTTCCAGAACCAATGGCTAGCGTGCCTCTCTCTCCTCGCCCACCTACGCACAGACATGGTTGCACTTTTGTTTTATTTTATTTATTTTTTTTTCTAATCGTAAGAATTTTTCGAAAAGTATATTTAGTGTAGTATACATCATTGAACAAAAGAAGTTATTGTTTGGGAAATGCGGTGCTATATTTATTACGTTAGCGTTGAGCTTATTGCTACTTACTTTTCAATTTCAGAAGCGCAATGCACAAACTCGTGAGACCAAAATTTGTACGTCGGATTCTTTATCAACTCAATAAAGGTAATCAACAATCCCCACGGGTGCGGTCTGTTGACGATCAACCTCTCGAGCAAAACCCTGGTGATTTGCTCCTGAATAGCCTCCGTGTTGGCTTCAGCAAATAAGTACAACAACGTACACGAAAAGTAATGCGTGTGGCTGTTAGGATAACGTAGCTGATTGGCGATGGAATTAAGGAACAAGTATCGACCTTCTGTATCCAGATCCACAGCCAGATTTTGAAAAATGTCCATGTGAGCACTGTGCGCTATCGTCGACATATTCGGCGTTAAATTCTTTCCCCTAATGTAACTAATTGCTTGAGTTCCCACATACAAAACTAGCGCGTTCATTAAAGGTATATTGTACCTCATTCCTGATTCCTGAGACACTTGCAAGTTACTTCTGAGATCGGATAGAAAAGTCACGGGCGCCCGTGATTTCAGATAAGTATCCAGATCTTTTTTGAACGATGTCGGGGTGATCATTGAAGCGAAATTGTTCAACACTCTCGGTCCAAATGTGATTTCCTGCAATATATCGACCTTCAGATTCGGCGTGAAGGGATCGGGTAACCTCATATTTCTAGGAAATGCAGACAGAATTAGATTCCTCATTTGTATACAGTTTGGTGGTATTACATCGCAGAAACCGTAATGGTAATCGCAGAGAAACTCTGGAAAATCGTGCAGGAGTACTAGGAGAACTCGCAATGTGCCTTTATAAAGCATCGTAACAGGCTTGGCAAGTTCGGCATTTCTTAAAAATGGCGCTAGGTATTTGAAGAGATCAATAAGGAGCTGCGCGTACATAGCCCAACCTTTTTGCTGAGGTGTTACGGCCAACATTCTACCCATGAAAACCCGATGCGAAACAAGTTCCAACCACGCATAACAAAATCCAGCTGCCTTAGAGGGTCGGAGAATATGGAGGGTGTGGCAATACGCTGTCAAGACGTGATAATTTATCGCCTCCAATACCGGTTCTGGCGTATTTAATTCTAAGAACAGCATAATGAATATCCTGTGATATGGTAACTGTTGGAACTCGACAAGCCTCTGTTCATGATCCTGCAACAGGCATCCGGCCACAATACCCAAAACTTTGTTTAGTAGGTGGATTTTTGTCGTGGTATTGTTGGAATCTCCAGAATGCTTAACCAGCAGGGCAACGAGCCTAACGAAGGCGTCCAGAGTATTGTAACACTTTACCCTCAGGTGATTCCCAGTTAACGATTGATCTGTCATGTGCCTGTAGACGGATTCCACACATAATTGGGTCGATAGTCTGAAGAAGCGCGTTATCAAATCGTCCGTCTTTAAGATTCCATTCATATTCATTTGATGAACGAATATGCTAAAGGCTTTCGTTGAATCACGTCCGGTTGGTTGCGAGTTGTAGATATTTATCCATTCCCTGATGAGGTAATCTGTTTTCTCCATTAACCCGGGAGGATCTTCATACTGTGTAGCACGAACCTGTGAAAAGGTGTAAATTGGTATTAGGGCGGTTTCACACACACCGATGCTATCGACATCGTAATCGGTACCACTACAGGATTGAAAAATATATTGTTTTAAGTAGAGGAGCCTCGTGTCGGATTATTTTATAAAATCGGACAACGAATGTTCGTTTACGTATACGTAGACAATTGTTAATAATGTAATGCCATTAAAGTAGGACGACTTCAAGTAATTCCGAAAAGCAGAGGCTCCTTGTTGGGCAAGCAGACAAACACCACGTTCCACCAGCGTTTCAAAAATATTTGTTTATCTTGAAAATATAGGCACATAATTGAAATTT
Source organism: Oryctes rhinoceros (assembly GCA_020654165.1). NCBI lineage: Eukaryota > Metazoa > Arthropoda > Insecta > Coleoptera > Scarabaeidae > Oryctes > Oryctes rhinoceros. The sequence continues at coordinate 18,482,529 of JAIOKQ010001012.1, forward strand.
TGTTTATAGTATTTTTGGATTGCATTAACTCCAATTAATATTATAATGTATTGTATTAAGTTTTAACACACCGTAACCAAATAAATTTTTTGATTGTTTCGTTCATTTCAAAATTTGGCAATTTTTTTAAAATTTGCCAAAAAAAAAATTGCGCGGTCAGTGAGATTTGGCTATTTTTCACAGGAATGTAAAACTTAATTCTTTGAGGTAAAATCCGACACATGGTTAAGGAGTAATACTTTCAAACAACGCAACGTTTGTGAAGGAACGAGTTTCAAACCGAGGACTCCGATGGCCGTTGTATAAATAAAAAAAAACCCGAAGACAAAAGCAAAAGCAACAAGAAGCCAACGAAATACAAATAAACGTTAAATGCGAAACGTGTTGGTTCCTAAAAAAAAAAATTCAAGAAACTGTACGCGCAAACATCACGGTACATCCCATATTTTTAATTACCTATAATTATCTTTACGTTTGTTATCAAGTCCCTATAATATTTATCGCACAAGAGTGGATGCGCCTTCTTTTACCTTCGTAAATGTAACAAATTCAGACAGAAATCCTCTTGTTAATTTAAAGTTTTAAAGACAATTTGTTCTGACCCACGGTTAAATAATTGATATATATATAGATTCTCCATTACTTTATAAAAAATATTACTAAAGAGTCCAAACGATGTGCCCGACCATCGCGCACATCCGGATATTTCTGCAACAATGTAAACATGTTAGGTAAGTTATTTATGTTTTTTCTTAACGTTTTGTAAAGTGATTCAATATATTTATTTTTAAATAAGTGCACTGTTATTCTGGTAAACTCTCCAATGCTCGGGCACATCGTTTGGACTCTTTGAATATTACTGATTAAATCAAACATCATAAATTAATTAAACTAAAACATTTAAAATATATCAAAATATCTTACCATGTCTCAATTAGACAGTTAAAAACATCAATAACTGAACGCTAGCGTGAAATGTGCGAATAGTACTTGTTCTTCGAAAACTATCTCTCGAACACGAATATCGATAACGACACCGATAGTATCGACATGTGTGAAACCGCCCTTGGGCAGTACGTTAAAACTACAATAGCCGTTTCTTACTACAGACCTGTAAAATTCCGTTGTGTATATGAACCGTGGGTCCACCTGGCGTTCTATCTCCGAAAAAGGTGTTTTCTTGATGGTGTTTCAGCATATCGATAATATTGCTTAAACTTTCAGGCGGTTGACGTGCATGCGAGTTGATTTTGATCAACGTGTCGATAGTGTGATACATTTCATGCTCGGATATGAATTGATTGGTTCGATCGTCCACTAGCAAATTTTGAACGAGCATAATCGCCATATTCATCGCCCTACAGTTCGGCGTACTTTCCATATACTGCGCTAAGGCGACGTCGAAAGCGGATAAATTTACTAGTCCGGCTCTCATTAAGATCTCGGCGGCGTGTTCGTTGAAGCGCATGTCGTCTCTGAAATCGGTAAGAAATCTAGTGACCTTGGCGTTTGTCACTTGTTGTCCGAGCGCGCGTGGGTCTTGCAAGGATTTTAGTACTCTGATGATGATTTCCTTAAAACGATGCATTACATGTTCGGTATCGTTTTGTGTTACGTTTTCTTGTAAGGCCTCGACGCACTAGAAAATAAACGAAAATTTCATTAAATTCATTACTTGTAGTATATAACTTTTGATTTTGATTCTTTCAATTCCTAATTCATATGCCGAGAGCGCTATTATAAAGCCCGACTTACGGACTATATAATAATGAAGTTATATTATCACCTAACCCCTACGTACAGCGTTATTTATGTATTAATCTCATTTTTTTAAATACTACTTCTTATAAAGTACGTACATTTTCGGGTCCCTTGACGATACATTATAAGCGGAGTTGCTATAGTATTTAAGCCTTTTTAAAAGTGTTAGGAATTCAAAAATTTAAGGATCAAGCTTTACGTATAGGTTAACGTACTTACCTTTTGTATTATCGCTACCGTAGACACTAGTTCCCGATTATGTATTGCAGTAATAAGAAGGTCTCGAATAACCAGCATGTTGGAGCTCAATAAAGCGTAAGTGGCCGATCCACTTGTCGCTTGAACGAACTGGTCTACTTCGAGGGCAAGTTTTTCAAGGAGCGCCGACAAGTCGTCAGAAGGCACCGATTGCGGTACTTGAAAAGGCGTCGGTGGATGTGGTTGAGGTTCTATCGGTAGTGTCGGCTTCGGTATGAACATTGCGGTGTCCCTTTCCGTCATTGGCAAGAAACCGGGAATGTTCCTCGCGAATTCTTCGTATACTGCCATCTGCTGAGGCGTTACTCCGCCAACTTTCAATCGAATCTGTTCGGGCATTCGTTCGGCTTGATATGTCAAAGCAATAGCGTCACAATACCGCCTGAAACATTGGAAAATTACAATATAAATAGGCGTTCTTAAATGATATAAAATATCCATTGCTTCTATTATAAAAAAAAAATTGTGACGAAATTAAACGAAAAAGCACCGCGACTAGCGGTCACGGTTCTGATAATAAATCATCAACTTTTGTAGTAATTGAACAAATGTTTGATTTTGGTGAAGAAAATCTCTCTCTTTGAAGAATTACTACAAGAAGTAAATTTGGTGTGTATATTTTTGTAAAAATAATATCGGGAAAATTACAAAAAATAATGAGATACACATTTATACCAAAATTATATCCGGTATTTCAACGTTACAAATTAAATTACTCACCTTCCCTCTTGTCTTGCTATCTTTCGCAATTCATATTCACTTAGTAAACGTTTGTCGATTTCTGGAATGGCCTTTTCAATGGCAGTCTTCTGTATAAATGCACAGCCTAATTCCATATTTTCTTGAGCAATAATCGTAGCTGCTTGATCGATCATTTCTTTCTGAGGCACCGTTGCTCCCACCATAGCGTTCTGGAGCGTGCCTTTCATTTGGGTCGTTATGGAAGCTAGAAGTTGGTCTCGGCAGGTTATCATGGCCATACCGGCCGTTAAATTCCTGACCATGTAATGCGCAGCCATTCTCATTCGATTCTCCTCGAAATCCAAAGCGAAATCTTTGCGGATAATATGCTCGCATGTCTGCAAAGCTATCTTGATCGCTCGTTCCGCGACGGGTAACACCCATTCGTTGACAGCCCGTTCAACGGCCGAACGAACCAGCTGCTTGAGCTGCGGTTGGCTTTGGAAAAGTAAAATCGAGGGATTAATTGTTAAATGGTTTTGCAGCGCAGCACTTCCCACCAGTTGAATATCCATGTAGCTGAATCGAGGCTCTGGCGCGGCAACAGAGGAGGTCGGTGTTGTGCTATTATTTGGCATAACAGGCGGAGAACTGGCAGTTTGTCCCGGTACTCCCGTCAATTCGGGTTCGTTTAAACTCGTAGTGGGGATATTTAATTGTGAAACGGCTACTTGAGAATTATCCTTCTTAGGCGGTTGTGATAATTGGTACTCGATCTTGCGTAATCTTTCCGGATCCTTTAAGTAAACCGACGGCTTTAATTGAGCTACGTCAATTTCCAGGTTTTTGCATAGAACTTCTATTTCGAATTTAAGATTTAATTTTAACTCCGGTTCCTGGTGCAGTTCCGCTAAAACGTTCATAATTGCCATCGTCCAGGGATTTGGTGGTTTGAAAACTTTGCTTTTAGCGCATGATTCCAATATTTTAGCGACAAACGGAACTACGTATAGTAATTCTTGTTGTCCTTTGTAATAAGCTTCAACTAATAACGATTTGAGATCTAGATCGTTCTGTAAAATCGGTTTGTTTCTCGCTAACGTTAACATTCCAAGCCAATGCCCTAAATTTTTCAAAAGGGACCTGTAATCAGAAATTCTATATGCAATTTTGTAAATAATGTCGGCGACGATATAACAAATGCAAGTTGTATATTTACTGGATGTCCCACATTTACAAGCACTAGCATCGTTATTTCTAAAGATAAAGGGAGCATTTGTATTAAAATCCTTAACAAATTACACTTTCATAAACATATGTTTAGTAGGCAGTAGTTCAATTGATAGGTGAATAATGGAATAGTAGTAGGTCTTCCCTCAAAGGCCAATTGAAATAAACCGGTAGATTGTAGTAATCTCTTCGCACCTCTGTTACCGATAGTATTTGATAAAAAAATCACATTCTATATGCACAATATGAGATTCTTACAATAAAATTTTTGATAGACGATCATATAATAGCAGCATGCAATATGCCGTACGAGTTCGCGATCTAACGTCTTGATATTAACAAGTATAGGTAACCGTACAATGTGAACACTAATTAGCAGACTTGGTGACTTGTTATGCAGTAATATTTAATTTGCAAAATAATGAATTTTAGTTTTAGTTTATTTGCAGACAAATAAACTAAAATAAAAATAGGTTAGAAAAGATCAGGATTAATCTGACACAGGTTGCAAGGCCGATGCAGTAAATGAATCAAGAATAACGGATAACACATTTTAGGAGTACCCTTAAGACTACTAGTCACCAAACTGGCCGCATTACAATTTTTTAAAATGTAATCGATTCGATCACGCAACTAATGTTACGTTAAGCATCGTAAAATACAAATATATATCAATGGTATTATTAAAATAATTCCGCAATGTGCTTGAATGTAATTTATTTTTATAAATAATGAAGGCGTAGCCCGTACCAGAAAATATGAACCACCCAGTATAGTTCCAGAAATTCACTTACCGATCAGAAAAATTAGCAATGACCTTATCAGCACGCAATAACACTTTAATATTTCGATAAGTCTCCTTCGTTACCATTCGATTAACATCGGGTACCTTCAGAACATCTAAAAAATTCGAATAGAGAGCGTGAAAGTTCAACTCGATCGAAGCTCTTTTCATAACGAGATACTGAGAGATCCATGCCCAGTGTTCGTCGGAGACAATATCTCGAAGTTCGTCACATTTCGATTGCAGATTCAACTGGCTTAAATTATTGAAGATGAATGCAGTCTTGTCTTGTAGACTCTCAGGCGGAGATGTAATCTTTTCGTCCTTCTCTGTCGCAACCAAAAGCGTGTCAATATTGGTAGCGTTCGCTATAGAAGGCCTAGTTCCAAGCGATGTAGCGCTAGTTGTGCTGGTTTTAGAAGAAATCGCTGTAGATGAATTACTTTTGTATACTTGAGCACCGGTATTGTTGTTTATTGGCGTAATCATCGTTGCCAAGCTAGCGGGAAGCACAGATCCTTGAGGTTTAGTAGGCGGTTCTGAACTTTGTAAGCCGTATTCTACGTATTCAATCAAATGCGGAGGAAACTCGTTGAAATGTGGTATAGCTCTAACATGCTCGCAATATTTATGGTAATCTTTCAATCGCGATTTAAACCTGTCTAACGCCACAATACCGAAGTAGTACATTTTCGATCCTTCTGATTTTCTTAATGCCTCCAATACGAATCTAAGCGCTAACCCTTGGTAAATATAAGATGGTACAAGGCCACGTTCAATAATCCCACCAAACAATTGTGCGGTAATGTACAGTTCTTTATCTGGATATTGGGGGAAGAACCGATACTCCTCGAATAAATTACGCAACATGCAATTGAATACCTGAAAATAAAAACGCAATTAGAATGATGTTTTAATTTTAAAAGGACCGTACATACATCTCTTTCTCTTTTCACGGGAGAATCCTGAAACCGTTTTAACATATCCAGAACTTCATCAATAGTCAACGTCGGATGAGGCGGATGATTGTAAATCCTTTGAAAATAACTATTAGCCTCGTCTTCGATATCTTTCGACACATTCAGCATGTCGGGAAAGAGACTTGTTTCCGGTATTCTAGGTTTGTCGAGCGCTGGATTGGGTCCCATCCTACTTAAATTGCCTATACTATTTACATTTGATACAAGTGAAGCTCCAGTACCCACGGGACCTTGATGTTGAAGAGGCATCATCGGGAATGGACTATTGGACGGGCCAGGTCCTGCAAGTATTCTAGAAGGTGATCCGGGTGAAGGCACGAGCTGGCCAAGGCCGCCTTGCAGGTTGAAAGCGGTGTTACCCGGTCCTCCCAAGTTCATATTCGCCAAAGAAGTTCCGATGCCGGCTATAGGATCAACGCTAGATGGATTATACAGTTGTCCAATTGTGGTTGGGTTAAACGGACCATCCATTGCTCTATGAGATCTAATCAACGTGGAAGGTTGTTGTCGAGCTTTTAAATACAGTGAGCAACTTGAAGTTAAATTTAAAATAGCTTCTTGACACTCGGCACTGAAGCTACCAGCACAGGACTGCAAACACATCATGATGGTGCTTAGTGTTTCTGTTGGTAAAGGCGGAATCTTGGTCAGGCTATCATCGGCTTTTCCTAGGAATAAATAATCTTTTAGATTCTAAAGTGACATTGATTTTGGTTTAAATTGCGATGTGCAACTGAATTGATGAAGTTCCAACTAATTTATTAAAAATTAAATTTTTAACACGCATGGTTTATGAAGTTTATTTTCGCTGTACTTAATACAAACTCGTAACATGCATTTTTCAAAACAAAAGTAAATTTTTATCTCACACCGACATTCGAAATTTTGAAACTATGAATAGAAACAACATCGTTCAAAATAAACCTAATCACACTTATAAAAAATCACCAGTTATTGCAGGTTCCAGAATTTTTAATGGACTATTGAGCATCCGGGCCTCGAATTAACTTGTCTGGATTTTTAAATGTAATTTAAAACATCTAATCGAACGAAACTATTACAACTGGTTAGAATATGAATTGATTAGTGAACTATCCGAATAGCGCGGGTTCAAATCTCGGCCGGAGGGTTAGTTTTTAATTGCTGATAAAAATAAAACGCCTGGCACGTTAAAAAATCTTTATGGGAGGTTGAAACACCCGAGTCGGTGATCATCGTTATCAATGTCTAAATACAAGATGTATTCTAGAACCTGATACTTTACCCAGTAATACAACAACGATTAACAATAATAGTTTTGCGCCTGCCCAGTTAAATTAACTTAGCTCAACGACGAATTCAGACTATAAACAAACTTATTAACCAAAATTATTATATTATTATTATATGACCCATATATCGTTTCGTTGAAACGATCTATGAGTCTTCCTTATCACGACAGTGGAAAGAAATGTGGATTAAAATGTAACAAACGTTGTCAAAATAAAAATAAATAATAAAAGTTTGCGGCAGCGCGGTTAATTAGCAGAACAGTAAGGAAGAGGAGGTTCGACTATTTATCAGTCCTGAACTTTGTTGAAATGCTCTCCGAACTTATTTCATTTACATAGCGCGATTGAGTTACACTTAAAAATGACTTTACCGAAGAGAAAATGTACTGCTAACTCCAAACCGGTAAAAACGACTACACTAAAACGACAACTGTTGGCTGATCTTATAAGGTTATCAATTAAAATTGACTTACCTAATAGCTGTGGACAACGTCGATGTAGAAACTTGATGCACGCCATCACAAAATTTTCCCCATGTTCCCTTATTTTATCAGTTAACCACTTCTCCAATTTTAAATATTCTCTTCTAGAAGCTAAGCAAGCTAGATCGATAATGAAGGGATAAGATTGTGCCGATTGGGCGTTTAATAACATGGACAAAGCCTTGAGATCTTGAGCTACATCAAGTATCCTCGACAGCTTCGTCTGATCATGGTCCCCACCACCACCAGTGTACCACTGAGCCATTGAATGCATAATAATACTTTTAAAATTCAAAGTCTGCGTGTGCCACGCGTGATGTAGAATGACAGCGGAATTTGGATGATTTCCGAGAAAAATTGGAATCAAATTCGTCAGCAATTCCTGTCTGAGTATAGTGACCGACCCATGAATTTGCAATAACGCCAAAACCAAAACGTCAGGGCAACTTTGCATAGGAACGTTAAACAATTCTGACACCGGCCGATATAAATTATTACATTCTGATAACTGCAATAGTAATTCGATTAAACTTAACGATCTCCAATTGTCTAATTCCTTGCTGTCTTGTTCGGGAGGCGTTTTTAACATGTCCACCGTAACGGTGGTACACGGATAGTCCAGAAAACAAAAAACATCGGGATTTTTAAGAATGTGTTGGATTAAACTAAACTGTCCTTCGTAATTGTTCCATCTTCGATAGAGGTGATCAACCGGAAACGTTTCTGGGTAAAAACCGTTGTTTTGCAATCCCATCTTCAAGGCAGAGATAAGCGTACACAAACCCGTTCGATCTTTGATAACAAAATTCGGATGATCCAGTTCTCTAATTACACTACCCCATTGCAAATTTGGCGAGATTTCCTTCAAGGCTTGCACGAACACATCAACGTTCCATGTTCTACCTTCCAATGATTTATTGAAAGAACCCGGTTGCTGTATGTTCATAGATTCCTCAAAGCCGCTGTTAGGTTGGCACATCACCGACAGAATCCTCGCCACGTGCATGGAGGATATGTCGCGGCCAACGAGTTTTAACAACGTATTTCTGCATTCTTCCACCGAAGAGGTAAACCCGTAACCCAACTCGCGAATCATGTCCGATAGGGACGCGTCCAACATGCCCCCAGTCAAACCGGGACCTTCGGATGACATTTCCGGCGCGATTTCACACTGTTCCGGATAAACTAACGGCGCGAGCACTACAGGAACGATGTCTTTCGGAAAATCCTTTTTAAGCGTATTCAAAAACGTGGTATGGATGTCGTTGCTGAGCCCAACTTCTTTAGGGGATTTGAGTATTACGGAGAGTATCAAATGTAAAACTTCCGGCGTGGTTTCGTGTAGACCGCCGGCGTGTTGACTGCTACTGCCCTCTGTGTCGATGTATGATTTGACGAGAACGGGAACGCAGTGACGCAAATGATTCTGCGAACAAGTGACTAGCTCCTCATTCGACGAATGGCACAGAGCTAGAGCGAAGACAACTTCTTGTACAGGTGAGAGGCGAAGGCACTTGCACAATTGTTGAAAAAATTGGGGCCCAACTTTTAATGTCTGAAAGAAAAACAAAACGATCAGATAATGACAAAAAGAAACTTAAATTTAATTATGCTTTCAGAACAATCATTTAGCATTTTGTCTATTAATCAAAATGTGAAGTTGAAAATAAACAATTAAATAAAAGAATAGTTAATGGGGCCACAGATTGTAAAGTATTTATGTACGAGATTATAAATAAACAATACTAAATACTTAATAACATTTGATATGTACAAGACATCATAACAGCCTCGATGTCTATTTTTCCTATTTTCCGAGTTATTAAGGATAGTCCGCTGGAATATTTATATTTTGATGTATTGTAAAGTATTGTTTCTGGTAACGGATTTTGAGCGATAATTGCTCGTCTCATACTTGTGATATTTTAATGTAAACGGATATATTGTTATCTGCTGAATGTAGCTTCTCAAACAAAAATGGCATTTGTAAGGAAAGTAAACTGAATATATCTCGTCATTACTGTGTATCTAATGTGTAAATAGAAGTTATTTACACGAGAATGCTTTTAATCTTCTAACGGATGAACTTTGGAATAGTTATTTGTAATTCTTAATGCACCCTGGTTTAACAATTAAGGTTTTAATATTTCTATTTAACGTACACGCCAATAAAAAAGTAGGATTATTTCTTTTCATACAGAATTTTCGTGTGTCATTTTAAATTATAATATACTGTTCATGACTTAAAAAATAAAGTATACAAAACATACGATATGATGATATCCAATGAAAATAAGTACAAAAAGCAATATGGAAATCAACGTACTTTATACTTCTTACATCTCTTTAAATAATCAGATAATTACTGCGAGTAGAATTGGTATTTGGATGTGGGACTACAACCTGCCTTGTGACGTCAAAGAACTCTCGTTACATCCAGGGACGGGTTCAGGATCAGCGTCGGATACATGAAAGTTATCGGATCCGTCATGAGTAAAAAATCCCTGGTGGTTGAGAACGGTTGATGTAAGGGACTAGCGAAGAAACGTTCACGGCTTTTAATTATTACAAGAACGTTTATTAGATAATTACTTTTCTGAATCAGACGACGACGGTGTCATTCACAACGTTTACAATCTTTTCGACGCCTGAGGCTAAGTAATATTATTTGGTTTTGGTCATTGATGTTGAATGTACATACTCTACAAATGTTATAAAACAAAAATATGAGTATAATAGCTGTAGTAATAATGAGCCGCAGCTTATTTCTTCTTTCTGCCACGAATCTTAAACCTAACTTCTCTCATTTGAGTATCCTCTTTGGATATTTTTAATGACAATAAGTGATTGAATATAATCTTCGTAAAATTCTAAGACAGATTTTGGTCTGGTCATGGTATAACCAACCTACACTTTAGTTCTATGTTTTAATTCGATTAATAGTAATAATAATACAATTGCGCCGTATAACAGAATATCACTAAAAAATTACTAAAAATCCGATGGAAATTTAGAACTGTTTTTAAGTTCATCAATTTCTTGGTCTTGGTCAATTTGAAACCGTCATCCGTCAATGTATTGATCAATTTAAGTGTATCATACACGTTAAGAAAATGAAGGTCGTCAAATTGACCAATTTATTGGCGTGTGTAGCAACGTCTTAAATAATAATAAGATGCTCGCCTGTGATGCCATTAAAAAAAAATCATTTATTTATTTATTGATAAATATAATGTTCCCGACTATAAGTTTAATAATTAATTAATTAAAAAAAAAGAATTTGATCTAGAAATAAGTCCTTTAGCAGGTTTTAGAAATTGATTAATCCTAATAAAACCAGTTTTAATAAATGTTAATTGGCGTAAAAATACGTAAATACGTTGGATTAATTTTTCTATTTGGTATTCTTTTGAAAATTAAATAATCCGAACGTCCATAGAATTTAGCCGTTCCTGCATCCATGAGACACTTTAGCTCGATTCTAAATTGCTAAGATATCTACTTCAATAAAAAAAATGTCATTAAGAACCGGTTAAAAAACAAATATAACGGTAAAAAAAGATTTTCAATTAGGTATAACTTATAAAAACAATAATCCCTGTTTCTGTTGAGTTTTCTCGTCAAGTCAAGTCAAAAATCGTTCATAAAAATTTATGGGATAAAATTAAAAAAAAAAACATCACATTTCATCGAAATATTAAATGATAAAAATATTCACCTATTTTGATTTCAATAAAAAATAAAAAAAAATGAAACCGAAAAAAAGAGTTTAAAATCACCTGACATTAAGTTTCACCTGCACAATATAACCTAATGGCTTAACCATAATAATAAAATAAATAAGTACCTACATTTAAAGGCAAATACACAAGGTTTAGATTAAAACTATCACAATAAAGTTACAAAATTATAATAATAACAATAACTACCGTACAAACAAGCTAAGAGGGATTAACCACAGTTTTAACTGTAAGCACTACCATACTAGATTAAATAAATTCAAAACAAAATTCAGAAAACAGATGGCTGTTACAAAAATCTGTTTGAAAGACGTAGAAAACTGTTACAGAAAATTAAAAAAAAAAGAAGGGATTTTACTGTAATAACAGCTAAATTACCACAATAATGTTTTAACGCAAACTTTATTTATAAATTTTAGTTGTCTCTGTACTGTTGTAACGTGATAAAATGGAATTTTATGTAAAATATTGAAGAAAAAAAAAAGATACTGAAAAAAACTTTATCTAAGCATTAATTTGAACAATTTACAAAATAGTCGGCAACTTAAACAAACTTTGCAAGTATGTTTATCGCGGCAATTATAAACCAATTTTCATCATAATACAGAGTAGCATGGAGGCTTTATTTAAGCAAGAATTTGTTTTTACTTTTAAGGGATTTACTAATTCAAATCCAATCAAGATAAAGCTTTCTCCATTTGTCCCTGGAACGAAATAATCCAAATTCATTAAGTATTTGGTTGTAAAGATAAAAGTGACTCCAACAGATAACTTTATTATTATTAGTAACGTTTTATATCAACTGCCATTCTAGTAATTTTTAATTAGCTTATATTATTATATAAGTACTATTGTGAAATATCTGCATTAATGTTGTTAAAGATGCGTGCAAATTATCCAAATACGATTCAAAATAGTGTACTTGCATTATAATCAAATTAAACGATTCACCTTTTTTAATTTAGCCATTTAATTTGTTAAATGAAATTTAATAACTAACATCTATCTCTTACACGAGCCACCTAAACTGCAGATTCTATCATCGATTTTGTTAAATAGATGAAAAACTAGGATAAGTACTAGATATTCTCGAACATTGTGAATAACTACGCTGTAGTTTTAATTTACTTCTTACACTTTTGCAAGAATATTGTAAATAAGAAAACAAAATAAGTTCAAAGCCTTCAAACGTTTTATATTCTAGAATGTAATATAAAAGATTATAAAATATAAAATAAAAAATATAAAAGTGGATATTTCAAAACTACGAACCAGAAAAGAATTTTCATCGAACGTTAATATGTTTAAGAAAATGAAAATAACACTTGCATGCGTACTCGACTTAGAACTATTCTACGTACCTTTGGATTATTTATCGGTTTATCTGTGATATAACAGATAGAAGACAAGAGTGATGGTTTATTCAAAAGTGAAGAACACTGGTCCAGTAGAACTTGACTTTGCGGTGTTGGAGCGGTTATCTTACTGGACGTTTCAGTAAAATCCACTGATGAAAACAGGCATTGGAGCAAGTGTCGATCGGCCTCTAGACCGTGCAAAGTCACTAACTGTTATCGAGAAAACATAAGGCGGTATTAATATAAATAAACATTGTATTTACAGAATCACATTGCGAATAAAACGTAAGAAACATGTCACTAAAACCAACCACAACACTGGAATGTGAAAAAATTCGACAGACAATCAAAACATCTTTGTTCTACATATTTCTTACTCGGACGGTAAGATCGCAACCTGTATTTAGTTAATTGAATGACGGAACTCATTCAAAATGGCGTCCCATTATTATTTGGCATACGCAACAATATTCAACATAACACTACTATGTGTAAAAGTACTTACCTTTGATAAGTCCGCAACCACTTGCTTATTATTCTTTTTGGTTAATGAGGCAACTAAATAACTTATTTGTGACAAAGTAAAAGACAACGAATCCAGGTTCATAGTTCCATGAACACGGCCTCGAAAGCTTCAAATACGTTTGAAGCTTTCTCAGGTATCCACGGGTCTTTTATCCGCAAAGTCTTATTTGCTACGGAAAAATAACTAAATTTTAAATGGTCCAAGACCATCATCGAATCTTTTATGAACTCGCACACTTTAATTTATTTGTATCATTGTACAATAGACATCTAATAATACACGCAACACGCCACACATGCACCGACGAATAAATGTGTACAAATTGACAGCGATCACTACGCTTGCGTCAACACTAGGCAATTCTTTGCAAATTTCTACTGTGAGATGTGTAATTAACGCACTTTTCTATGTATCAAACACTTTTTAATAAGTCAGCAATAAAGCTCGTGGAAAATACAACTCGTACGTGTGTAACAAAAGGCTGGCAAACATTTGCAAATACGAAAAAAAATATTTTCATTCGGGCAATGTCGGTTTGAGTAACCTTCATCCATTGGCGTTGTATCAAATTTTTTGTGGGCGCTTGAAAAAAACATTTTAATTTTAAATTGTATTTACCAATTAATTTCAAAAATCTACTTATTTTAGATGAACATACCTTGTTCTCTGTAGGAATAATATTTTTGTGTTTTTGAGATTTAATGTTAGAGAAATTGTTAATAAAAGTTATAATATACAGCCTTGGCCAATAAAACGAAGCATCAGTAGTTTTCCTGCATGTACCCCTTGTTTCAAATATGAGCGAAATTACAATGAAAAATTATTGTGCGAATTAGTTTTAAATATGGGCTTCTTTGAGTGAACAAATAAAGTTGAAACGCAAATAGTCTTAAAAATCAAAACGGCTCGCATACAGATTCTAAAAGTAAGTGTTTTTCTATAGATATTGAGAATTTTTAGGGCAAAAGAATTATAGTAAAGAGAAACTGAGAGGGCATAAGTTGTAATTTTGACTTTTACGGAAATTTCCCAAACTAAAATTCTGCAAAAGTTAGTGTTTATTCCGTATTGTTAATATAAAAAAATATCAGATTAGTGGATTTAAGCCAAGGAAGTAGTCTCCAAATAACGATAACAGAGAGGATCGTCTACTATACTACTCGAGAGAAGAAAAAAATCTCTTTGAAGGTACCTGCAGATAGTGTAAAAGGTAATACAACACTAATGCAGGATTAAAAGATTGGGAAGTAAGAGAAAAACCGTTATTATCCAAGGTTAAACGAAAAATCTGTTTAAAATGGGCAAAAAGACACACCAAGACGATAGACAATTGAAAACTTGGAAAAGGGTGTTGTAACCTGATGAAACAAATATTGAGACAATTATACAAAGGAAATTGTTTTGAAGCTGAATGCTATCTAAAAGATGACCATTGCTTTTGATAAATAGGTAAAGTACTTTCATAATTCCATTTAAACCTTTTGGTACCCCATCTTCATTCGTCGTTGAATTAACGAGAACAAACGAAATAATTTTAAGTAGATCTTTAACTAACATGTAAGTATGGAGATCATTTTTTATATTTTAATTTTAAGAAAGTAAAATCAATTTTTAGATTTCAATTTTTCCCTTAAATTGTGCGCCACTGGAATAATTTTGGTATAATTAATGAAAATTAGATGTTCTTTCTAGGAAAATTTTACGGTTTTATTTGAAATGGTTTCAAATAAAAAATAATAATATGAAATTAACAGGATAAAATTCGGTAAAATCCAGATTTTTTTTGTAGCATTCGTTTGAAATGTTGGAATCAGCTGTTTAGTCCGGTTCTCTCTTTAGGTCTGTGTGTTGTGACGTTTCGTCAATGTGTTGTCAAACAAAAATTACTTAAATTTGATTAAAAAAACCCATTATTTTTGAAATGAGGTAAACGAATTCCGCGTTGGTTTATAATATATCCTTTGTTTACTACATGGACCCAAGGAAGTCAAATTTAAATCGCTCCTTTTCCGAGCCCGACTTTCAATTAAACCTTCCTTGCTTTAGGCAAGTATTAGTGAACGAATCTTATCAATTTCCAAACCATGATAAACAACAGATAAGGCGATACATATATACCGAAGTAGTCGGTAATTATTTATGAGGAAACGTGAAAATATATTTATCTTGAATTGGTTTTTAGGCGGATTTAATGGTTCGGATAATATTTTACTTGAATCGAAGAGGTATTGGTCCGAAAGGAGTTTGTGTGAATTCCCTAAATCGGGAGTTAAATGGTTACACCGTAGTAATTCACCACATTTGGTGTCGCAATTCAATGATCAAAGCTTCTCTGGTTCATTTCAGAAAAAGAAAGAAGAAGAAGCAAATAAGGAGGAATTAAATTTTGAAAGTTTAAAATTGTCTCATAGCGGAACTGAAGAAGCAATGGATGTTGATGATGATAGTAATTCTAAGGAAATTTGTGAATATAATGATGATAGTAACTCTAAAGAAATTTGTGAGTATAATGATTATAGTAAATTTGATGGTGTTACAAAGCGTTTAAATGAAAGGAAACCTGGCAGAAAATTAAACACAAATTGCTTGATACAGCATTCTCGCAAAAAACAAAGAGATAATTCTAAGTTCCATTATGCCATTTATTTCTTAGTGCCTATTATTATTGCTGTACTATGTTACGTACTATGGTTATGTCTTTTTCAAAAGGAAGATGAACCAATGCATATAAATGCTGATTTAAAAAATGTCTTGTATCAAGATCATGTAGTACAAATTACATCACGCATTTTAAATGATTTAAACAAGAAAAACTCAAAAGAAGTATTAGTATTTGTTGGGACAACAGGTGTTGGTAAAACATATTTAGTGAACTTGATTAAGAAACAGTTTCATAAAGAGTTTGTAATTGATGTGAATATTGCTTTGCAAAAACGTTTCAATACAGCAAACGAGCTTTCTCAAAAAGGATGCTATTTTATAATTATTGACAATTTAAAAATTGAACATTTAGAAACCGTTGCTGTTTTCGTTAATACATTACCCGACCAATGTGTTCTTGTTACTCCAGTTTTTAATATTCAGGAAATTAGCGATGATTTAACATACACAACAAAGATCGACTACTTCGAGAGAATCAAGAAAAAATTTGATGATCAATTTTCTAAGATTGCCAATGTTGTTTTATTTAATAATATGAATCGTGATAAAATAGAGGAATGGCTGAGACTGCAGATTGAAGAGAAGGAGTTTAGCAATAAAGAAGAAACAATTTCTTTTTTGCTGGAAAAGCATAACGTTGAAGATTATGGTTTTAAAGGGCTTGTGTCTAAAATAAACCTGTTGGAGTCGTGATATTTACTGTGTACACTTTTAATATGTTAAGACTGCCGTTTTAATATGTATTTTATTATAGGAAATGTTTGTATCTAAAAGTTTTTTTTATTGCATGATGTTTGATATTATTTTACAAAATAAAAGACATCAGTACACTGGGTTTTGTTTTAACCAACCTCTTGCATAGTATTAAATTTACAAGAATAGAATGTTTATGAATATTTAATAATACAATTAAAGCAGATAATTTAACTTAAAAATAGAAATAAATAAAAAGAAACCATGGAATATAAAATGTATTTTATGTGAATATTTGAACATTAACCATCTTTACTTAATAATCGGTGTCTTATATAAAAATAATTGCGAAAATGCATGTATGTAAATCATATATTTCACAAAAATTTGCAAACACGCTATACTTGTTAATTGAAAAAATAATTTATCAAGCGGGAAAAGAATGGTGTATATTCATTACTTAGTTTTTACCATGTTTACAATTCAATTAAATATATTGAGGATAAACATAATCAAACCGAAACCAGTAATGAACGTCCATTTGTTGCTTTTATCATCCATGATAGCGAAAACTATTTTAAATTTTCCGCTTAGCCACATTAGTTCCTCAGAACTGTAAATGATGTCTCTGTAAATTTCATCATCAATGATTAAGCATGCAGAAACGAGTGCGTAATCATTGGTAGTGATGATATATTTCGAAAGCGCTCGGATATATCCATATGCAAGTTGGATTGATGATGATTAGAGAGTACAAAGGCGGGTGGAATTATTACTTTTTTGCAGCGACTAGACAGACTTGTGTCTGTCTCATAAGAAAGGGTTCGTGTTACCTACTGGTGTCTCCGAGAGTCGATAAAACACGAGTCTGTCGAATCGCTGCAAAAGAGTAATAATTCCATCCGCCTTTGGCCTCTCTAATGATAATTCATACGCGTACGGTTAGTGTATGGATTTTATTCTTATGTTAAGTGTGTGCAATATTCTAGAAAATATAGACAATGAAAAACTTGAGAAGTTTTAGGGGAAGTACATTCTAGAATGGAGATTGCCAACAAGAGGTCAATTACAGTTTAATTTAGCGCGGGTGAAAAATATGATCACAGATCAAATCAGGGCAGAGTTAAAAAATAAAAAAATACTGCTGACGGAGAATGAAATAAGGGATGCAAAACAGAATTGTACTTTTAATGTGTTAGTGCGCACTTTAAGAAGCGATATGACATTCGCGCCTCTTCTTTTACGTAGTACAATATTACAGAAGACAAACGCGGAAACGATAATTGAAATTATAATAAATACCCGTGGGAGGTTTAATATATGGGCAACCTAACTTATAATGTTGGTTACAGATGGGGATTCAAACATGGTTAAAACTGAAAAGTTATCATGTAGCCTGTTTGTTGGAAGTCAAGAGTGCCAACGACCTTTTTAAATTCGCGAACGTCACATAATTAGACGCAGAGCGCTTATATTCCAAAAACACCAACGTATATTCATCTCGCCGTAGGAGTAAATTGAGTCATCAATAGAAGCCATGCTAATGATACGATACTACAACAACTTTTTGGGTCAGTTTACATCAACAACACATTCAAATTAAAGTAGTAAGTAATTACATACATTATTTTCAATATTGATAGTAACCGAGCCGTACGCTACTGCGAAAGTACTCGTTTCTGCAGACTTACTAATGTTAGAAAGACACAGTTTGGATCTAAAATGGTCTCTTGAGTAGAGAGGATAAAGGCGGATGAAATTATTACTTTCTTGCAGAGACTAGACAGAGTCGTGTTTTGTCGACTCTCGGGGACACCACTAGGCAACACGAATCGTTTGTCATCTCTAGTAATAATTTCGGTCGCCTTTGTCCTCTCTACTTATGAATAATATAAAGATAATTCTTACATTTATTTTCATGAAACGGCGGCATTGAATTAATTGAAGTATAAAAGTATTTGATTTGCTTCAATATGTGGAACTCTGAATTTAGTTAATTTCCAATTAACTCGTGTTTAGATTGATTATTAGAGAGGACAAAAGCGAGTGAAATCATACCTGTTTTGCAGCGACTAGACAGGCTCGTGTTTTGTCGACTCTCCGAGAAACCAGTAGGCAACACGAACCCTTTCTTATGAGACGAATACACACGAGTCTGTCTAGTCGCTGCAAAAAATGTGCGATTTCACTCGCTTTTGTCCTCCCTATTGAATACTGTTGGTTACGCATACTTCCTGAGCCGGTTTAATTCGTGATTAACTAATTAGAGTTAAAATTACATTTGGTACTTCAAGGATACCTTAATGGGTGTTAGTCACAATATTTAGAAAATCATCTGTTCTATTTTAAAAATTGGCAGTTACTTTCTTGATATTTCACTTTTTTTCGCGCCAACATGTTTGATTTTAACCGGGAATTAATTCGTAACTGATGATTAAAATGTTTAATCGCGATTGCCGTCACAAAATTAAATCAATCAAAGATTAGTGGGCTAATTCCTGATTTAAATTCATCTTTTGGAAGCTGCCAGTGACAGTATGAAACATATTAAATTGTAAATGTTGAAGAACAAAGATATAAGAAAGAGATAATTCTGTACAAGATGTTTATATGTTTACATTTACCAATGGAAATATTTTTTTAACTTTTTTACGTTTTATCAACGATATTTTTATTTTTGAGATTAAGAGTAAACGAACTATTTTAGAGGTTATAAAGAAGAAGTAAAAATTAAAAAAAAAAATGTTAAAACTCTAAATACATATTTATTAGGTTACATCATTATAAACTAAATTTGTAGCTTAAATCTAGGTAGTCTGTGTATTCCCAAGCAAAATATGCTTATATTAACTAAATAAAAGTACCTAATTGAAAAGACTAAAACCTAATCGACTTCTAATTTCCTAAAGTTTCCAGTAATTCCGAAAATATTATCGTCTTCACTTCCACAATTTACGGCATTTTTATTCTTCAATGCGGAAACTGCGCCAACCCTTGCTTGTGGAGTAAACAGTTCTTCCCTGACTTCCATTCTATCGTGAGAGAGTATAGTTGCTTGCTTTGCTTTGATTTCATCCTTCCATAAGGCTGGAAAATAAAGTTTTCCTATGTTTTGGATTAAGCACGCAAGAACTCACCGATCATTTCTGCCATGGGCATTTCTCCGCCATATTCTTTCGGTAACACATCTTTCTCGATAATATCCGACTTCAACATCTCCTCCTTGCTGGTATAAAAATATAATCGCTTCTTAATTTTTTCGGATACTAGAGATATTCCAAAATCCAAAGCGAATTTCATAGATGGGTGTGCGTTGATTACGTGGACTTCCTTATGTCTCATCGGTAAAGTTTTCTAAAAAATATGTAAAGATCTATTTAAAATATGAATGAGAGACATTAAATAAGGTGTTACTTCTTTAAAAACTTAAAGAAATATATGTCCTCTCTTAGACGATTAATCTATCTTATTTTAAAAATGAACGTATACAGCAGTCATGGCCGAGCGGTTAAGGCGTCTGACTAGAAATCAGATTCCCTCTGGGAGCGTAGGTTCGAATCCTACTGACTGCGAAGAATTGTTTTCTTTCTTTTTGATAACTTACCTCGCCATTTTTGACAATACGGACAGCTTCTTTTATAGTGAATAATGTTAAATACGGAAAACCAACGCCCTGTCCATCGGCAAAATGAACATACCCACGAACTTGATTTTCTTCATCTTCCATTAAAGTCTCATAGACGATTCCATGAATGCGACACATATCGGCATTGGTGAATTTAAACAAATCGAATACTCCTTAAAAAGTAACGGGATGAAGAGATGCAATACGCAATAGCAATAGAAAAGTTCTCGTTTTAAATAATTTAATATTTGATTCTCGATTGTAACGGCTCATACAAAATTAAATTAAGGCCTACGTTTCGGCAGATACATTTGTCTTCTTCAGATTTTTAAGATCTTTATATAATGGTTACGTATATAATTGTTAAGGCTCTTCAAAACTTTGCAATAGTCAAAAAAATATAGTACTTAAACATAATTACATTCCATGTTTTGTTAAGCACATTTTAAAAGATTTGAATTTGTGAAAATTTTAATTTCTAAATAGCCGTCTTCAACTTCCAACAAACATTGTACACCGTAGATATCTTTCTTGAGTTAAAGCTTTTTTTGAAGCTAGTTAAAGGAATATGGCGTAATGTTTCACGCCGAGAAAAAGGGAAAATATCGATGACACCGAACCAATTGGAATTGGATGGAATTGAATTTCGGTAGGGCTATCGTCTAAACGCTACGAAACTGTTCAAACGGTCTCTTTAATTTGTCGTCGATAACGATGCGTGAAATAACTAAATTATTTTCAGCGATCAGCGGTATAGCCATTGTTACGATTTTTGGGAATTTTTTGACTTTAGTTTTTTTTCTGAAATTTTTCAATTGCCTGAACGTATCGACGCCAAATTTTTAATATTTTAGATGGGGGAAAATAGGGAAATTTCGGAAATTTTAAGCTTTGGGAAATTATTTGGATGAAAATTTAGGATCATGAAATTCAGAGGTGTGTCTAGAAGATCCTTTCGAAAATTTTGAATCGAGGAATGAAATTTACAAACGCTATGTTCATGTGTTTCTGAATGAAACTCAGCTACTTCTGATTAGTTACTTTAACTTACTTTCCAATTCTAATTTGAATTCTTCAAATAACCACCTTTTTACTACAGATTTATCAAGATACAGGATACAAAGACGGTGGATACACTCAAAATCAAATCAAACAATTGCTCTAAATGTCCCTAAGTTTATATAGCGTTATTTGTTTTTTGTTTTTTTGTAAGTGTGGTGACGGCCCAACTGAGTATTTAAGTTTTTTTCAAGCTTGTCATAACCTTTTAATGTGGCTCCTGGCCTTTTAATGTGTAAGCAATTATTGTCGAATTAAATCAGTGGCGTTGTTTTAATTCGATGGCCATCTTTGCCCGTTGCACGGACGCAACTGAAGTGTTCATCTGATGACATTTTCCACCATCAACAACACCACAACGTGAAACTTTACTGAGAACTTTGATGAAGACTGACTAAGTGATATTACATGGATTTTTTATTTGGAAATTGAGTTTCCTACCATTATAAGGACTTTTAATTTCGAAAATTGAACAAACTGAAGTCACTAGAACCTTTTAACAATTAATAGAATGCACAATTAACAGCATTTTGCTGTTGTTTAAATTCGCTTTTGTGAGTATTACTAAAAGTTGAGCATTTTTGCAGATTTTAAAATATAACGAAAGGGAGATTCTTTTCTGAATTCTGAAGATAATTCAGCAAACATGTTTTAAATTTCGCGGATGACTTAAGCGTTTACTGGGAAATAAGTAAATCTTAACTTTTATCTTGCCAAATCCTACAAGCCGCTACAAATTCCAATCAAATATTAAATAATTAAGAATTTTAATGAAAATTATTGTTGAAACCAACCCGGTCTAGCGACGATAACCCTCCTGCCTTTGCTATCACGTTTCGGGCACGCGAATAAGTACCCCAAATCCGTTAGCTCTTCCATCATTGGAATCCTAATGTCGAAATGATTGAAGGCGATTCCGAAAGTCTGCCTCAGCAAAACGTATCTTTCTAAAGCCTCCTGCGCTTGCAACACGCTGTACTTTTTAAATCTCAAAAACCTTAACAGAAATCGCGAGTCTGCAATTGGAAGTGATCATTAGATTCTGGAGTTTTTAAGGTTTGTGTAATTATCTTGTTCACCTAAACGGCAATTTAATATCTTTGGATTTTGCCTGATCCATTCGCGAACGGCCTCCAACGCTTGCTTTCTGGAGCTGGCATCTTCACGAAGTTCTTCTTTCGCGATTTCTTGAGTTTCTTTAGAGAGGGTGCATACGTAATCGTCCGGTTCTGACACCCATTCTCTTTCAGACATCATTTATGTTTTTGATTTTTAATGTTTAACTGGGAAAACTACGACAAGAAAAACAATTTTTAGAGACGCGCTTTATGCGTAGATTTTTACGTTAATTCGTAGGTTAAGAAAAATAATTTATATTTTATACTATTTACAATTATAGCGAAACGCATTTGAGGAATAAATGAAAGTAGAAGCGTTTTTTTTTATTTGGTACTTGGAGAAAGTAGATACAGACGTCTGTAGATTATGTAATTATTATGGCAGTGATGTGGTTAGTCGGTCAACAGAAAATGGTACGCGTTGTACAGCCTACATTTCCTATGTGATGTGTTATACAAGCGTTAAACTTATGAAAAACCAAGAGATTGTAGGTCACACTTCCGTATTTGAAACGGGCGATATAATATAGTAGGGCTGTATATATTTAATTTTATAAGAATAATTTTGAATGAAATGAAATATTCAGGCTTCTTTTACATAACAATATAATATAATTAAAATTAAATATAATTAATTAAAAAAATATATATATATATATATATATATATATATATATATATATATATATATATATATATATATATATATATATTATATATATATATATTTTTTTATTATTATATATATATATATAAAAGAATAAAAATTAAAATTGTTTAAATATTGATGAATATAGTGTTATTTAAATAATTTTAATTTTGTAAGAATAATTTTAAATTAAATTAATCCTTTAATTTTTAAATTCTTTTTATATGACGAAAATAAAGCTACCAACAAGATCCTTCGATAGCTCAGTTGGTAGAGCGGTGGACTGTAGTTGATTGATTATAAGAACAAAGCAAAGTAGATATCCATAGGTCGCTGGTTCAAATCCGGCTCGAAGGAAGTCTTTTTTTTTCTTTTCTTTTCTAATATACACACAGAAAAATAAAGACTTAAACTATTAAAAAAAGGTCTAAAACAATGGAAACGATATTGAAAGTTAACGTTTCCAAATAAAAATTTTCCCAAAAACTTAAGAGTCCAGCAGAAATACTGCCGGTACAACTATACGAATTTTTAATAACTAACAATATAAAGTATGTTCCTAATTACAACAAGTCATTCAAGATTAAGAACGGTCCCGATTAGAATTAAATTAGAAAAATCTGCGATCTTACCTGATTCTCCAACAATACAATCTCACAGGTTTAACAAATACTGTATGCGCGCAAAATTCAAAAGCTCTTTTTAAACTAACGTTGTTGTGCTCTGCTGCGAATCCCCACTATGTGCGCATAGCTACCGCAGATATGAATCATTTACCTAGTCAAACCATTTTTCACTTTCGTCCAATTTAAAAAATGGAACATGTTTTAAAGTCTAACAAGATTGTGTAATACGTTAGAGAAGCATCCGCCTTTTATTAAGTGATCTTGTAAGCATATCAAGCAGAAAATATTGTAGCGCCGTGAAAGTTAAATCCCAAATTGATTATTTCTGCAAATCCAGTACACGTGCCTTAAAGGATAAAGCCCGTATGTAACGTGTTTGAACTTTTACATGCATAAATTTGAGCGATTCTGTGCTAATAAGCTCTCTTTAAATCCTAATAAAACTAAATACGTATTGTTTCATACGTTGGCAAAAATATTAGCGATTTCGACAACATTCTTAGGCTTAACATTTGCCGCCATTCTAAGTTAGGAAGATCATTGTCGGTCATTGACAATTAAATTAAACAAAGCAATTTTTAAACTTAGATCGTTAAACGTAGCTGACCCTAACATTTTCGTTCACATCTGATGTATGGAACATTGTTGTTGTGGAGATCAACCTCCTCAGCCAATGGCATATTTATTAAGCAAAACCCAGTTTTAAGATGGTTTGAGGTAGTTAGTCAACCTACTTCATGTAGAAGTCTCTTTAAGTCATTAAAAACACTATTGTTATCGTTATTGTTCTAGGTACTAAAATGTACAACCGCCTGCCCAATTGCTGGAAAGTACCTGCAGTAAATGGCTGTAGGAGAGCTCTTAATTCATGGCTAAAATCTAGACGTGTTTACTCAATCTTTGAATTTTTTCAATGCTCATTACGAAGAGAAACAGAAGCGAAAAAATATATCAAAGAAACATAAAAAATGAAGAAATAAGATTCAAAACGCAAAAAAATACAGGGAGATAAGTTAGGAGAAGAGCAGAAACAAATAGAGGTAGGACATATAAGACTAAGTAAAAGAGGTGTGCATAGTATAAAAATCATTAATAGAAATAGATAAAAGTGCAAGCGGTAAAGCAGATGATTAAAAGAAAATATGAAGAATAAGAAAATAGTATGGACGAAAATATGAGAAACGGAAAATCTAGAACGAATTACGAACAGTGAAAGAAATTAAGCATTTGGAAAGACAATAGAGATGGAATATAAAACATGTAAAAGTATTCTTTGGAGAACGTACAGAACTTAGAAGGTAATAAAAGAAAACAGATACGAGATGTAGAGGTTTAAAAAAGCAGGAAATATCACAAATACGGGAGGACTCTTAGGCGACGATAATCAAAATAGAAGAGATACAAACACTGGAGGTGGTTAGGGAGGAGGAAGATACAAGACTGGAGATAACAGATGAAGAAATTTCAGAATCTATAAGAAGGATTAAAATAGATAGAAAAATTAGAGCGGTGTAACAGAATAGAGCCAGAGATGATAAAATGGGTAGGCTCCATAGCATATTTTTCCATATTTTTTTTAAATCTACATATTTAAAAAAGCATCGGAAGATAATAGAACAATCCAGTGTACAAGAAGGTCAATAAGAAGAAATATGAAAACTGCAGAGCAACAGCCTGACATCAGTCGTCTTTAAAACTTACACAAGGATAATAGAATAAAACTAAGAAGAAATTTAGGATGCAAATTGGAGGAAGAAGCATATTTGTGTAACAAGAAAGCTAGTAGAACGAGTAAAGATAGAAAGCTAAAGAATTGGAAAAGAAGACACATCTAGCTTTCATAGATTTGAAAGCCCAGTTCGATACAGCTCATATTGAGGTGAAGAGCATTGACAGATAAAGTAAGAACCATCCAACAAGGATTTAAAGCAGGAAGACAGTTCTAAAAATTGATCAGTGTAAAACTGGCTTAAATATGCGAAACATGATCCATGGCAACAAGTTAAAGGAATTAGAAAATAACATACAAAAAATCGACGCTATAATGCGAATCAGCAAGAATAACTACATAACTATATAATTATACTTCTAGGCTGCGCGTTCGTCCAACTAGAATGTATCTTGTGAAATAAGGGAACCGGACTATTCTTTTTGAACTTGAAAAAATAAAAAAACAAAAGAAGGAGAAATTTGCGTTATTTCGACGAGCATGCAAGAATAATATCGAATAAAGAAAAATTTGGAACAATGGAATAAATCATTTAACTTTTGCAGTTACGCTTCTTATATACAAGAAAGATGAAAATCATAAAACAATCGCGTGCATCGTCTTGTAAATGAATGAGGCCAATTTTTGCAAACAAACAGTCAATCCTTCCTTGACTGTTGAAAGGAACACATCGCTTCAAGTTCAATGTCATTCAGTAATAAATTGAGAAAACTAGCTGTTCCACATTCGTAACGAAACGCGTTTCTCAAGTTCTATACTTCCTACTTGGAGCTAAGAGGGAAATTATGCAATGTAACGTTACGTCAGCTTTCTTTTGGAAGTTTAATGGTCCGCTTAGGCGAAGATAAAATATCTAATTGTTGTACAGTGGCGTCGGGAGTCATAATAGATTTTGTATTCCTGCCGGAGAACGTCCGTCAAGCGAAATTTTCTTAATTCTATCGATTTAGGTTTTAAATATAGAATTTTGTTGTAAATTAGACATATTTTGAAGAGGTACTTTAGAATATTACATATTTATACTTTCACGGCAAATATACGAACGCCGGTGCTTGTAGAAGTTCGGATACTTTGGAGAAAGTCATTGCGTAAGAGCAAATAAGCAGAACACAACATACTTTGATACTACTTCTGCGCACCAGGTACCGTTTTACTGCGATATTATAACATAAGTCGACCAAACGCCTCATTGCGCCTCTTGTTCTTTGTTAATTGCATAATTCGCCGATGAAACTATCTTACCTTCTTGTTTAGTCATAAACGTATTCACGTAGAAAGTATAATTTCCGTACGGGCTATGCGAGTTTGAAAAACGAGCTTCGTTTCGAACAGAAAATATAGCCAGTTACGAGCACAATACATTTTTATGATTACACAATACTTGACGAGAATGATGTAAGAGATAAATAACAAAGGTGGGTTACCAATCGGGAAATGTGCCACTTAATGTGCGTACATCATATAACTGGTGATCGTAGAGAGTATCAAGACAAATTGTTAATTTGTTTAATGGTTTATTATATAAATAGTATTCATTAAATATACATTTATAAAATTATATACAATTAGCTTTGAACATCTATAAATAACTATCAAACATTGCGCGGCGAATGTTCCCGGTTTAAAAGATCACCAGTAGCCTAATTTAAGTGGAAACGGATCATTCCTGAATGACGGACATATATCTTGAATTTCATAGATGGGTTTACTTGAATATTTATTTATCCTAATCGCGCTAAATGATAAAAGGAAATAAAGACAATATATAGAATTTGAGCTACACTCAATAGATACGAGAACAAGTCAAATAAATAATAATAATGGTGAAAAATGAGAATCATTTTAAGTGTATTATAAGCATGGGCGGTAGTTAGAGGAGACAGGGAGAGGTTACTTCTAGTTGAATTAATTTTACTTTCGTTTCTTATTGCCAATCATACGACTCTCCAAAATGTCGACTCTAATTGGCCTCCCTTGACCATATTCTGACTACACCCATGATTGTAGCACTTTGAAAATAGCATTATAACATCGAGTTATCGAAATACGACTTAATAATAAATCCGTGTTGGTGTTCAATTCGAATGTTATACAAACGTTTATCTAATTATTAATTTTAATCACGGGGATAGCGATTATTTCTTTGCAAAAAAAGTGTTTTTAAATTAGTCGTCGCCAATTCTGATTATTGAAAATTAACTTTTTGGATAAGGCACATTTAGGTATATTATTAACAAAGTAGCAGCTGAAGATAAAATGATATAAGAAAAACATTATTAAACCATTTGAAATCGCATTGCTCTAGGTGTTATTTTGGCGATACAATGGTTTGAACTTGATCAAACCATTTTTCAACAATAACGTACGAATTGTAACGGTTTGAAACATATTAATGCTTTAAAAAAAAACGCTTTTTGTCCACAATTTTCAAAGAGAACTGTTGCAGATAGAATTTATATGCATCATATGAAGTAAATCAAGCGCATAGTAATTGTCAAAGATATTTCGCTGGAGAAATGTTTATATGGGCTTTAGTTAAGTAAAATAAAAATAACAATTAGCTCCAATGTAAAAACTTAAAAAAGTGATGATTATTTACAATAAGTTAACAAAATTAAATTTTTCGGAACTGCTAAGAAAATTTAAAAAGGTTCAATAAGTAAGATTATTAGATTTATTAATATTTATAAAAGAAAGTAATAATTTTCAACTTATTCAAGCTTATTTAACCATTGGCTAACTTCGGGTTGC
Organism: Oryctes rhinoceros; assembly: GCA_020654165.1. NCBI lineage: Eukaryota > Metazoa > Arthropoda > Insecta > Coleoptera > Scarabaeidae > Oryctes > Oryctes rhinoceros. The sequence continues at coordinate 18,510,511 of JAIOKQ010001012.1, forward strand.
CACTATTCAAAAAAAAAAAGAATCCCCTGCGTTCTTTCGCATATTTTGAATTAATTAAAAATCAATAGCTATATGCAATAGGTTCCTTTAGATTTTGCATTATTAATTTCGATGTAAAAAAGTAAGGCTTACAAATAAAAAAGTATATGTCGGTATAGATGCAGCTGTTGGGGTAATTAACGCATGCAAACAAAAAAACTACATACTTCCGCACTTGTCAACCAACAATTAACGAATTTAAATAAATTTTATTTTATCATCTCAACGTACAAGCATTGTTGCTTGCTCGTTAGCATAAATATTTCTGCTGGTTTGATGCTGCCTCTTGACACATGTTGAACGTAGATTTTTAAAAAGATCCGCCATTTATTTCAATAGTATGAGATAGACAATACATTAAAAAATTCCTTATTTTGCTAAAAACGTTAAAAGTAGATTAGTGAAAAAATAGTTAAAGCATCCTTGATAGAAAGAGAATTTTAAATTCCGGAGAATTTATATTTATTCGATGGAATTGGATTGAAACTTATAGTTTTCTAAACAATTTTAGTAAAAGTGACAACCGGTTGACAACCAAATCTGATTCGATAGCTACAAACGTGCCTAAGCGTACATTTTGTATGCGTCGTATCCAATGCCTTTGTCGCACGGAATAGCTGGGAAGTCTGTTCTAATTAGCGATTTTTGCACGGTTCGAGAATCAGTTCATTAGTGCGCTTGCCTCATTTGCGAACAGTTTCTAAAACCGATGCAGTTGGTATAAATTGAAAATCTCTGCTCTGACAAACGTACGATTCGGAAATTGGCACTTGCGACAGCGATTCCTTCTGGTATATACATGAGTCGCGAGGAAATACTGCCGATGCTGTAAAGCTATTATATCAGATTTCGTTGTTAACTGGTAAATGTAGTTTTATACTTTTCAACAAAGGGAACAAGTAGAACTAGTAGTCTGTAGGTAAAAACAAGTCTTTTTTTTGTAGATAGAGGTGAATATAATAGCGAATTTACGAGTGCTCAAGATGCTCTGCAATTAAATAAACCGAGTTTCGATGATTTCGTAATTTTTTTCAGGTCTGTACAATCGGTACGCCAGGTTTTCGATAATAAAAACGCTCGTCACTGCAACAGTTCTCGCAGTTGTCATGTGTCAAACACACAAAGTGCAAAGAAAAGTTGAATAACTAACAAAATTATGTTAGCGAACGATAAGATTTGTTAATACGTATTCACATAAGATAGCTTAAATTCATCTTTCTATCTACAATAACAAGGTGGTAGTAAATTAAGCAATCGGTACATGATGAACATTATTGGACACAATGTGTAGTCCAACAAAATAAAATAATGCCCAACTTATTGCAAAGTTGCAAAACTCCAATCCTATACATTTCGAAGTACAAAATACTGTTAAATATGTATTAATAAAAATTCACATGGTTACAATAAGGCAGTATCAGGCACTAAGTTTTAGTAACTTTTTCGGGCTGGTATTACGCAACATCTTTATATTTGGAGAATAATTTGTATAGAACTCTTAAAGTCGATTTAAGATCCAAATTGACGATATCTGCAGGGGAAATACAAATTAAGACAGGAATAAATATGGCTGTACATTGATTCTCACCTTCTGGTCTAGCCTTTGGTTTCGATATGCCAACATCCTCCATCAATTCAAAGGCAAACGCTACATTGTGTACCTTCTGATCGAATTCTTTTGGCGTCAAATGGAAGCAAAATAACGGAACGAAAAATCCTTCCAGGAGTCCCATAAGTAATATTAAATAAACGCCATCGCTAAATTGTGATTCCAACTCTGTTACTTCTAAATTAATCTTATTAAGATGTTTATTAACGAATGTCACCATACTCTAAAAGAGGATATTTTTAAACAATACAAAAGATGCCTATTTTTTATTTTTCATTCGTTTACCTTTTTCACTACTTGAAGTTTGTCAGGGGCATGATCGAATAGAGTATCGAAAGCATCTCGTTCACATTTCATACCAATATCATCGTACGCTGAGGTTACTGCTTCCTCAACAGTTTTAGGCGATAATATTCCGTTAATTTTTTGTACTACTATAACTTTAATAAATACATGTTCGGGCATACGTATTGGAGCCCGAAAATGTCTCGCCAATGCAACCAGAAGATATAAAATGGCAACTATATTCTTAGAATGGATTAATTCTACCGTCCATTTTTTCTGCGATTTAGGTGGTAACTTCAATACTCTATTAAATTCTTGCAGGACAATACTCAATTTATGTTTTTGACCTTCTTCTGATTGTGTGACCTCCGGTACATTTAATTTTTCGCCTGTTAGTTTCTCTAGTAACTTCTGCAGAATTTGGCCATCATATAAATCTTCCACGAGATCTTGTACAATTATCCTCTGAGAAGCTAGTTCATCATTTATCCAATCCATTAGAACGGTTATTAATTCTTGGACTTTAGGATCATCTAAGGCGGCTTGATCAACCATACATCTCTCTTCATTTTCTTCTACAAAAGATGTTTTAAAGATGGAATTTTATGTAATTATTCAGAAGACATACCCATTTCATATTCTTCTGGGGATAATGTTGGAAGAACGGGGTTTCCAGGTGTTTCGATTGAATCTTTCCCTTCAGCTTGAACGGCTTCAGCTTCTTGAACTAAGCAATAAGTAAATTCAGGTTAAAAACAAAACAATTGCCAATTAAAAAAAAAATAATAAACTTATTACAACCACGCCTACTAGAGCAACAAAATATCCTTATATGGAGTGATATAAGAATCGTTTTTATTAGATTACTTAAGTTTATCTGTACCTTCTTTGATGCGCTTTTTTCTTCCCAATGTACCAATTTTATCCCAGATGGACTCCTCCTTTTCTGGTTTCGCTGGTACCGCTGGTTTAGGAGATTTTGGTCTTAACGTAGCCATTTTATATTCAGTGTTGCTACCAGTGAATTTTATTTCTGAAAATGACATCATAAACAAATAATTGGAAAATGAAGAAACCTTAATTAGTTGAGATGATGTCGGATAGATGGAACCATAAGTTCGTAAACCAGGGAAAAAAATCAATTTGCGTATTTTACCAGAAATTATTGAGTATATATAAAATAACGTACCGCTTCCCGAAAATCTCCTTTTATCCTTTTCATTATGTTTCTTTTCGGATTTCGCAAAGATACCACTCGATCTTCGCTTTGGATGATCATGTTTCTCCTTCGTCTCGCGCAATTTAACCGGTGGTTCCTCTTTTATCGTTTCTACTGTTTTAGCATTCGTATTTCTCTGCAATTGAGCCCTATTTCCCAGAGCTTTACACAATTCGTTTTTGAAAGCAGTTTTGCTGTGGTCTTCATCCGGCGATTTTAGTACCAAACCCACTACTTTAGGCGTCATTATATTCTTGATCTCTTCGTCGCATTCTTCGTCGGAGGAAGAATCCGAAGGTGGCACAGGTGTAAGCCTCGTTTCGACGGAAGACTGACGGAATAAACATCTTTGAACGGGCATTTCTACTTCTTCTTCCATTTCTTAAGATGAGTAATGCTCTTTAAACAATATTTCGGACGCGAATATCTTGGAAATCCAAGAGTAACTGAGTTGAAAAGTTGAAATGGAACAAGTCAATTTGATAAGATATGAATTTCCGTTTTTGTCGCTTAACCGCAGTGGATATAATTTTTATAATTTGCATCGTTTCTTTGTTTTCTTTTTAATTAAAATAATGAACTGTTTCCTTGTATTTGTAATTACTTATTTAAGTTAAAACAAATAAAGAAAATGATAAACGCTTATTTTTTTAAGATAAAAATGAAAAACCTCAGAAATATCAAAAATAATTGCTGTACATTTAGAGTGCTCTTCATTTTATATATTTCCAATAAAACTGCCTCAAAACTTTTAAACTATTAATGCTGATGTTCTTCTATAGGATAATATTATTTGGAGTTCTTGTAACGTAAGCCCCAGCTTTAAAATGTAAAAAGTAGTGAAGTTTTAAAATTTGAAGCTTGGTCAAAGCTTTCACCAAGATTGCTTCAATATACTAAGGAGATACCTAGTCTAACGTTTATTTTGTTTTGAACTGCTATTCTACTTTTAAAAATTTTACATTTTATAAGTATTAGCAATAACAATATTCTATAAGACGGGAAGCGACCAAGAGTACTATTATTATATTTCTTTTTTGTCTTCGGTTCAGCGATGTGAACAGAATAGAGAAAATATTTTATTTCTCTTTTCTTGTCAAATTTTTCAAACTATCTATAATACCTATGTTTGTTGTAGTCAGTAAGCTTGCAGAAACAAGTGCGCATTCATTGGCGACGATGATATATTTCGAAAGAAATTCTGAAATACAAGATCAAAGTGAAAAAATAAAAAACGAAGTTATTGGGTTAGGTTTCTTTTTGTTTTCAGCCTTTTAGTTTTCTTTAAGACAAGGAAATTTAGATAATAAATTAACGTTTTACAAAGAATTAGGTTAATTTCAGCAATTTATTTAAAACGTATTATCGGAATATATATACATAAAAACAAAAAAAAAATGAAAATCTCCTGGTTTAACGTTTGTTCTGCGAAACTTAAAGTGATCATCTTGGCATTAGATTGTCCATTACACTTACATGGATACCTCAGCTTTTTTTTACCTACTTTGTGTGATATATTTCATGTACAGTTGAAATAATAACGTAGGCTTCCACGGCTAGAATAAGTTAAAACTAAACGTGTTCCGGATTCGGACCGTGTCATGGTTAAACGAATACCCACTTTTCGTCCACAATTATATGGGACTTCTTTTCCCTTTTTCTATTATATGGGCACGGTAACTTAACGTGTAAACCACGTCTGAACGCGAAGCACTTGATCACGGCAATCCAGCATCAACTGCAATTGATTCACGTCTTCGACATGCTTCAAATGTTGAGTTGCCGCGATCAACTGTTTTCCGGATCAGTTAGCTTCGCTTCTGATGTGGTTTACACACCTTTCCGTCTCCTGAGGGAGCCCAATATGATTATGGGCGAAACGGCGAGTTTTCTTTAACCATGACACGATCCGAACCCGGAACACGTTTACTTCTAATACGTACAGTTAACATAATTTTCTTTTTTTTTCTTTTTAAATATGTCAAAAAGTATATTAAAATAGTATAATGGGTTAAAAATCTATGGTTACTTAGTATTATTATTATTATTGGATTCGACTTATACAACCTGGGAAATTACCTATATTTTGTTAAATTTAACGAACTAGAATCATATATCTTATATCATTTAAAAATATCATTCAGATACGTAAAACCCAATAGAATGTAGAGCATGCTTCTTCGTCCGCTACATGCGATATCGACGGTGAATTTTTTCCGTTTTGACAGCGATACGCGGAGTTAATTCCGTCTGACGTGAAGACCCCGCGTCATCGTCGTCAGTTCGGTTTCGTAATCGCGATCTGATCATCGTTCAATCGAAGACAATCGCTTCGGGCTAACCATTAAAACAAGAGAGGATTGATTTCCCGGATCAGAGAGGTCTTTGGCGGTGGCGGTAACTCGCGCGTACGACGGCGACATCTGTGGACGGAGCTTGCAGGGATGGAAGGGCGCGACTCGCCTAGCGGGAGCCCTCAGTCCGCGTCCCGGCCCGGCTATTGATTGGGGGAACGCGCAGTGCCGAGAGGAGCGAGTGCAGCCACAGCCCGTCGTACCTGCTGCCCGCTGTGTAACCGTGTGGGCTTAGTTGGGGCGTCGCCGCACATAAAACACACTTAGTGAATGAGACTGACACAACGCGCGGTGTTAGAGAGTGGTGCATGTGGTGCGATATGTGACCGGGAACGAAGGGCCCGCAGGAGTGGCAGGGACCAGTGGCGGACAGCCCTGCAGGTAAAAAAAACTTTCCATACCACGCACAGACAATACCTTAACATATATCTTAACGTGCATATTATCACACGCGATCGGCAGTCAATGTCTCGGAATTCCGTCGATATTTAAATACAGTCGAAAGAGCTATTTTCGATTTTCAACCCTTGTTTCGTTTTTAAAAGGTTTCTTGTTTATGATTTTTCGCGTACATCGCTTATCCAATACAGAAGTTGACGTTCAGTTGAAAACTCGATGACATTATTCTTAGTAGCTATAAACCGCACGTTTCATACATTGTTCTATGAGATTTATTTGAGTTTCAGATGACTATTGTACCACCATATTTTGATAAATTGTTTTTAACATATCTACATGCCTTGTCCTTAATGCTTGCTAGAATTCATTTACCGTTTTAAGTTATTCATATTCGTTCGTTCAACATATACGACGTTCCAACGGTTTTTTCCCAAAGAAAATTTCGAGGAACAGCATTTTCGAAAATGTTGATGTTACTGTATTTCCTGGTTTTAATGATGGAAAATTGTTTTAGCAATTTGAATATTAAACTTAAATGATGCATCCTTTCGAAGTAAATGAAGTATATCTTCAGTTTAACTTTAATCAAGCAGAAGCATGAAATTGTACCGGTTAATTCGCAAATATATAAAATATCTATTTCAGCTGTTGATAGTAGTAATTGTAGGTATTTGAGATACGCACAAATACAACCAAAGAATTTATTTTAAATATAGCTACTAATGTACAACATTTAACCGCGTTTGTATATCAGTTAATAATAACTACTGTAATTTTCGTCCTTGCATTTTCACCATTTTATATTCTCCAGTCTCTTCATTCGATCTAATATTTTGGATATTTTTCTTCATTCTTACAAAGTTGGTGCAAGTAGGAACTGCGCATTCTTAAGCTTGTCTTACACGTCGCGATTTGTTGACCAATTAATCGAATAGATCGATGTAATTTTATGGTAACGTGTAAAAGAACAAAAATCGTACGATTTCTCGACCAACTTTCACATGCCCCATTTTTGTTACGATTTTCTTATTTAATCTTCTTAATATCGAAACGTATCTACGAATTTCGTTTTGTGTGTGTTCTCAAAGCAAAGTGAAGTAAGAGGTGACCTTTTGAAAATTTACGACGTAAGATGTAATGGGTAATTGGAATTAACTAACTGAAATGGAAATAACTTGTGTCCAAAATCGCCAAAACAAACTGACAAAAGCGGATCACCGATCTACTTTTATAATCAGATGAAAATTTCTTATTTAATAATTTACCTGTTCAACTGCTAACGAAACTAAACTATTCAGGATCGTCCAATTTATTGTAGAACGCAGCATCGATGAGCTTGTTCAATTAATCGGTCAATAAATCGTGACATCTAAAACAAGCTTTAGGCGATCATTTTTTGGTACTCATGTACACCTATACGTCTTTAACGTTATCTTAATTTAAAATCACGTTCTCCCATTGTTTCTAAATCTGCAAACAACTGATATAGCTCCATCTCACCACGATTTTTTTTTTTAGTAACTTTTGACTATTTAGAAAATGTGCGAACGGAGCGGTGTTGCTAATTAATTTTTTTTTGTTGTGAGATGGGATTTAGTAGGTAAAATTCACCGTTATTTTTACATTACGCGTCTTTTAAGGTGGTATTGAAATTATCTTTTTTTGGGAGATACTGTTTTCTTATGTCTTGTGCAATTGTATTGAAAGATTAAATCGCATTTGAAGAAATTTATCCAATGGCAACGCAAATATCAAAAACCAGTAAAAATAATTATTCGGTTTTGCAAGAAAATTTTATCTCAATTTTTTGACAATAAGAAAAAAGCTTCTATCTACTTAAGTATCCATATCTTTAAATAAAAAAAATCACTCTTTTCAGATAAAACTCCTTTCCTTCCTTTTAGCATTAAAATTCCCTCGACTAAACTAGAAATTAGAAATAGAACACATCAGAAAATGCTTCGAAACGATAGCCAAAAATATATAGTGCTAAGATAGCTTAGCTCTCTCATGGTATTGATAGAATAATCCACGACAAACGCAACAGAAGGAGAGAAAAAAATATTCTAACATACGGACATGTTTCTGCCTACCCGGCGTCATCAGCGCGGTTTCGAACGTATTTTCATCTCTACCTTCTATCGCTGTTGCCTCACAGTTTTTTGCTTTTGTTTTTATTGCGTTCGCCGTTAATTATTCCGTCAATACCATGAGAGAGTTAAGCTACTTAGCATTATATATTCTTGGTTAGAAACTAGAAAATTTACAAGATCATGTATTGCGTGGCTTGGGTACGAGCAATCGTGTGATATCATATCACACGATTGCTCTTACATATCACTGATATGTAAGAAATCATCTTTTATATTCGATCAATGTATATTTTACACAAGCAATGACAGAATTAAGCGAATCATATACTGGCAATATTCGAAATACAACAAAAACGTCTGTTCGTACTCGTATTCTTTTTCTACTCTTATCGGGCTTTGCCTTATAAAGAGCACACATTTAGAAGACTAAAAATCGTTGTTCTCGGTAAAGATCCATTTGATATTCCTGTTGATTCCTTTAAACATTTCATTGTTAAAATTAGAAAGAAATCTGGAGACTTCAACGAACAAGTTGGTCATTATTCCTTGAATATCACGTGTTTAAGAAACATGCACCGAATTAATTCCTTCCCTGTAGATAACAACCCTCTTATGGGATTTTCAAGAGTATTTCTTTTACTTTTTCACCTGTCTAGCCTTTCGTACCCTTCGTATAAATTAATTAGGAACATCAAATCTCGTTAATTACTTTGTAACACGGACGAAATTGAATGGAGGACGTTGTTAATGAATATAAATCAAAATTTTGCATAAGAAAATTGATTAATCGAACAAACTTTAAAGTATACTCGTTAACAAAAAGCTATGAACGCGAAGTAATTAAGGTTTTGTATTCGTAGAGTTTTCCAACGGTCGAGATGTTCTCGGGGAATTTTCTTTTTTCAGAAAGGTCACTACTACCATGCTGCAGGAAGGTCAACCTGCATCAAATTAATTCTAAATGTAGCGAAACTAATGTAAATGGGAAAGTTTAACATTTTAAAATGTATCCTCTCTTATAGCATTCCGCACGTTAACGATATTTCCTAAAAATTTAATCATTAGGGAAAAAGTAGCATGATTTAGCATATTGTAGGCACCAAACATCTCTTTCGTGTTCCATCAAAATTTGCATAATGTTGCGTGCCTCGGCGAAGTTATTTCTGTATACAAAATAAAAAAAAAAACATTAAATATGAATTATGAGATGCATCTACACTTCCATTTAATTGAGTTTTATGAAGCAACCGTATCAAAAAGTACTTTTTACGGTCCGCCGTCATTTTCTTTTGTATTCTAAAAAATTATTATTGATTTTCTAAAAAAAAAAAAGAGGAATGGTATGTGTTATCGGGAAATCTACATTATTTTAACAGTAATGTGGGATATTACATTTAAATTAGGATCTTTCGCTCATATTTTTAAAACTTGCTTATAATCACTACATTTTTTTGCGTAAAGTTAATTAAGTGGATGTAAGGAGCCAATAACGCAATTTGTGAACTCTACCAGAAGTTGTTGAAGCGCGTTTAAGGCGTTGTTGTTCGCCAGCTTGTTAAAAATGATATCGGTCTATTTAAAAAGGTTGCTTAAAAAGCAAAATTGTCAATCTGCCATCACGGCTTTCATTTTTTCCCTACCCTTTTCCAGTAATCGGAAGCACCCTTAACCTTTTGTGGATTATAATATCTTGTTTTTCTGGATTCGTCCATAACTATTTTAATGCTATTATCTGTAAAAAATTAGTGACAAAACGAGAATCATCTAATATGTGATAAACGAAATTATTTTAAATGTTCAAACTGTCCATCGTTCACTTCTTGATAATATCCAAACCTGTTAAAAAATTGGCGAGTTTTTTCAAGGGATTAATTCAACGACTATCTCTTGTCTCAATTTCTGTAAAGTGGTTGGTCATTTTACGTAAACACGTGATTTGATATTAGCAACAGGGAAACATTTCATTGACTGAGGTCTGGAGAACGTACAGGTCGCCCATGAATCTTCTAACTCGTCTTTTATAGTGGAAAAGGACTTTACCTTATTGGAACCAATCCGATTCCAGTCTTCGCTTCCATTCGCTTCGCTTACCATATTTAACATCCAGAAAAACATTCAATTTTTCTGGATGTTAAGTATGGATTTCATGAATCCAGCGAGGATTCTCATTTGTCCAATATCTTGAGTTATGGTGATTGTTGTCGCTTCATTTAAACAAAAGGTGGCTCGTTGGAAAAGATCAGAATAGTTGCAGAATATTCGTCTACATACAAGTTTCTATAATTCTTTCGCGAAACTCTCGCCGTCGGCAAGATTGTTACCTGACAATTCTTGAATCTTGTGCTTTTTTTTCTTAATAAAATATTTAATATTTTCTCAGCAGAACAACGACTTATATCATGATTTAGTGCCGAAATATTGGTAAAAGTTTGAGATGATTTATCTAATCCAATGGCAATATTTTCTTATAATACCTTCGTTACTTGCGATCGAGTTTTTGGCAGATTATTAACCGTAACATAGTTCTTTAGGAGCTTTAACACGATTGCCAAAACCGACCATCAATGTGCTTCTTTTTATTTAAATTCACTATTGTCTGTCGTACAGTTAGTACTTAGGTAGATGTAAATTAAATAAACTTGGCAATTCCTTAAAAATTACCTATTAATTTTTTTTTTCAATCGTAGACTGAAAATGAGGACCGACGTCCGTCCCGTTAATTAACTAAACATATACGGCACGGTGAGTGCCGCTAATTTTATGTTATTTGGCGTGTTACCCCCATAATAAGATAACATGAAATTAAAGAATTTTTGTAAAGTTAAAAATCATGAAAACCAATCTGTTTTATTAAAGAATCTCATAAATATTAGCACAAAGCAAAACTTTTCCCCTAACGCTTCTGTTTGGAAAAAGGGCGCGTTGTTGTTTATACAGGATCATTCTTTCGCAACTGTTGTTGGAAGATTGTCTTAATTAGTTATTTTTGAAACAATGAAATTAAAAATCTCCCATAATTAATTATTTTTCGCGAACGATTAGGGGAAGGGAAAAGAACGGCGAAGGCGGTGGACGAAGCAATTAATCAAAAAGTTAATCGTGAGGTTACGGTTCGAGTGGTGCTTGATAATTGGAAAAGAGGACAATATTTAAAGTAAACATCGTTTTTCAATGTATATAGAACAAGGCGGTTCATAGTATGAAAAAAAAAGGCCAGCACCTATAATACCATTTATATATATTTTGTGGAGAGGACAAAGGCGGATGAAATTATTACTTTTTTTATTTTGCAGAGACTAAGAGATTAAACCGAAATTGGAAGAAAGGTGCAGTGACTGTGACAAAGCCTATACCGGTCAAACGAAAAAAGTGATAGGTACCAGATTTAAGGAACACATCAGGTGTTATTGCTTCGGTAGATTAGATTTGTCTAACATATAAGCTAAGCCGTGCATAATATAAAATTAGAAAATTGAGACGGTTTACATAAAGAGCAACAAAAATCTGATGAGTAGAGAGAACGGCCCTCTTGTATTTGATTTATTGCACCCTACCCCAATAAATTGTGTGTAATTATCCAAAAAGTAAGTATATACTTACCGGCTAATAGCTTGAAGGCCATGGATTGCTCGTTTTTAAATTATTTTCAAGTGTGACTCTTCGTTTCAACTAATAGAGCTGAATTCTTTTTCTCTTATTTATTGAAACCCGCTCAACGCTTCAACGAAAAGCGGTTTAAGCGAAATAAGTTGGACTTTCAACGTCGATTAACTATAGACTGACACACCGATACACTTTTGAAGCCAAATCATAAGTTGCGTTATATTTTATTGTGGAACTGACAGAATTAGATTTTTAAGACGCCTAGAACTGTGACAGATTCATAGTTGTCGTGCCAATAAAAAATATACAGGGGAATACCCAATGTAAAGTAAACCCAATAAACGACCGTCTATTATTATTGCTGCCAATATTCGTTTATGCATTTGAATGGCGCTTGGATTCAAACCGCAGTCGTAATAATTGCAGTTAATCCATATGCTTCACCCTATCCGTAGTAATTTATTAAGTGGAAATAAAGGAAAAATCGATCTTATTACAAGTACAAAATTACTATTAAGAAATTATTAACTTATTAGCGTTACTGTAAAATAAAAAACTAACATTATTTTACCAGCTACCGTGGGTGATAATAACGTAAACAGAGAGGGCGCGCACAACGATTCGACTTCCTCATGAATTTCCTCGCATATTGCGTAAATTGTACCATGCAACAGAAATTCATGAAGTCGAATTATCGTGCGCGGACCTTCGTTTCCATCACCCACCGCTGCTAATTATGGGACACATGTGACTGTAATGTTCCGGCAATTCAGGGATCAAAGAGCCGTTGTTATCGTGCATATTTTCTTCTCATAAAGCAATTGTCTACTGTAAATTCACGTATAAATATATAAACAATAAATAAATGTGTGATTAAATGTTTTTCATACGTATCCACAAATAAAAACCTGATTCCATTTGTCTCATTCCAAATCTCGAGGCCATGGTTAAAAAAAAAAAAGAGAATCACACAAAACACGGAACTACGAAGAGTGAAAAAAAGCTGAAGATCGTTCCATCGGGCAGGAAACTAACGGCGCTACTCATCTTGAAAAAGAAAAAAAAAAGAAACAATAATGCGGGCATACTCCGTATCATTACTTGACAACCTGAAGTCAGACATTGCGGAAAAACGGTCGCCCTTAAAGAAAAAGAAAATTGTGCTCCATCGAGACCACTTTAGTAGTGGTCATGAATTGAACAGGTGAACCATCTATCCTATTCACCTGATTTGGCTACCGGCGACTTTTTTCCTAAATCCGAAGTTTCATTCAGAGGACAGAAATTTCCATAGCAAGAAGAGGCCATTACACTTGTAAACGCCTATTTCGCAGATTTGGGTGGATTAAAGGAACGGAAGAATAGTCGGGGAAAGTGTATAGACCTGCAGGAAGAGCCTTTGTGTAAGCTGGCATCTTTTCAGACTACTAGTTAAAAATAACGCTTTTTGATTAGGTTTTTTATCGTCTCTTTAAATTTTGTCGTATAAAAATAATGTACAGGAATATCACAAAAATATTAACAATATAATATACGTATATGTATAAAAAAATATAGTTAATATACAGTATCAAAAAAAATACATTTATACACCAGTCAGTTTTTCTAAGGTTCAACGTTCAATTAATTGAGGGTATAGATGATAGCAATGATATGATTTCGGGCAGTACGTTAGCATTACAAGAAAAAAAATTACGACGTCTTCGTGATTGGCGGTTGGTCGCCGACGTATGCATCCACATCGTTCATCCTTTGCGCCGGATTCTGAACGGTTACCATCATCGCTTGCTTTTTAATTTCCGCAAACATATCCCTGATGTTAGAGTGAACTTCCGACATCATCGAGCTGCCGATCGCATCGGACGGTCTCTGTCGGGAGAGAAAAAAAAAAGAGCTATACTCCGATGGAAGGCTTATTTACACGGGCTTTGGGAAATGGAAATTGAATCCAGAGCCGAGTTGCGTTATTAAAATAAAAGCACGCAATAATTAAATGTTTTTTTGAAAAAGAGCAAGGGTTTTAAAAGTGTTTAATTTTAGCAATGATAATGGATTGTTTTTTTTTTTTTTCCTTTATATATTTATTGTAGGTTACTTACTACGGCATTCATTTTCTGTGCTTTCAATGCGTCTTGTCGATTTCTCATGGCCTTTTTTACTTCTTCCATGACAGTCGTTCCGCTGCTATCGCCCGAAGGCAGTTCCTTGAACGAACTCGTGGGCATTTTATCTTTTAGGAAGAGTTGCTCTAGTGTAGATTCGTCGGTGTTAATCGAAGATGGCGTTAGGTTTTCTACGTTTTCTGCTGCTTTCTTTGTGTTCTCCATTTTAACCGCGGTCCACGACGCTTGTTCACCTATTAGGCAAGGGGTAGATGAGAATGTGGAAGTATTTTTATGGTGAATATAGTAATTACGAGTGTGATTTAAATCCTGAAATCAAAAGGTCTGTTACGTAAAATAATTAAGGGATTTTTTGTCTAAAAATAATATTTCGATTTAAGTATAGTTGCCGTAAGCACTAAGTATAGTAGTTTAGATGCACATTAATTTTGGCCAAAAATTGAAAAATACAAATATAGGGTGTGCTAGCGGCAATTGGTCAAACTCGCTTATAAGAACACTTGACATTTCGAGTTATAAATAAAAAGACAAATTACATGAAATGCTCTTTATAAATTAAACAACAAAATTCGCAAAACAATTTCAATTGGAGCCGCTATAACAGTGGGAAACATGCAGAATATCTGTAATGCCTTTTCTAGAAAATTAGATATTAGAGAAGAAATAAACAAGGCTTGAATTACATATTTTAAGCGGAAAAAATGCGATCCTTCTCAATTATTATTACTTTTAGATTTTGGACTACTGCGGATTAGTCAAGAAACATTCTTATCTTACTTGTCATATTTGATGCAGTCGAAGGAATGGAAGAGCAAGGTGCTGCCTGGAGTTCGACCAGTTGCTCGTTGACAACCTCTTGGAGCTGCGTCATCTCCGCTCTGATTTCTTTAATTTGACGATCTCTAGCCGAAAGTATGGCAACGTACTTCTCCTTCTCCATGCTGATTAAGGTTAATTGGTGATTCAGAAGAGCGATTTGTTCATCGGATTCGCTCTTTTGGTTACGTAAATCTTCAAGCATCGCCTTCAGTTCGGTGGTGGGAAGATTTTGCTGCGTCTCCAATTGGGCCTTGACCTTTTTCAGTTGACTTTGTAAATTGTCTCGTTCTTGCTGTAGAGCTTGTATTTTGTTGTTTGTTTGCTCAGACTAAGAGATAAAAAAGAAAGGAAATAAGGAATATATAGCTTTTTTTAATTACCAAAGGTTTAATTGATTAATATTTTGTAAACACAGGAAGAGATACAACTATCAAAGAATGATACATAAGTAAAATTGAGAACATAAAGAAGCGATGTTGTTGGCAAAATCACTTAAGGCCACTAATTACAAATTAAAGTTATTTTAGGGATTTCCCCAAAATAAATTGGGCCATTGATTAAAGAAAGTACAGCACACCCCCCTCTTGCCCCTCTTTGGCGACGCTCATGCCGGGCAGTTACATAGGAGATATACATACCAATAATAATTAAAAGAAAAATACATTTGGACCAAAAAAAGATTTTTTAAACAATTTTTATAGATTCTCAAACCTGCAACTGCTCTCAACTAGAGCTTGAGTAATTTAAAATAATAACTAATTATTTTTTATATTTTAGCATTTCTAGTATGAATTCTTAGCTTGATAACTAAACAATTTGTACATACTTTGTCTGTATCGCAGTCCTCCATTTGTTTCCTTAAAAATTTAACAGTTTCCCGTTCAGCTCGTAACATAATTTCCAGTTCCTCCTTTTCACTCTTTAACCGAGTACAAACAGCTTCCATCTGTTTACACGCAGCCTCTATCTTCGCAGAACTCTCCTCGAGATGTTTTTGTAGTTTCTCAGCCTCGTAGTTATTTTTTGGAGTTTGGGAACTTCCTTCTTTAGAAGGTGGTTTTACAACATATATCAGCTTCTCATCAATCGTCGGATCACATTCCTTTTGTAAACCTTTTTTTGACGATTTAGTATCTGTAGAAGAGAGTTTTCTTGGATCATCACGGGGTGGGTGTAGCATAACTTGTGATGCAACTTCGGGAGGGACACGATTTAACGCTTGTTGCATCTCTGATACCATTTGTAAAATAGCACGATCACCTATAAATACATGAATGTATTTTTAGAGGATAGTAACAGTGAAGTTGTTAGTACATACTGCTCGAATCCACTAGTTTTGCATGTAATTCCTTTGCTAAGAAGTGTATTGTTCGGAGTGGATCAAAAGTATGAAATGATGGTAATTGTTCGCTACTTGCACGTTGTTTTAGGAGCTTTGACCAAGGTTCTCGGCTCCTGGACCGACTAGTAGATCTACTATTGCACTGCGACCGTGCATTAGCATTGTGCGTTTTCACTGTAACCTCCACTAACGCAGGGTTGTCCGTGTATAGTTCTCTGTGGATCACGCTCGGAATTGTCGAGTCACTTTTCAGGTCGTTAATTTGTCGTGCATTTGCAGATTTCGTCTTGGAGGCGGGCAAATTAATATGCATACCGGTAGAAGTCTGATTTCGCGGTATAGAGCGTTCGCGATGATCCCGCTTCGGCTGACAAAGTCTACCAACAATCGATTCAATTTTTCCGCGTTTTTGTGATCTTGTGTACGTATCACAATGTACAGTGTCCATATTCATGCTATGCATTCGTTGAGACATTTTCCACTCATAATTTTAGAATAGGGAGATAGCCAACACCGGTAATAATTTACTTTGAACATACCAGAAAGGTCGATAATAAATGTTTAAGGTTATGTTTGTTATGTTGACATTCCCAGGCATCGCATGTGGCAACGATAACTAGATGTCGCATGCGTAGAAATTTGAATTTGTGGTTAGAGCAACCTAACTGTTAGTGTTATAAATAAACATTAATTTTAAGGTTTTATTGAACAATGAAAAAGATAACGTATAACAAGATAAATATAATGGTATTTCTGAATAATATATTTTGAAAAAACTAATTATATTTAGTGTGGTGTCTAAAGCAACGCTTCTTTCAGAATTATGTATCTTTTGCAGATAGGTATTCAAATTTGTATTTACTTTTGAACTTTAATCGAATTACGACTACAACTATTTCTACATTTTATAAATGTAAAAAAATGTATGCGAGTTAACGTGGGTTTCATTTTCTTTTATTAAATCATAGACGTAGCCAGAGGGGATCAAGGCCGGGCGATGGATCTCTTAAGTTTCTGAAATAATTCACTTTCGTTTCTTATAGTCGGTCATGTAAAATGTCAACTTTCCTTTGATTAAATTCTGGCTGCGCCCATTGCCGATAATAATTATGTTATCTACTTTAAAAGATGTTTATTTGCCCCATATCATATTTCTACGCTTCTGACGAATAAATTGGAAATATTTAAATTGATGTGAAAGTTGTAACAGCTGATCCGTCCGTTTTGCTTTCTTGCACTACAATGTAACTTGCTAATCGATACTGCAGTTATTAACGTTATCTCTATGTACTCATATCGTAGAACAAAAAAAAATATCAAGTAACTTATGTGCATATGTATTTGAAATAATGAGAATTTAGGCGAATCTTTTTTCTTTGCGTCGTAAACCGGTAAATTTTAACGTTGATACGGCGAGATTCAAATGTCATACCGTCCATAGTTCGTTCCGCATTTACACAGATTATTACGTAACGTTTAGATGCATTTGTTCGATATGCACAGTCCGTGAATATCGCAATAGCCTAGTTACTGCCGACGCCCATCGCCCGCTGACGTCACGTCGCCATGGAAACTACTATCCGCGAAGTGACGTCACGACGATCAGGCGCGGGAGCATTTAATGGTCCAGATTTAGCCCCGGCTACCCTACATCCGGAGCCGTTATGGCTTTAGTTTACACCCTGCTGGATATCTCACAAAAGGGGATGAAGCTGAAGTTTTTATTGTTCTTCCACTATTGTTTCTACTTTTTCCAATTTTGGACGCTCGTTTTAGTATATTTTTGTTTTTATTAAATGAATATTTTTTATTGTTTAAGTAATGTTCGGTAATAAACCTGCGAGCTTTTCCGGCGTTTCCTGTCCGGCTTTTGCCATTAGACTATATGAGCAGATAGATTATTTTTCTTTATTGAAACCATTTCGGTATTTATACCTGATCAGTGGTATTACAGCTCGCTTGATTTTAATCTTGATAATCATAAATGCCCAATAACGATAATTATTTTCTAGATTTAATTTCCGTTATTTAACAAAAGATGTACTAATAAAGCTCATCCAAAGATAATAACTAATAACATGACAAGTTTGTTTTTATATTTTATTTCCTCGCAAAAATTATTTTACCGGCTTAGTTTTTGTTGATATTTGCCTTCGATAAGTACCACCTAACATATTTTTTCAGGTGTGGCGCTCGTCTGTCATATGGTCATAATTTATTAAAGTTGTTTGCTATGAAAAGTTATTTTTCACTTAATTCTTATCTTCGTCATATCATTTAGGTGTTGAAATTTTATAGATTTTTCTCTTTCTGTGCGCTGGATGTCCAGCAATACAATGTTTGACTGTCGAGATAACACGATATCTAGGTCGAAATAATAAATTCTAAGTATACTGACTCAAAATAGAAAATACACCAGACTTATAATGAAAGAATCCGAGGTGGCAATTACCGATACCATTAAAACACTGCGGATTTCTAAAACCCATCGAAAGTTATAGAATACCGCTTTCCCGTTTTGGCGGAACCCCCGAAATTTCAAAAGGTTTTCATGTTTTTGCAATTTGGCACTGTTGCGAATTCCTAAATGCGATGATGATGAAATGAGAATTGACCTCCTCCGCAACTACCCCCCGCCTCTTGAGAAGTGGAGGTTGAACGGAAAGGTGTGGTAATGATAATTTGCATTATGGAGCTTTAGTCATTTAGGAGTCATTAACGCTACGTGTAGCGAGTTTAGTATATCCATTCGTTCAGAGGTAATATCCATCTGGACGCAATGAGTTCGTTTTCAATAGTTTCAACTCCATTAATCTCGTACAATCTGGGGAGCGGAGGAGTTGAGAGGTTATATTAAGTCCAGTCCATTGTATGTGATCTAGCGTTAAGGGTAACGCTATCGGACCAGGAGACGGCTCTGGTTCAAGAGCAGCATAGCCATGGGTACAGCCAGAGGAGCGCAGGAAATCACCATTGTCCTTTCTAAATTCCTCGGTCACACAAAATGGAAGTTATATAAATGAAAAATTAGTTTGACATAAACGAAAACATTGATTCTAATTTTTCTCAACGTGAACATTTTTTAGGCGACAAAGATCAAAGGGATCAAAAACCAAGGGATTTGTATTTAAAGATTAAACATAACCTTGTTAATACCTGTTTATTTTTATTATTTTTATTTTATAAAACCAAGGATTTATACAATCCTTGGTTTGTCTTAAATACTTAGTATTGCAATCGTTTGAATTGGTTTTGTACCATAACTTAAGTCTGCCACTATGTTATATTAGTTTCGCAACTCGGTCAGTCCCAATTTTTCATTCTTGCATAAATGGAATCTCAAATTAAGGCAACCTTAATTACCAGGTCCGAACCACCATAAAATCAATTTAATCTAATAGTATATACTACATTTCAGAGACAAATCGAATGAACTATATGAACTTTTTAGTTGTAATTGAATTTCCCGCTGGGGCGCCATATTGCCAAAATTATTAAGCACCCGCCCTACGAGATGGCGCAGTTTAACGGCTTCACCACTTTATTGGGGATATTGCGTTTTATCAAGTTTAGGTTATCTATGATCCAGTCAACGACGGTAGTGGTGGAACGAAGTAATCTGTTCAATTTCCTCACACTAACGTAAAATTTGAATCCTATCACATCACTTGTTTAAAATAATCACTATCGCCGAAAGTGTTCTACAAACACTCCCGAACTAGACAAACTCTAACTTTAATTAATTAATTTCGATAGATAATCAATCTATTTTCAAAATTTTCCGTGCCCTCTTCTCACTCCCTTCACTTTTTAACTTCCTCCAAAAAATTAAAAGTATCCTGAATAGCATGTAGTAACTCCAAACCAAATAAAAGGTTTAGAACAAAAAAAAAAATTAAATCCTGAACAAAACAAAACAAAATGTTAATCGTAAAAATCCACACATCGAATGAACAATACATGTCGTCGCTACTCCCTGAACATTTAATCAGCTCTAGTTTAACGAATGCGTATTTTCTCGAAGTTCAGGTAAACATGAATTCACTAATTGTACATACAACTTATTGCTGGCGCAACTTACGGTATAGACATTTATTTGATTTTCCGTTCCGGAAACATCGAGTTAGTGTTTTGCGATGCTGCATCCGGGCGTTGCGTCTGGATGGAAATTCAAGTATGCGCTATCCGAATACAGGAACAAGGAAACCTAAGTCGAACTTATCGTTAATATTAATGATCTTAAACAGAATAACGTAGAGCCAGCGTAAATTGCGATGAAGTTATTGATCATGGCTATCCAGCTCAAGGAATCGAATCGCTTTGGTAATGCGAGCACTGAGATTAAGTTAATACAAGCCGATATCTTAGTTAAATGTTATAAAAGGTGTAATGGCTTTTCTATCTACAAATGCTAACATTTCTAGTAATTGCCAAAAAGTATACGGTCGCCCGGTTGTCAACGAAGATCCAAGAATCTTCGAAATGGATGTTTTATTATTAATAATAACTTGTGCGGTGCGGAGTGTACCGATACTTTAGTTACTTTGAAATTAACAGTTAGCCATTAACAGTCATCGATGAAAAAATAATAGATGCAATGCAGTGAAGCGACCTTTTTTCTTTACGAACCATATTGAGGATGAAGCCGGATGCCTCACTTTTAAAACACCTTTTAATACTTTGAATTACATAGTAGTCTTCTTCTGTTGGATTATTTTGGCTGTCTTTATTCTTTTGAATGCATAATTTGATTTTCCGTCCAATTTTTGTTGCGAACTCTGTTTCCCGGGTTGGTAAACCTCCCTGGAACGCGTGACGGAATCTTTTTTAGAATGAAAGAAATCTGAATTTGAGGTTTTTTAGGTTTAAAATTATTTCAGACAAATTAAAGATTATCGAAATAATGTCTTTTGAATTATGGTATGCTTGTTGTACTGACTAATGTACTCGACGTTTTATCGAACATCTGTTTGCTTTTTCAGAAGCTTTCCAAAGGCTCTTGTTGTCTTCTACTTATTGTTGCGTCGGCTTGTTTCTTCTGTGTTGTGTCCGTTGTCAGTTTCGTGTATTGCTTAATCTATTACTTAGTTTTCTTATTGAAGTTGCTAGTGGTGGTGGTGATTTTTTTTTTTTGGTTATTCCCTCGCCATCACGATGTTACGTAATATATTCCTTAAGTATCATTGTTTGAATTTATTGAAGTTTGGTATACGGCAACATACTATCTAGGTTCTCCCCATCCCTATCTCCCTACTATCAATTTTCCGTATAATCCGGTATAATTTATAAAAAAGAGCTCGCTCGAATTAACTACGGAATCATCGGTTAGGGAACGGCATCAATTTCAGCCGTCATACGCTTTAATACTTTAATAGTTACATATTTGTCCTTAAACGAGCATCACTAATCATCGTGATATCGTGCGATCCATTTGGAATTTGATTGTGTCACGTGCATTTATCCGCTGACAAAGTACCTATTTTACGGAGGTCGTCCGTCAATTATTCAGCGGTGGCACATCCTAAATTATTTAACCTTTCTGTATTCCGGTAAAGCGCGCCGCCGTTCCCCTTCGCATCCCAACCGACCCGCTTAGCTGCTGGTGGCGCCGTTGCTTCTCGAAGCCCTTTTACCTTTAATAATGCATGCGAGTCCGTTGTGACGTGCCGTGTGCACTCTTCGCCTATAGCATGGGCGTCTATGACATGCTCTCCTCGTACGGAGATCGGAACTTTGAATTAATCAACGCTACCGAGAAACATTAGCGATACCTTTCAGAAGTTCATAGACGGGCTGGCATTTAATGTTGACGTTTTTGGTGGAGGCGCCGTCGGCTCCATCCAGCGATCGAAGTCTCGGTTTGCTGTAATTTCAGTAATAAAACGTGGCAAAGGCTTTGCGAGTAGAAGGAAGAAAAAAGACGTAACGGAATGATTTTGATGAAGGCAGCGCGGTTTTATTGGGAGTGTTACGTTAGTCAATTTGATTAATATTCCAAACAAAGACAAAACAGCCTCGGCTGTCTGCCAAACGGTAGGTAATATTCATAATGGTATTCATCAATATAACAACTGAATGGGCGACTATAATGGGAATTGCTTTCCTGGTTATTGTGGAATTTGATTAAGTGACATAGCAGCATAACAAGTGACAAACAGAACATGTAGCTAAAATTTTCATCAGACCTGTCCTGAATTGTTGGATTTGGTGTTTGAAGTTATTACTGAAACCAGCAGCACCTTTATGCTATTGTAATAATTATGAAATTGGGAAAAAATGTTAACAGATACCACTCGAAAAAGAGCTGAAAGTATCGGTAATATGTAAAAAAAAATCAAAATGTTATATGTGGATAAGAATAAGATAAGGGAGGACGAACCTGTATTTTCATAAGACCAAGTGGAAAGACAAACAGGTGATACGATGAGATTAAGAGAAATTGTTGTAAAGCAACTGAAATTAGGTAAATAGTAACATTTCGCGTATATCGTGCTCCGAGACACGATCAACAGCATCTGTATCATTTGACAACAATCCAGCATTTAGAAGATAATGATGGTCCACTTCGACAAGCATTTTGCGAATGATATTTATTATTATTATTATTATTATGATTGGAACATGGAAAATTCATAACCAATGTTCAATATTCATAATTAACATTATTGGAGATGCGAGAATTCAGTGATGCTCACAAATCGATAACGTCGCTTTAGTTTAAATATTTGGAGTTGTTTACTGGACGATTGACTGGTAAGATTTCGCCAAAACTTATTTTTTACAACGCCTGGACAATACTTTTCTTAGCCGTTGGATTGGCAGAGGTGTCTTTGGCCTTGGATCTGACACTTGGTATGAGCGCGTTTTGAAAGTGGTTACGTAAAGTCTTATAGTTGAGTGTAGGCTTTCACGACCGTGATCCTTAGTAGACATTTCTTTCGGGTATCTAAAGACTGTTTTTAGAAATTTTCTGAAGAAGCTGGCAGCATGATGAGCGAAACGTCAAGTAAAATATTAATTACGCGACAATACCCGAAAGAAATTTCTACTACGTGAAGTCTTATAAGCAGTAGCAAGGTTATTGCTGAAGTATATTTAGCTTGTGTTATAAATTTTCTAATATTCGTCTAATATTAACACTGTTTGCATGTTTTATTTTTCATTCTTAAAATTGCTATAACTCAAGAAATATTGCTCAGATTAAAAAGTGGCAAAGGAGTATTCATTTCAGTTTTTGATGCCTAACGTAATCCCAAAGTTCGTGTCCGCGAATTTCGTAACACTCTGTATATTCATACAGTTAAGGAGCAAATTCCTACTTTGGTGAGATTGCAAGCTGCTACACCCGCATAATGCTTCTTTCTAATGATTTTTACACCAAATCTACAAGATCACCGTCCTAAGGGAAAATGTTCTTGCCTTTTTCTCGGATCTTCCTAGGCAATAAAAAGTTAGGTTACCTATACCGCTAATGCTCGTAAAATGAATGTTATTGGAAATCTTAGATCTATCCAAAATCGAAGTACCATTTAATACGGCCGACGTCGTATCTCGCGGTATCCAATTTAAACTTCCAGCTAAGGTGGTAATATCGCGGGATCCGTATGCTGCGCCGGTAAGGGTGGCGAGGGGAAGCCTTGTTTGGCATGTGCGGGTTTACGACTTTCGGAGGAAAGGCTGATGCCAGCTGGCGACAAATAAGAAATCTCGATGAATGATATCGGCGAAGCAGAAGACGATTTATTTCTCGGTGTTTGACGGCGGCGGAACGTCGCCATTTATTAAATGGCAATGTTATAAATTGTGTGCGCCCCGTATATGTCGTCCGCGCCGGTAGAGGTATATCAGGGAACGATTTTGAATAATCTTTTAATAAATTGTACGTCGTGCGGTGCGACGGTGCGGTAATGTTTCGTTGTAAATGCATTCTAAATTCGGCCGGCTCCGTCGTCTTTCGTACAGTAGAAAAATTATGATTAATGGTGAATTTAACGCTTGGAATAAATGTCGGAGCGTTCCGAAAACAAGCGACGGGGCCTTTCTGTGCATCGCCGTGTCGATTAATTTTTCGAATTACCCGCCAGGATTTAATATACGCCAGTTATTTTCGTCGACCATTTATAATAATTGATTGCGAGATTAGTTATTCTAGAAGGAAAGAAAAATGATGGCCGGACACATTAATAGAAAATAAATAATGAGACGGTAAAATACTAAGTTTGATTAATTTAGAACAATTATTTCGGGAATTCCGATTATCGACCGGTTGGGTCGCGTAATATGCCTTATTTTGTGCTTATTCTAAAGGATATCTTACAAGTACTTACTTTTACCGCTTATACACCCTAAAATATGGGAAATATCGAATATTAACTTGGCCCTCATATTTAAGAAATGTAAATAAGTACAAAGTAAGATAAAGTAAGATAAACGGACTGAAGAGATGAATTGAAAAAATCCTAAAAAAAACAAATGGAAATATAACAATGATTACCCAGAATATAACACGTTGAAATACGTTTTATTCCACGAAAATTTTCCCTTGAAGCAATTCATTCTCGAATCTCTCGCATTATTCTCCAAGAAATAGTCGAAGAAGGTCGATTTCCTCCTGTCAATCCGTCTATTCGTGCTCGCGTACTCGTATCTATCCATCCGTCTATCGTTCCGAGGCAAATTCTCGAAGAGAATAGCTCTTGATATTTGCGTGAGGCTCGGTGATTGGCGATCGATCGCATCTAAAAATGTTTATTGCCGACAAACAATGCAACCGGGGCTGCCGCATCGTCTCCGCTAGACGTTGGGCATCTCCCTTTCCCCGATATATTCCGATCGGCCCGCATTTTCCAGACATGCAACAGTAAATATACTAAATAAGCTGTCGTCCCGGACTGATCGATGCGTGCGGCTCAGATGTGAATAGAAATGTACTTTTTGGTATGAGAGCTGCTGGCTCGTTCGGCCCGATAGCGAATTCATTTCGAGTCTCGAACGTTCTTGTACGCTACGCAAGATGTCTGTTTTATAGTGTGGAGGATTATTTGTATTTGACGTAGATACACGCTCAGGATAAGTGCATCATCGTAAAGTTTAAAGATTTATCGAAATTCTGTCTTTCTGCATCAGGCAAACGCTTTTTTTTAATACGAGTTATACAAATTTATTTGCGGAAATATCGTATAGTTACATACGCCCTTGTTAAACAAAATAAAAAAGATCGTTCCGTTAAAATTAACATTCTAATCTGGTTTTATCAATTCCAATAATCCGAAACAACATATTATTTAGGATTACCGCATCGTTTACCAAAAATAAATACTTTTACGTCGATCGCCAATTAACGATTCTCACACGGAACGTCGCTAGTTTCTCCAGAATACTCGCGTAACTTAGAAGGAGTTTCGATCCGAAATCGAACGTCTACTTATACGGCATCGTTGCGGTATCGTGAGCCGCTGTTAACGTACATGTTGCCGTCGGTGTCGTGTCTATCTAACATCAATAGCAACGGTATCATAGGTCGAAGTTCGAAGTTTCGAAACGAACAGCTTGAAGGATAGGCGGAATTACCGGGCCGACGTAATTGCAGACGGGAGTAATTTCTTCTGTGCGCTGTACGGCGGGTAATGATCGTGTGCCTAGATGCAACACGTCAAGTTACCTTTCCGCCGGTCTACGGACGTGAAAAGTGGAAAATGCAATTCGGGCGCGCCCCTAATTGGACGGAGGAGGACAGAGCGGTGGAGGAAAAGGAGGAGGCGCAGACGGATAAGAAGAAGACACGATGATGACGTCGAGATAAATTTAAAGCGCGTACTCTTCGCGACGAATAAATTGGTTATCGACACGAGAGTATTTCTTTTTGATTTATTGGATTTCGAATAGTGGGATACTAAAATTCGGGAAGCGACGTCTTATCGAAAAGTATGACATAAAAGTAATTAATTCTTTCGTTTCTTCTCAAATAAAAATCGAGAGAACGAATAAAAAGATGCAAAAGATGCAAGCAAAATTTAATTTTGATGGAGGTGTTAGTATCTTTAAAATTTTTTTTTTAACTGACAATTTTTTCAATTGTGGGATATTCTCCTTAAAAAAGTTTATCACGTTCAATACCTAAGTCATCCGGGAACAAATCTGAATAGGAATGTTAAGGTAACATAAAATAATGATAAAATAGCTTCCGCGTGGCAAACACAATGCAAGGATATAAGAAACACACCATCCACGGACATGTTTCTGTCTATCCGGCATTATCAGCGTGGTTCTGAGAGTATTTTTTGCTCCACCTTGCAGCTTCTTCTTCTAGCCTACCTTCTAGCAATTTTTGTACTGTTTAACAGTTTATGGCGATCCTTTTTAAACGATAGGCATGTGTTTTTTTGGCACTATGTTTATATTCTATGTTATATCCTTCCATATTTCAGTTAACCAGTATTGTGTAAGGCACATCAATGTTCTTATTACTCAAAATTTCCTCTAAAGCTGCGTGTTTGTTTATTAAATGTCACGCAACATGACTCTGATCGACTTTTATCGTAGAAGTTGCGTTGTCATGATTTTCGTCTCAGATGTAGAATAAAAAGGATTAATTTTAACACCTCTCGTCCGTAAAGCTGGATTCTTGATTTCTTCAAGTTGCTCAATTGGAAAAGTTCATTTAAATAATTTGATTTTAGGTACATTTTTACTTCATCGGCTGTAGTTTCAGGATTTATTCCATATGCGTCTAGATATTTACCAAAGCGCTTCAAGCATCTTAAGATAACGTGCTTTGTAGATGGATACGGTTTGCAAAGGTGGTGTGATTTCCAAAGATGTTTAATCGAACAGATCAATCGTAAATTCAAATCAAAAATAGACGTAGATACCTAAATTGAGACGTTGCCTTTAGCGTAGTATTTATAGATTATCTCTTTTTTTAATGCTTTTCAATTCTTGTATTTGTTAATTTTGTCTTTAGATGATCTTCTACCACTTCAATTTTTTTTCCAACAAAAATTGATTTACTTGCTAATAATTTATTTCTACTTGACGAGTAAAGGAATGTATTTTTATTAAGTTGAACGTCCAAGTTTACTATAATTTACCTTTACAACACTTATTGACCCTATTAAAGCAACTATTATGATACGTTGCTTTGTAGAGATCACAATTCTTGCCACTAAGATGCTTCTCTTTGCAATAAGCATACAACTTTTCCGATTTCTCTGTGTTACAAGTGGCACCATTGCCATCCGTCATTGCGTCACGGGAAATCTTTGAAATACATTATCAATGTTGGTAGGTTTTCTAGCAATATAAATATGTAACAGTATGCTTGGTAAGGTGATGTCTTACAATTCCATTGGTTAATTTGATTTTAGATGTTTCATGGTTATTATGATGGTTACTTGTTCTATCAATTTAAGAAGAATTGTCATCCATTCAACAGTATCCGAAGTATAATCATATCGTTCCCATGGAGAAAAAATATAATTACCTGCCATGGTATAGTAAATTAGTTCCATTCGCTATCTAATACAATATTCCTCCTACCGTTTTGTAAGCGCTCT
Organism: Oryctes rhinoceros; assembly: GCA_020654165.1. Lineage (NCBI taxonomy): Eukaryota > Metazoa > Arthropoda > Insecta > Coleoptera > Scarabaeidae > Oryctes > Oryctes rhinoceros. The sequence continues at coordinate 18,537,951 of JAIOKQ010001012.1, forward strand.
AGCGCGGCGTAATGTACGGGTTGGTTAAGGAGTTCTCTACAAGCTTTCCGATGCGGAATTGGTCGAAACTAATTACAAGTACCGCTACATAGGTAAATATTAAATTTTCCGCGGCTCGTTTATTCAAGCTCTAGTAGAGAGGTAATTATAAAGGCTCCCAGTTTTAGGTATTAAATTACCTTTTTCGCTGCCTTTCGGCGCCGACAAAGCGGGAAAACGGTAGCGGATGAGAAGGTCCGCGTTAGGATCTATCAAACAATTTAATTAAACGGGTATCCTCCTCACTAAAGCGGTAGAATTTGCAATATGCACCGGCTTAATTTCACCTAATTTGCGCTCGAAAAAAAATACGTTCTAAGTTGATCTTTTCGATTAATTCTATATCTTTGCGAATGAATTATCTTCATTCGCATCAGAGAATAAACCGGGCTTCAGTATACCTCATGCCTAGGCCGCGTTGTACGGACAAAAGTGTAACAGAAGAAAAACGAAATCGTAAATCTTGAAATTTATCCCATAATAGGTATAATTAGTGAAAGGCGGCGGGATGTTATCCATTTCCCATTGTTGATTAATGTCGCTTTTTTGTTGCAGATTCGGATTTGGTCGGCAGCTCCGGTACGTTTTGTTTATGGGTGAGTTATCCGCTTCATTAATTAGAATTATTATGATTATTTGCGAAACATATTGCCCGGTGCTTTCCTATAATACACAGCATCCGTTTTTGCCTGGTCCCGACGGTTTTTGCAATGTCGCCGTTCGTCGACGTCTTTATTCGACATCTCGGGATGGTGAGTGTCGCGCATATATAACGCAAAGTGGTTGTTGCATTTGCGAAAATACGTTGTTTTCTTGGATGAAAACGTTCAGATTTAATTTAATTTCAGGGAAAGTATATTGCTTAATATTTAATTGTAATTACATCTGATGGGTGCAAATACTTTCGTAAAACCAATACGTTAACTTGATCAAAAATTATCGAGATGCGACGGCGGGAGAGACCGAAGAATATAAATGCGGTGCGCTTGGCTTTGTTCTTATTTAATCTTGTGCACTCCTTGCGAATTTAATTGTTTATTTCTATCAAAATCAATTTTTCAGAAAGACGACAATCAAAGAAATTGTAGTCCTACCGGAGTGTTCGATATTTTTCTGCAAAAGCGATGAATTGAATGTCCAGATCATCGCGTATCAAGCATCAGATCAATAATCGGTACAATCCGTTTGTAAATATGAATGAGTTGAGATTTTAGAAACTGGAGAAATACATGGTCGGATTATTATTCAAGTGAATTTAGAAGACTTCAACAATTGCTTAAACTAAGATTAGATAAGGCATTAAAGACAAGTGGAAATAAATATTGGAGGTAACCATAAGGGTTCTAGGTCATTTGTTAGTAGTCGTAGGATATCCTCAAGCAATCCTGGGTGTTAGAGGTGCCGCATTAGCTTCACGAACTCTATATTTCTTTCGCTGCTTCTTAGTACTTTAAAAATGAACATCTGCTGACGGTAACATACTCATTTTTTAGTACGTGAGTCTTTATATTTGCATATCGGTACTAGAAGATCGACATTTGCGGCAATTTAGAAAGTCGATAGAACAGTGGGATGTCTACGTAAATAATGTGAAGGACAGATCTTTTTACCGAGCTTTGCCGAAGTATTTGAACATATCTTATGTAGCAATATCAATCTTCAGTTTAAGCCATATTTATCAAGCTATCAACATGAGTTTATACCGGACGGAGCCGCTCTAACCAAATTAGAAAATATCACCAGCGAGGACAAGTCGATATAGTCATTAACCACAATTTGTATTGTGCTAAGTAAGAAGCTGTTGGTGATGTTGATTACTTTTTATTTTTTTTAACAGATCTTTTATAATCAATATTCATATGCTCACTTCAAGGAGTTATCTGGGGTACTACGGGCTATTAATTTCGAGCCATTATCATTCAATATTTGAATCAACGTTAGTTCTCATCAAAACAATGATTATTTCAGATGGATGGAGAGTTCAATCGCGAATGCATATTTACTAACGAAAAAATTGCGCAGTTAAACGACCTATCCCGTTTATTGTATCTAAATTGAACGCTTCAAATCTATGATAACATTACCGAACGGATAGAGGGGAAATGGGACGATACGTCCGTTATATAGACCACTTCCCTATATACATTTTTGTATTTCATACAGTATTCACTAAATGTACAAACGTCATTTGGCACGGATCTCCAATTTTTCGGGGTTTTCCCTCGCATAAATAGGAAATTTCGCAACCGCAGCACCGTCCCTTCCCCACGGCTAGCCAGAGTTAGGTTTCGGCCGTCGAAAAGCAGAAACAGCAGAAACGAATAAATTCCGTCGCGGATAGTATGCGAGTGCGACTGTGTGCGAAGGCAATTTATCGGCATAAATTACGCTCGAACGTGCTACGACCGGCGAGCAGACGTCGGTTTTCGTTCCTGCAGTGACAGCCGCGACGGTCGTAATTCCTGAGACTGTCCGCTAGCTGCCGTTTGTTTCGCAGCACTTCTACGGCGGCGGGTTTTCTCGTGTCGTCGTTAACGACGCTGTACTCTCACTTCGTAGCTCCAACCGTTCCGATTCTACGGCGTCTCAAATTTGAAAAATGAAAATTCCATTTTTAAACTTTGAAGCCCCAGAAACCAATCAAAACGAAGAGTTAGAGGCTTGGGTTCAATTCTCTATCGAAAGCGTACCCACTTCGCATACAGCGGAAGAACGGCTGAGAAGATAATCGACGAGCGATGTAGATTTTCCGTCCGTTTCTGGCAAAGTCTTCGGAAAATTTAAACGCCTATATCTCCTAAGCCGTTAGAGGTGGCGGGCTGAAAAATGAAAAGGCTGAAACCGCCTCCCTTTTTAATTTTAGCCTACCATCAATGAGAGAAAGTCCATGACGCCTTCACTCACGAACAAGCCTAATTTGACATTATTGGGGACATTTGCATTGATGATCAAAAGAAGGTGAATTTGATTAGACATCTTGGACAGGTGTGATTTGAGTTGGGTTTTGGCCCGACCATCCCTATTGGCTTAAATCACGGGCGGGCTGATTGTACATCACGGTCGGTTCCATTTCCAACGCTGGTTGATAGTTACTAATGCCCAGCGGCCCATGCTCGAGGGGCCTGTAGGCGTCAGCAATTCTTAGTTGGTCGGTGGTTGGTTAAATTCGTCTTTTCTCCGTTACATACGAGCGCAGCTATCGATTTGGTTGTCAATGTGAATTGTTGTGTCAAAAGAAAAATTGAGGGTAGAAGCGAAAAGGGACGAGTAGTGTACAATTTCATAGTAAATATATTTTTCTTGTTCTAATAGAACCATGGAACACCCATCAAAAACCGTCAGAAGCTGATAAACTTTAATGAAAAGTCGTTTCGAAATGAGCGTAAAAAAATGTTCGTTCAACATCCACCGTATAGCCCCTATTCAGCAGCCTGACTGTTTATTTTTAATTGTCGTTGGAAAATACGATCCTTCCACCTTCTACCCTTTAGGCAAATAGACTCACTTGACCTACAACGTGACCGATACCGCATTTACATATATTCTTGCTGACGTATACTGTACGCCGCCATATTTTTTCGTTAGTTTTGCGCCGTATTTTCCCTTCTCACCCTCTATGGCAGCGCTTTCGTCTCCGAAGTGCCAAGTGTGGCCATAATCTCGGCAACGGTTTAATGAAACGGAAACGGAACGAGATTTATTTATGATTGCGAGGATTTATGGTTTAATTTTTTCCGAGTATTTAGAGGAGATGATTTGATTAAAGCGAATTGTGTACGACTAGTGAACAGGAGCGCCTCTAGTTTTAATTATGCAAATGAACAATAAATAAACATTTTCGAGGGATATTTACAGAGCGTTGTGAATTTAGAGTAGGATGTCGGGTCCTTTTTTATATTTTCGAATATTCCTTTTGTTTTATAGCTTTTTTTAAATGTTTCTATATTTCGTTTGTATTTTATAAACAGCTTCGTTTATTAAAAATTTTTAAGGATCTTATTTATTTTATAGTTCTCATTCTGTTCAAGGAGATTTATTGTTTTAGCCTATATTGAACAAACTGTTTTCGCGTTAAGTACACGAACAAATGAGCGAAAGAACGCCAGCGCAATCTTTCTGTTTAGTTCAAAATGTCGTCGAGTGAAGACGTATTTGGCTGGGCGTTTTTTTTTACGAGAAAACCCAAGTGTTTTTGTGTTTAAATTTACGCCTGGGATTAAAGAAGAGTCCACTCTATAATTACTTTTAAAGTACGCGGAATTTCAGCGCGTGACGCGTCACCACAGAGAGTTCGCGTAAAGTCACTGTTTGAGGTTAGTCTTTTTTTTATCAATTTAAAAGTTACTATTTGCATTAAGTTGCCCGAAGAAGAATGTTTAGAGGCACTCTGGCATCTATTGACAATAAAACATTGTCTTCTTGAAAAGCACATCAGACAGGTTTCTAATGGTTATAAAGACACTCCCAGTTTTAAAACTTCCATTCATTATTGAGATACGGGCTCTCCCATTCGTCATCGAATAGACCGTATTCAGAAACATGCTAAAACATAATAATCATGGAAGAACTAAGATTATCCTTGTCTTGATGGTTAGAAATGAAACCAAGTATGCCATCTTACTATTTCAAAATTATATGTTTCGTTCATTTGATTTATTTCATATTGTGTACCGTACTTAAAGTAATCATGTTATTTTCCGTATCGCTCCATTGAGTTACGTAATAGCGCAACAACGCGAATTATCCGAATTGCTCGCGAAATTGAAGCGAATTAAAGAAAGGCGAGTGGCGCGTTACCGAGAAACGCGAGACGGCCCGGTCCCGTAATTTTCATCAATCCGCGCGGTGCATACATCAAAACTTGCGACTTTTAATTTAACGGAAACAACGACCGCTAGATCGCGTGGCGGTTGCCTTCGTGGCCGAAACCCCGCCGCACCGTCGCACAATTCCATTTGCGATTGCTTTTAAATCGTGAACCCCGGCGGCGGCGGCGGCGTTGGCCCACCAGACATGCCGGGCCGCGTGGACGATTGCACTCCTCTGCACCGCCGGAATGTATACGGGCAATACGAATGCGCATTTTCTCTATATTTTAGAGATGGAACGCCGCGCCACAATAGCAATAATCATCGTAAAATTATACAACGTACAACGTTGTTTGTATAAAATGCACGTACATATGTACGTACGTAGCCGTCTTTTCACGCGAGTGTTGTAAAGATGTTTTTGAAATTGTGGCAAAGATGATGTAAATTTCCATTTGAAAATAAGTACAATTTATGATCACGCGAAATATGAGAAAGGATAGATCTACAGCGAAGATGTTCGTGTAGATGGGGTTATTTTCAAGCGCACGTTTCCTGGTGCCTCAATTTACGTTTAGCATTACCGAGGCGTGTACACATGATAGGGCAAAAATTAACGGTAAAATGCTGCGATCTGGCGACTGCAAGTAAAAGTAGATGGTAAATTACGATTTCGTACGATTCTATGAGTGGTACATACATAAAAATAAATTCTTAAAGTAAACATATGCATTTATTTGCTATCATATGTTTCAATTAAAAATTAAAAGTTGAAATTTTTGAGTTTTTTTTAAATAAACATCACGACATTTACTTCAAACATCGTAATTGTATCAAAAAGGACATATTTCAGTTTTTAAATGAAACATACGCATATTCTCCTTCCAATAATAGCCAGTCTTATACATTTTAAAAGGAATATATCATAAGATTCATAAGTTTCTATCTAAGCATATATTCATTTTAAAAATTTATATTTAAGGGTAATTTTAAATTCAAAGTTTAACATTTTATTTGTGCAATAGAAAAACAGGTGAGTTGGGATTGGTGGTTTCAATGGTTACACTGATTAGTAGAGGGGACAAAAGTCAGTGAAATCATACATTTCTTGCAACGACTGCACAGACTCGTGTCTATTCGTCTCAGAAGAACGAGTTCGTGTTCCGTACCGGTCTCCCGGAGAGTCGACAAAACACGAGTCTGTCTACTTGTTGCAAAACACGTCGCTTTTGTCCTCTCTACTTATTAGTAAAGGCTGGTATGGAGTGGGAAAGGGTTCTGCTTTTATCCGGTTTTGGTGTGTTATTTTTCACATTATTTTGTAGGGCTTTGTATGTGGGTTAGTTAGTTGGTTTGGTTTGGTGTATGTAAAGGTTAAAAGTGGAAAATATTTCCGACGTCTTGGCTTCCTGGCGTTGCACGGAAGATACAATAAATACTTTCCAAAGTAAGTATTACAATTTCTATTTATTATGAAATTTATGAGTAAGTATACGCTTGATGCTTGTATGTATGAATTATTCTTTCGTATTTTCCGCATGTTGATTAAACATAACATAACCACACATTTTACGGTTAAATCGAAGAATAAAGGAACCTGTCCGATTTTTGGGAACATGTATGGTGTTGAATGATCCCTGATACATAATTGTACGCTTTTTTCAGCGGAAATCAGAAAAAATGCACGAATAAAAATTGGGTTTAATTTTTATTCGTTTTTTTTTTATTTTTAATTTAATTAGGTTTTCCCCTACTTACTTCAGTTAAAATGGAACAAAACACGAGGCGCTTCTTAATTATATGACTATTTATTATAAAAAGAAATAATTTAAAGAAAAATTTTTCCATTTATGCCGACAGAATGGTAGTCCATGTAAAGGTATGTAGTTTGCTGTATTATCCGTGTAAAGGACCTAGTAGCGGTGTAGGGCTGAAATTTATCTGTAATTTACTGCACGTGGGACTAAAGTATCTATTAGTAATACTTCTTTTTAATATATTGAAGGGAATAGCGAGTTCTTCGATAAGTGAAATACTAACTTAATGTGGGCGCATCGATAAATTGTATCTAAAAAAAAATGAAAGATTATCTTTTTTTAGACTCCCAGAGATGTAGATAAAACGATCGAAGATGAAAGAGCAAGGGCCTTATGAAGAAAACAAATGGTACAACCCTACTTTTTGGTACAGAGATTCACAATTGGACACTTAAGAAATTTTTGTGTTATACTAGATTATGTGTACTTGCAATTTGATAGCGCAAAGAAAGTATTTAACACGCTATTTAAAATATTTCCTGTTAATGCTTGCAATCCTGTCCCATCAAATCGCAAACGGTAAATTGTATATATCTATGCCTTGATACTAAAGCGTGTATTTGTATGTATCCGCGTCTTCATAAATTAAGAATTGATTTTTATGCGTGTTATCCGTGCGAACATGGTCCGGAGCTGTCACGGGAACCTTCCCAAGAATTTGCCTCCTTTTGCTAGGAGAAGGCTTAGAAATCACTAAATCGTTAGTTTACTATAATTATTATTATTTATAAGAAACTAAAAAAATATAACAAATAAAAAAATAGTCTTTCTTTTAAAGAATTGAGGTTGCTGGGTCGAAACCGCGTCGCAATTGCATGAGTCTGTCGACGTTTCGCTCTCGGCTGCACGAAGCTTCTTCTGGGCTGCTACGTGTATCGCTGCTGTGAGAAGATACGGCTTTTATAAGGTCGAGTAAGTTGGCTAGACTTGGCAGTATGTGCGGTTGTGATTGGATAGATTTCCACTGAAAACGTAACGCGTAACCATCGTCTCTATTGAAATTCTTGGAATGTTTATATATATATATAGTTAATCGAACTCTTTTTGTTTTTAAATTGTATTTTGTGAAATTTCCTTTCGGCGCTCATAAAATCAAATTCGTTTGTTATATTTATTAGCTTGGCAGTCACTTTAAATATTAATGTCAACTTCCATTAGAGATAACTCCTTTGAAACATTTTCTTATCGCTTCTTCACGCCCACGTTTGTCACAGAGCCTGTGCCATTAGACTCGAGATTAGAGAGATTTACAAATTATTTTTAATTGATTGATCGCGTTGGATTTATATGACTTAAATCAAACATCCTTTTATCAGCAATACAGGTTTTTTTTTTTTACCGAAAACACGCAGGCAATTTTTCCATAAATCTAAAGCTCGCAGAGATTACTCGAGGTATACGAGGAAAGCATTCGAACGTTACGAAATGGGCTATTACGGACCGCTTACTTTGTGCATCGTTTAAGGCGAAGCCAATAAAGAATCAATATCACCTGCCGGCAGATTTTGTTTTCTAACCCGGCACATACATTGAATACAAAGCGATTCCGAAGTTGGCGAAATCGCAATAGTCTATTTGTTTTCTTTTTCCCTTGTCAAACATCGTCAACCATTTCCGCCGCGAGCGATCTATTTTCGTAAGAAGAAATCGTTCCTCTATACGTCCAATATCATTTGTATCTTGATTGGAGGAAATGCCGACTAAAAAGAGAAAATACACCGAAGCCCATTTCCTTTTCGAACTTGCGTTGTATACGAAACAAAATGGTTGGGTTTTAGTTTTCTTCTTCTGAGTTCTACAATGGGAAAAGTTAGATATTTATTGTAATGACGCTCTTACATAACGTATATGAATTTATTTATGTACATTGTGGTTTGGCCATTCACAACACAATACATTATTCGTGAGGTTCATGATGACATGTGATTGATCAAATTATATTTCGTTATGGCAGACACAGAAAACGACATACTATAGCCAAGAACTGACGCGGAGAATATATTTTATGATGTATAGTAAGATTACTTGATTTGAGAAAATTCATCTTTTTAATGTAAGAAATAAATTTTTTTGTATCCAAGGAATATTCATCTTTGGTGAAATACCCTAGTTCTTATTTCAAATAATTTAAATTTCTTGATTCAATCGCCTGTCTTGATTTAAAATGTTTGGTGATACGTAAACAACTGCTGTCCTGTCGACGTGAGGAGGGGCAATGGATGCAGTACATCCACCCAGTGCATAGCATGATGAAATGTGAAATTTTCCATTGTGCTTTAGGCATTGATCTTGTACGCGTAGTAGTTTGCGAAATTGGAAGTGTCTTCTGTAGGTACATTATTCTTATAATTGCTTAATTTATTTACATTTATGTATATCTTACGCGTACTCTGCTACGTTGTATTTTCATTCGAATATCAACTTTGAAACACAGTATAAGTCGAAACTTGAAGCTTAATAAGTCTCGTCTTCAACTAATAAATTCACGGTGAGAGAATGGGAAAGGCATATACCTGATAAGGAATCGTCTATTTTAGATGACATGAAGCAATTTCTAGCATCTAGAGGTCGATTTTTTTTAGTATCATTAGGCTCGAACTTGCATGATAAAACAAGCAAAGATACGAAGGATGTGAAACGGGGCGTGCGACAGACATTATTAGTAATTTCAAACGTAAATTGTAATTTCTACGGATCGAATCACTTAATGTACGCCTGCGCTGAATTTTTGGCCTTGGATGTTCCATCTAGGATTGAAAAGGTTAAAAATCTTAAATTATTAAATTTTATATCGGAGAAACTTTGCAGAGAATTCACACTACCGCTTACAAGAATTAAAATTTCAATATCAGGTATTAATAAGGTAGAAGTGAGCATAAAACATAAATGTCAAATTTCATTCACGTCACAGTATAATAATCACTGCTGAGTTATTGAATGTCCAGTTATACATACCTAAAATAACTAATGACTTACCTTCCCTGGAAATAGACATTTCAGATTGGAATATTCCGAAGCATCTAAATCTTGCGGATCCCCATGAACAGGACGGAAGTTGTGGGTGTCATTGGGAGCAGGTCCATTTCGGCATCTTATGACCAACAGAACGACCGCCCTAGGGAAAGGTTGGCCTTCCTTGCAGCATTCCAAGTTGGGCTGTTTGTTGGCTGGAGCAGTCAGCGGGTCTGAAACAAAAATTACACTATGTAATTGGACATTGGAAGAACAAATTAAACAATTTTGGGAAATAGACGAAATTCAACCAGAGAGATCATCTTCCTTGGAAGAAGACGCCCGTGAAGATCGTTTCCAAAAAACCACAACAACGGATTCCAATGGGAGATATATTGTCAAGATTGCACTTAGCAAATCAACAAGGAGCATCGAGGAGATTTTATAGGCTTGAAAAAAGAGTCGAACTCAGAATTAAAACAAAATCATATGAATTTCATGAAAGAATATGAAAAGTTAGGACACATGAACACGATCGAAGAATCGTACGCAACCTATTATTTACCCCATTATGGAGTATTGAAGCAAGAGAGGGTCACTACTAAGCCAAGAGTAGTTTTTGACGGTTTATTCAAGACGACAAGTGGAACATCAATTAATGTCAAACAGATGGTCGGCGCAACCATACAAAACGATTTGTTTTCAATATTGCTGAGATTTAAACAGCATGATTACGTAATATCTGCAGATATCGCAAAAATGTATCGCCAAGTACTCGTTCGTCCTGAGGATAGAGCATTACGATGTATTTTCCGGCGCAGAATTGCAGCAGCGCTCCAATTGGAAATGGAGCACCAGATTGAGAAATTTGGAAACCGGAACATTGGTTATAATAAAGGATTGCTTACCACCACAGCATTGGCGACTGGGCCAAGCAGTGCATCCAGGAAAGGGCGGTGTAGTGAGAGTGGTAACATTGAAAACAGAAAAGGGACTGACCAGACGTGCAGTGGCTGAAATTTATCCGCTACCATCTGAAACATTTTTTTTTCAAATAAAACAAATACAACATACAGTCCACCATTTTTATTTTTAGAGATATATGAAACACCCTGGTTGCCTGTGTTCCCCTGTTAATGCTAGTCGAGGAAGACCAGAAAGGAAGACAAGTATTTTTTAACTTGAGATCTCAAAAAAATTGTAAGGACCTTCAAGATGGACCGCATACAAGTATTATTTGTTATAAACAATCTGATATTAGCTTGCTTATATTCTAACGTAGGTTTTGGTCCATAATTTTGTTGTATCGCCCAAATCGTCCTTTCAGTGTAGAAAGGCTCCTAAAATTTCTAGCTATTCTATTAATATTACGTTATTATTGTTGATAACATATAAGAAATAGCAAGAATTAAGGGAACAATACATTGGAAAACTGAAGAACGAACTCATCATCATCAAGCAATGCGCGTCGTAAAAGCTTTACACGCCGACCGAAAAATGAAACAACCGAATAAGTGCTTCTATATCTCTCTCCGAAGAATAAGGCACGTGCCGCTTGTTTATGCGTATGCGTGTGTATTCGTTGTACGAACGTGTTTTAACAATACGGGCGGATTCCTAGGTTGTAGGTGACTGTGCCTCTGTGCCAAATGACGTTCGGGCGGGGCCGACCTGCCGCCCAGTCTTGCTGCTGTGCTGCTCCTGCTATATACAGGAGGCAGCCGATCAATAGTCACTACGTCGGTGCCTCCGGTTTAGGCGAATATATGTATGAAGATATAAACACGTGTGCAAGTGGATATACGCTAAGTTTTTGCAAGTTCGGGTATAACAAGGAAGATGTTTTCTTGTTATTTCTTTAAAATCTTGTCAGTTTTCAAGCGTAAATTTTGATGTTTTTAAACAATTTTTCGATTTTTTTGTTGTTGATATTAGAGTCAGTTGCTGCAAATATTGATCGATCAAAATTGTTATTACTTAATACAAATTGTATGGAAAGGATTACGTGTGTACAACTTTGGAAAACAGCGGTTTCCTTTTTAAAAAATCGTTTCAAATAATACTTGTGAGTATATTCAGTTACTAAAAAAACGAAGCGCCCAAATTCGAACTCTTTTCAGAGAAAATTTAATAACTGGTTGTCGTTTGACGTAAACGAACACATTCTGGTATTAGTCTGCGAACATGCTTCTGATTTATGGGTGCTCATTGTGAGCAACTTGTAGCTCTTGTAAATTCATGGGAGGTTTAGGAAACGTGCAAATCTTTCGTACCTATCGTATCAGACGTTTGTTATGCGGGCATAGCGGTCGTGCAGGTCAATTTAAAGTATTGATGTTGTCTCCTTGCAAAAATAACCGCAATGAACAACGGATATTAACTTGCTGTAACGAGTCATCTCTTGGCTCGAGAATTTCTTTAATGTAATTCTACTTCTTACGTTCTACGCAAAAAATTCAAATACTGCCTGTTTTCTCTTTCACTACCACGAGCCCATAAAAAAGGATGATTCGTCTGAAATGACTAGATGCTTTCATTCTTCATCCCAATTTACACGTACGCAACGCACATGACGCTATTCTAATCTAAGGGCGCGATGCTTATTAGTGAGAGGCAACATTGAAACTGAATAAAATCGGTCCAATGAGTTTGAGTTTATTATTTTAATAAATACGGGTTTATTACATCAAAAAACATATATTTTCGTATAGATACTACATTGATAAAGGAATTTATTGGTGTAATGAGTATATTTATTAATGTGTAAGGAAGAACCCCTAAGCGCGTTTTGCTTTTTACAAAGTAAGTGGGTACTTATTATATTCATAAACGTTTTAATTTCATAAATGCTGTTCATTGTTGTAATAAATTTAATAATTAATACAATATTTCTTTTGGTTACTTTAATAAAAGGAAGTCAACAAACCCGATTTATTGAACCATTATTTTTTAGTTCACTCCTGTGTGTTGAGTGCATATGTTTTTTACTAGACTTTATATATATGAGAAATAGTCAAGCGTGTGTTAGAATGAAAGTAGTAAACTGTTAATATTGCCAAGCATCAAGAAATTTTAAGTTAAAACTTTCTAGTGGAAGAAAGCTCTATTCAGATGAAATGCTCATTTCCCTCTATTTCAATAATAGGAGGCGTCCTGTCACACAGTCAAAGTAATCAACAACGTTTTGCAGAACACAATATAAGGGTTCTGTCATAGCCTTCCAGTAGCCCAGACCTCCATATTATCGAAATCTTGTGGTATCGTATGAAAAGTTAAACCAGAAATAAAACGCTTTGCAGACAAACAACAAAACAAGCAGAATTATGTGCGACATTTAAAGCAGGTGATTCTAGGTTATTGCTGGAATCAATAACAGATCAAATCAAAGCGACTTTTAAGGTCAAAGGTGATGTGTTTTAAAGCCTCCTTTGCAATAGATGTCGCTATTCGTATCTTGTAATATGTATATTTTTCAAGATACATATAAATTCTTTAAAAGGCGTAAAGAAAAGAAGATATATTCTTATTTACTACTAAAAACTTCCATGTGTACATAGTAAAGATCTACTTGATCCAATGTCGTCCTTTGGGAAGGTGTAGCCAAAACCTTGTTCGTCGGTTAAAGTACTAAATTCGCCTGTTCACCACCATCATCATCATCATTATCGTTAGTAAGATATTAAGGTTAAGCGGAGGAGGGTGACTTCGAGGCTATTTGTTGGTCGGGGTCCTCCGTATTATACAAGCATTTTGGCGGTCGTGGCGTGAAATTCCGTCGTAAAGATAAGAGAAAATAATTTCGTCAAAAATTATGTTCTAATGATTTCCATTCCCGTTTCGAGCGAGTCGTAAATACAGGAATCGCGTGCTACCGATCGGATATAACCGTCCAATAATATTAAGAAATCTGACGACAACAATAACGACAAATAACGGGGCGCAAGAGAAGTCTTCATATTCGCGGGGCTATTGTCGGTCGGAGATGTTTACTCGTTCGTCCAAAATGCATAGTTAACAATTTGAAGTCGTTCGTCTGTACGTATTTAAGGGTCGTAAATGGTGCGCGCCTAAATTCCCGGCATCGTAAAAATGTCCCATGTTAAACGTCTCAATGGAGCGCTTACTTTCGTGGCAGTTTTACGGGCATCGAAGTGTGCGAAGGTGTAATGACTTCCTTACCGAGCGGGTCGTTCGACTACCGCCTACTCCGACGTTTTTTATTTTTCTTTATTGCGCTTGATCGAGAAGCTCGCGTTTGTTTGGACGATAAGTGACAGAAGGATGTGCTTCTTCCTTTTAGGAAAGTGGAACTTTATATTTTCTCTGTATCATTGCGACTGACGTGCGAAGAGATGTTTATGTATATTCTCAATGTGTCAGGTACTTACCGCGAAAGTAATTTATGGGAACGTATCGAATATAAAAAGAGATGTTACTAATATCCAGTTGCATTTCGTGATATTTGTTAGGAATAAAGATATCGTTGAGAATTGTAAAAGAAAAAAGAAAATTGGAGGAGCGGTTACTCCTTACTTGCTTGTAGATATTCTGTGGAAGCTTTCAAAGAACCTAGATGGTATTGTTGTATGATGACAACACAGAAACTAGTATTTCTTTTGTTAAATTCAATTTTATTTCTCAGCATAATCTCGTAGGTCTACACGTTTTTCTCTCTTTATTACGGCTAAATAGTACTTGTCAGCTTCTTTTGCAAACTAGATGTTTACGAACGTGATTTGATGAAATTATCCTTTGAGCGAAACTTTGAGTCTAGGAGACAGAAAAAAGTTACCGAAGGCAAAACCTGATGAATAGGGTGAGTGGTCTATCAATCGGAACTCCAATACTTGAGTTTTTCCATGACGACCACCGAAGAGCGAAAGGATGCGTTACCCGGGGAAGAACGCTTTCTGTTTCCTTTACGTCATTAGGGTTGTAGATTTTCATTACGTCTCGTTGTAATGTGAACAATCAGTAAATCCACTTATGTCCGTCCAATCAGGGCAGCGATTATTGACTTACGACATCAACATTTCAGTGGGCTATTTCTTGCATGTTCTGCACTGAAGGAAGAAGATACTACGGTGGTGCTACAATTTATTAAAGGACTAGCTACATCTATCCTAGTACACACAAAGGCATCTCGTTGCAATTAAGGTCGCAGTGACCAAAGGTATTTACGCGATGAATTGATAATAATAATAATAATCTATCACTGCATGAGGTCTACTGCCAAAAGGAACTTTATGGATTGTGCTCTTTCCTTGCCAGAGTATTTGCTCGTCCTTGTGAGTTGTGTCTATACCTTAAGGATAATTAAATAGGATTCTAGAACTAAATCTATAATAAATTCAGCATGACCTCATCTAAACCGGTCCCTTTACATCCGTTTTATGCTGTTGTTAGCAACCAATAAACCGTATACGTCGTTTGCATTTTTAACCAGAGCGCTGCATTTATTTTAACTTTCATGGCCGTCAAAATGTTAAAGGTTACATTTCGCGTAGGAAAGTAGTAAAACGAACGGCTTAATAATTTATTTAGATCGCTCCTTTCGCTTGTGGTAGGACTTCCGACGACGCGACGCGACGTTAACCCGGCATCCACTTCACATGCATGGCGTATTTATAAACTCCAAAGTCTAATGCTACCCCGAAAAGATAGTATTTCGTTTTCTTAGCCGTAGCGGTCGGCCTCTCTTCGCTTTATCCGGTTCCGGACGTCCTCAAACGCTCCGCGTCCGGGCGAGAAGCGCGTCACGGATCCTCCGGTGTGCCATAATTCCCGGATAATACCGCCGCGGGCAAACGGTAACTGGATTTATTCCGTGCGAAATGTGTGCGTCTTTTCTATTATTCATTTTGATGTTTTCTGTGCTGTCGCGGTAGGAATGGTCGAGCGGTTGGATTGGAACGCTATGCGTGCGCTCCAATGGAATGCCGCGAATTCCCGGAGAGACGCCGTGAGCGGCGGGCGGGATTGTGGGAGATGTATGAAATAAAAAGTAATGGAAATGAAAAATTCAATTACCGGTAATCTTGTAGAGAGCTAGGGTAAATAAAAACTAGAGGAAATGGAGATTGGATGGATATGGAACTAAACAAATCACATTAGTTTTTTATTGTTCTAATGTAATAGATAGGGATTGCCAATTAGTAAAATGGTGGACGGGTTACTCTAGATGCGAAAGGAGAAAATAGCGGGAATTTTCGAGGATGTTCCTGTTTTAAATTGATTATTATGGAGGGTATGCATTCGTAACAAATTCGACGATCCTAATGGAAGAAACGAATCAATTAAAAAAGAATTAATTAATACCAATGATAATAATAGCTTTCATTACTAGCACGTGAGTGCAGTGAGACGATGTGTATACACAGAATGAGTTAGAAGGAACAAATCAAACTTTAGGAGAATTCATACGCTCTTTTCCGATCTTCATTTGTCTTCTCATATAATGTATCGGTTATACGAATCAATCTTTTCGAGGCGCAAAAGCATAATTTTCGACATTAGTTTCTTTTTCTTTGATTTGTTTCTCCTTACTCACCCGGTATACGGTGCGAGTCAAAAGTAAGGAATAATTGTCATAGAAGAGAAAGTATTGATTTTTTGAAAATTTCCAAAAACATGTCAATTTGGTTTGTATGTTTCGCATTTTTTGACATAATATTCGGATACACAGTGTGTAGCGTTTAAGTGCGGCGATGGTACGCTTTTCTTTTAAACCGCAAGCGCCATTTTCTTTTCCATGTCGTGTCACTCCATCCAAATGACAACATGGTAATGTAATAAGTTTGTCACGTTATATAATGAATGTTATGAGAAAAATAATAGGAGGCAGACAAGAGCATTTCTCGTAACAACGTTATTGTCAAAGCAAATCCTCAATATGTCGATCTGAAATGTCATCTTAAATCTCTTATCTTTAAAAACGTAGGTCTTCGCGGCTAGAATCAGTTAAAACTAGACGTGCCACCATGTTGTTTTCGTCCCAAGAAAACTCGACGTTTCCCTGCAATCATATAGAGCTTTTATCATGGTTCACATGCCGAGTTAACGCAATCAATTGTTTCTCGCTCAGTTAGTTTCGCCTCTGTCGCGGTTTACACGTTGAGTTAACGTGCTAACTGTTGTCTGCCTATGATTGTGGGCGAAACGTCGAGATTTCGTTTAACCATAACATGGTCCGATACCGAAACTCGTTTAGTTTTAGTTTTTTAGTGTTTCTGTAAGCAAGCTTTAAATGCTTTGTTGGTTCATAATTACGTCGGAATTATTAGGAAACAAGATGTCACTTATTTAACGGTAAATGCACAGATACCAACCCAGTAAATCAGTGACTCGTGAGTAAAATGAAGAAAAAGTTCCGTGAATTCGATCAAGTCAGAGATTTTCTAAAAGGTAGACGTGCATAAATGAAGATGGTCGCACAAACCAAGTGGCTATCACTGCGGACCGTAACATTATTCATAAGACACCTGAAGAAACAAAAATGACGTTCCTATAAACTTGATATTATTGTAAGCTTTAAAAGAAGAGGATCCCAGTAGATCAATAAAGGCAACGACGAATATGTTGGAACATAATCAATTGCAGACAAAATTGTATAGAATAATACCCTTAGAAAGCCAATGTTTGGATAAGACTTGTTGGTAATGGAATGATTAGACTGAGGACGGTTTAATAAGCTAACTTGACAAATATAACGTTTTATTAAAGATGAATTAATAATGAAGAAGAGGAAACTAATCTAAAATTATTTACAGGCCCTCTCTATGTTAGGGCGCCACGTAAAAATGTCGCTATTTTTCAAGGGCCCAGAATTAGATTTAAATACTACTGACACGTCTGAACGCGTCTTTTCTCAAACACAATTCGAGCGAAAAAGTCCCAGTAGTCTTGACTTTCCTTCGTTCGTCTGTTAGCCATAACTTACTCTAACTGTGTTTAGGAAGAAGTAACACGGGAAATATAAGAAATAAGTGCTTGAACAACACAGAAGAAGAGTCGGCTGGAAATATTACTTACTAAAATCCTCGGAACAGAGAGAGATAAGCACCATGAGAGATTTCGTCTGTATAGTCTGCTACAGAATCGCAAAACCGTTATTCTTACAAGCTTTTTAAAAGCGATATGTTTCGGTTTCAAAAAATCATTCATTCAAAACATATAAACAATAAACAATAGAATCAATACAAATACAGAAAGAAATTAGAGATCAACTCAGATAAATAATAAAACTCGTAACCGTTTTTATTATGCTTTTTATTAACTCGATTGTGCAAGTAAGCTTAAAATTCGAGGCGGATAAGTCACAGCGAAGCGTAGCTTTCGTCTGGACGGCGCCGGCGTGGGAGGACTCTAACGGAAATCTTCGTAAAGTAATTTTGGGAGGTTGGGTCCCCGAATTTAATCAAGAATAACCGAAAATTGGTTATAAAATCTGCAATAATTGGTCAAATAAAAGAACTTCGTTTTTTAATGAATGTTAAACATTCTTAGCCGAGTTGAGCTAAAGGGCGTCCATTGAATATTCCCAACAATATATTTTACGAAACTGCCTTCTATTTTCCGATAGGCCAAACGAAGACAATTAGACTGTGAAATCGGGGAAAATGAGCTCGAATCTGACCTTCAGATATGTTGCTATTTGAATTGTATTGAAATCCATCGCAAATGTAATTGTTCGGGCGAATTCAGGTGTAACGGTTTGTCTCGTTCACTCCGATATACGCGAATGGTAATCTTCGCTTTCTTTTCGGTTGACTTAATGTAATTATATCTAGGTTTTCTAGTTTTTCTAGTTTTAGTTTGTTTTATTTTGCATGTTAATTGGTAGAATAGAATGTGCCTGAATATATTGCTTATCGATACAATTATTGATCTTCGTTTTAGTGAAGAGCATTACATGAAATTATAGTTTGTAGACATCCAGTTTACAAACGATTATTTGAACAAGCGAGTGGAAATGTCCAGACACGCCTTTTTAATGTTCTAATTGTTATTTCGATAACATCCTTTCAAACGTCCTTTCCCCTTTACTTTCTTTCTTGTACGGTATCAAGGCAGTACGGCCGAGAAAGACAATAGCCTGTAAGGAAATATCGATTGCCGGTATATTGATAACGAGTATGTTTTGTTTCGATGGCCAAAAAAGTAAACAATAGCGCCGCATCGAACCGTTACCCTAGAGTGGCGCATCCGATGGCGCGCAGAAATGCAATAACCGGTACACGCCGCTGCTTGCTTCATAAACGTCGCTTTAATCAAGTGCGGGATGGCGGTGGACAAACACACGCATACATACACATGCATGCATGGACTGCTCGATTCCCTGGCGTGTCTTGAAACCGGCTCCCCAACCCCCGGTAAATCATTGAGGGCATCGTCGTTACGGACAATATATGTATGACGTTGGCCGAAGTTTGAACGAGGTGGATGGCGGTCTCTTCCGTTCCCGAAATGTCACGATAGGGTGACATATATCAATGCAAAATTGCACATTATCTCTGCACCCGTTTAATAAAATATTGACGTAAGTATAACAAACTGGCGATGCTTGGGTTAATATTCAAAGTATCGTTATCAATATGAGCACGTCTCTATAAATAGGGAATAATAACCATAATCTTTGCTTAGTTTACATTTAAAATATTCACATGTCTGTTGGCAGTAGGCTAAAGCCTACGTGTGCTACTGAACCAAAATATATATTTTTTAATAGTCTGACTCTTCCGGTTATATCAGATATAGCTATACTTTACATATAATTTAAATGTCACTATTTCTAATCAAATTTATACAAAAATATCTAATTGAATCTAATAGAAAACACATTCTAGCTTTAGAAATGTTACGTGAATAAGCACAAAATAAACAGACCTGTTCTTTTCTTCTAGGAAGAAGAAAACATTCTTTGCAATAGAACATTAAATTTAGCAAAATAAATTATTCCTTCCAAAAATATTTGTTAATTAGAAGACAATAATTTTCCATTTAAAGAAATTATGGTATTTGTTTCAAATCTCTAGATTTTTTCAATTCTTTCAAAGGAAGCGATTGTATTTTCAGTTAAAGGAACTTTCGAAAAGGAAATTTGAAACAAAGAAATATGCTTAAGAAAATAGAAATGTCTTTCCGGTGTTGTCGCGTAATTAATATTTTACTTGACGTTTCGTTGATCATGCTGTCAGCTTCTTCAGAAGATTTCTAAAGACTGGTGTTGTTGTTTCTTGCTTTTCGTTTATATATCGTTGCGTTCCGCCGATTCGCGTCGTTCATTGTATGACGACTCTGCAGTGCTGTTGCTAATCTTGAATCCGTCTTCGCGATGGAAGTTGTTGGTGTTCTTCATTATTTCCATCGATTCGCGTATTATCCTCGGGTAGTAGTGGCTGGACCTGGCTAATACCTTAATGTCGCTATAGGTTATGTGGTTGTCTTCTTGTTGGTGCAGGTGTTCTGCTACTGTAGATTTTTCAATCTCCGGCTTTGTACAGAAGATGTGCGTATCCTGCTGGTTGTTGTGGGTCTTCCTCTTTTTTCTGCTCTTGTGGCTTGTTTATATCTTTTGAACTGTAGCCGTTCTTCTGTAAGGCGTTTCTGACGTGTTGTGTTTCACTATTCCTATGACGTTCATCGCTGATTTTCGCCGCTCTTCTTAACGATGTGTTGATGAGGGAGCTCTTCTGGTGAGGATGGTGGTGAGATGTTGCATGCAGGTACCGGTCTGTGTGAGTTTTCTTACGTTATAGACAGTAGCCCTGTCTACTGCTGTCAGTGCGCTCCCAGGAATGGTAAGATCTTCTACACTCAACTATATGCTTAAAAAAATTAATTTCTTTTGTTTAAAGAACTCTTTCTATATATTATTCGTTTGTTATTATTAATTTGTATTATTAATTGTCAAAATTTTTGTTATGTAGAATCATTTTCTTCATAAATGCCACTATAAATAAAAAAAAAAGAAATTAGGTGCAATAAAGAAGAGGTACCCGGTGGGGTATTCCCATCCCATTATACCGAGTGTCTTAGATTTTATTGTACAGCCAGTACGATGATTAGTTGACCAGATAGAAAATTAGAAATTCTAGTGTAGGAAATGCGCTCTCAAATGTGTTCTGTAAGATATGATCTCAATGCAGTTGGTTAACAATTCTCGCTTTATAAGCATGTGCTAGCTACTTCCAATTGTTCAATAACTAACAATATAATTTTAGTAAACCCAAACGTATCTAAATATGAACTTAATAGTACAGCTAAAATAGTTAGAGGTAGATATCTCGTATGAGCAAACTGATATAATAGCAAACTAATAATAGGCGTTAAACTATAAATGTTTTCTTCTGCCGCGAGAAAGTTGCAATAGGCTGCAACTTTCTCGCACAAACAATAATGCAATAAGCTTGCGTGGTTTTAGATTCGGCATCTCTTTTGGTAACAATATAGGCAACATATTTTATATTACTTCAAAAGAAAAAGTCGATTGGTTAATCGAGCTGGCCACCTTGTTAACAAACCAAGAATCTCGGAACGCACAACTTGTACAACAAAATTGTAATTTTCTCTAAAAATGTTGGCAGATCTTCTGTCAAAAAAGTTTCACCCGCAAAAGGAACATTGTAAAAATATTGTCTAAACAGTTAAACATTCAGTTACGGTGTGTTTGTTGTTTTTTCGTTAGCAAGGACTGTGGCGTAGTATGGTAAACAACACATAAGTATCGGCAATCTTCGCACTAAATATTACGCCAATCAGAGATGAATGAATTTCAGTTCAATCTAGCGCGCTGGCTTTCAGCTTAATAAAACTTCCTCGCGGTGTTGTGAGAATTGCAAAAGAAAATGAATGAAAACATTATATCCTTAATAATAATACGATAAAAGAAAAGAAACCAAAACAAATTTAATTCGAAAAGTAATAACGTTATTAGGCCGTAACTTTTTTCCCCCGAACGAACATTCAATTGGGGCCCGCTTCATGATTCTTCGACATCGACCTTTTACAAATTTAGCTTTCCTTTATGTTCTTCGCTTTTGAATTAGCGTTTTGCTTTGAGCGGATTTTCTTTTTATGCTCTCCTTTTTTGTATTCGGCGCGGCAATACGCATTAGGGCAGGTGGTTATACGAATATGCTATGCATCTATATGAGGATCGTATTGGAATGGAAAATATGAAAGGGGAATTTCGTATTATCATAAAATCGATACAAACGAGCGCGAGCTTGCAAATGATGATAAACATGTGACCGGATAGGTTTTTTTAACGTGCCCGTTTTTTTCATATTAAATGTGAATTGAATCTCCAGAAATCTGCTTGTAGAGGTGCGAAAAATAGTAGCGTACACTCAAATATTGGTTCATGATTATTTACGAAAAATTCGGAATTACGCATTGCCGGATATGCAGTACGCACGGTCAAAATTAAAATTAAAACTTTCGGTGGTGTTCAGCTCGAATTGTTCCGCGATCTGCAAATGACTTAGATGTTCTTAATTTCGGTAATATCTGTGCTTGCTCCTCATTTTCAACAATAGGACCGAATGATGATCGTCCCGTTAGATAGTTAAATTTGTGCGATGAGGAGTGTGCTAATAGTTTAGTGTGTCTTCTATCATTTTTTTTTATTATAAATAGGTTCGAAAAAATCCATTCGCATCGACCGAAGCCTTTCTTTGTCGAGCGAAAACGAATAAATTCGTACTTCTCGAGGCGATTCTATCGTTTCGTTCGACAACGTCCATTCGCTCATTTTCTTCTACTATCGCGTCGAATTACCGAAAGTTCGTTAAAATAGTCGCGCTCACACCAACTATACGAAATTGCGCTTTTTAGATGATAAAAGCAGCCAGCTTACGAACCGCCCGTTCGACTAATTTGGGGAATACTCCCATCTCGGGCGATAGGAAGGCGCTTACGTGAAGGTGCCGATCAGCTATTATTAATATTCTGTAATATTTGTTAATCGGATTATAAGTATATTTTGCACCAACTTATATCGACCCTTACTTTAATCAAGGAACAACTAAAATTATCAGCATAGCTCCGATAAATTCCTCCATAAGTTAGTTGCGATGAGCTAAAAATTATTTCCAGGGATGAAATTGTTATCGGCAAAAGAGCGTGTACATCCTCTTCGAAGCAACAATAGCGCAAATGGAACATCACGAGCTTTCTACCTTGTCCATGTCCCCCGAAAAGCTGTCGGCGTTCAATGGGGGGGAGAGATACAGAAAGCCGGAGTTCATCAAGAGAAGCGTCCCGGAATCCGGATTAGCGACTTCCTCTTCAATCGGACGACCGGTTCCCTGTCTGCCGGATAAACAGGCAGAGCCTTTCGATCGATTCCTTTCTGATGATTTGTTGATTAAGTAAATATTTTTTCTGCGATCATTTCCATTATTAGCACTGCGGATATTGGAGCTGCGTGCCGTTTGGGAAAGAGAGCCTATCCGGTAATTGGTTTTTTGTGCCGTTTGTGCTGCTGTTCCCGATTTCCCGAGTATACGCGGTCGTCCATTGTTCGCGTCGAAATAAACTGTTTGCATTACAGTAATAATATGCAAATGGGAAAGGTTTGTACTCCGGTTTCTCTTTTTTTTTTGCCAATCTTAATAACCGGATGTGGCGGAGGCGATCGTAACCGGAGCAAATTGGACGAATGAAATGTATAAAGTGGATCTGGTTTTGGGAGAGGAAGCTTTTTGTTTTAGGCTTAACAGAATCTGGTGGTATTTTTCCTCTCAACGATGTTTTTTGTAAATTGTTGATGGGGTTGTCCATGCTCCAGAAATAATTGAAAATTTCAATCGAATATCTCTTTGCTGTCGGCGTTTATCATTGTTACTGCAACCATTGCAATATTGCCATAGACACAATCCTTAAGATGCTGCCATTCAACAGGGTATATGGCGTGATTGGATTTGAGGCGTCTAGAACAGGTTTTTTACAAATTTATCTTCACAGCTTTTTACCTTGCGTGTTGTTGCATTTTCCTCCACGTGACTCTTCCCCTAATTGTTGATGTCCCCACTCCTTCCAAACTCGATCCTTTTTGGACGACTTCTTGCTTTCCTGTTACTTGTTTTACCCGAGCTCCTGGCACTCTTCTCATAGATGTTTTCCATTTTCTGATAATCTACTCAAATGATTTGTTTTTCATTTTTATTTTCTTTATCGCCTAATCCAATAGTATCGATGCTTATCTTCCTTTTGACCAACAGTATCTACACTACCCTGTTGCCATCAAGGCCAATGCATGCTGCCGTGCAAATAAGGATAATCTCATTATTTTCACCCAAAACGAAGTGTTCTTCACCTGAAGATCTTACAGCATAATCTGGTTATTAGAGAGAATAAAGGTTTTGCGATAGCACATTTTCGCACCGATTGCTGTAGGCGTTGTGAAACAGCTACTGAAAAGGCTTACATCGGAAAGAATCACAATTGTTGATTCAACAGTATTTGTCGGGGTAACATTCATCAAAAAAGTTATGCAGAGGTGTGGCACATCATGCCCGAAGTCGATTATTACCAGCACGAATGGAAGATTTTTTTCTTTTAAAATCCTGTCTTTTACCGCGGCCTTCAGGACTAATTTAAATAATCTATTGTCAAACTACGTACAGACACAGGAATCAATTATTTATCATTCAAAATAGTTACATCTGCGAAAGTTTCTCTTTAACCTTAACGTGTTAAGAAAGATTTATATACGTATAATTCTATTACACAGATTTAGATTGGCTTACGGGACTAGCGCACCTTTTACTGCTATTATTTAGTTTAGGTACCACACTAAAACAACTAAGCTCGCAGGTCTCTCCGCCTATAAAACAAAATCCAAAGCTCTTGTACTCCACCCGCTATTTCGGCGAGATGTAATTAATTCGCGGTTCAGTGCGCTCTTCGTTGAAAAGCCTCCAGTGCGTTTACCAGTTTAAACAGTAATCCTCGCCAGGATACAGAATGCAACCGTTAAATTTGGAAAGGTCCGGCTGTTGGATAACGTGGACTGAAGTTTCCGCGGGCGAGATTGCAATTTTCAATATTTGCTCCTGCATGTTGTTTTTGCATAAGTCTATTGAAATTGTATTTATTGCATGTTTAAAAGTGCTTACGTAGTTCGATAGTAACAGTACTTGACGACTAGTATTCTATCATTTTGACATACGTACGATGAGTGTTGTTCTCATTTAAGCGAGCAGCTGACGCATAACCGTAAATATTTCATTATTTGTATTATTTAGATCTTTTTGGGGATGCAATTGTTAATTTCCTTAATGACTATAAGTGAGCTGAAGAAAATCCTCCAACCAAAAACCTGTTTCATGCAACATGAACTAGCATTCTTAGCATTATTTAATAAGACCACTAAGGGACCACTTACGAGACAGAGGAATTTATTAGCAATTGATCTACCTATCTTATTTGAGGACGTTTGGTTGGAAACACTCACGACTAGAGATGACAAAGACAGGTGAAATTAGTCCTCTTGTGGCGATTAGATTGATTTGTGTTTTGTCGACTCTCGAGGAGACCAATAGGCAACACGAATGAGACGAATAGACACCAGTCTGTCTAGTCGCTGCAAAAAGTAATAATTTCACCTGCCTGGATCACCTATCATTTCAACTCATGACGTTGGTTTTCGCGACATAGACGTCAATTGGTCCTTGCTTAAGGACTCAGTGGACTGCTCAAGTTCAAAGAGCCTTCCAATCTTAGTGCTGCATAGAAAACTTGATTAATTTTTACGTTGTCAACGTGAATATCCCAACACAAATTCTTGTTTTTTAAAATTACTATAAGCTTGTTTACCGTGGAAAATTCCATAAATACCAACTTACCGCTGATTGCAATATTGCAATTGAAATTAATCAAATTTTTAAGTTCATTTGTAATTTAGCTTGCCTGATATTTTGACCATTTTAAATATATAAATTAGATTAAATTTAATTTGTTAAAAAAAGTCCTCTTCATACATTCGCCGATATATGGTTGCGTCTCTGTTACCGAATCGTAAATAAATAATTAAGTACTCCGTTTTGCGGTTTCCCTATTGGCCGCGCCGATGTGTACAAACGGTGACGGAAGGTGAGACGTGCCAATGAAGAGCGATTCTCCAAAAGCCGCACAAAGTCCTCGAAAAGAACAATAAACATACAGAAAAGGCATTCGTCCATCTGGGCGTCAGATGTTTCGCGTCTCGGTCCTTTTCCACCGAATTGTCAGTCCTTCTCTTTCCCACGTCTCTCTCCTATATTTGTCTTGCGCTCCCGGGATTTGTTGGAGATCTCTAATACGAGACGTATGTGTGTATTTGAACATTTCATTACGGGCGCGCAATAAAATTCTAAAGCAAATATTAAAGGGATTTAATAAACCAAGTAAAAGTGTTCGAGGTGCCACTTTTGCTTTGTATTTGTATAGTACGTTTGCTTACGTGTAGAAGAGATTGGTAGTAAAGTGAAATCATTAAGTTCAGGCGATATTAAGAAAAGGAAGGAGATTCCGGAAAACCTGGAATTGTTCTGTTTCCTTTCGACTATTATCAACTAAGGTACAAAATAGAGGTGTTGTCACCTATTGAAGGTGGACAAAAAGAAATCTCGAGTTATTGGTAAATTATGTTAAGTTCAGTTTAAAAAAAGTGTAAGTATCGATCTTGTGGATCTCGTCTCTCGTCGTCGCCTACCCTTTAGATCGGCTTTTTAAAGACACGTTCAATGATATGGACAATATTATTAATATGGGATGTGCTTACACTCATTTCGTCCAGTAACAAGTGTTGTGGTATGCCTTCTTCTTCCGCTTTCTTTTACAAATACTTTCCATCTTAAAGTTTGCGACACTATACATGAAGGTAGCGTAGATAAACGTGGTAGGATTGAGTGATCCTTAGCATTAGTTGGTATAATTGTGACTTAACATTCTGCTATCAAAAGAAATTCGTTTAGGCGTTAGCCTAAACCTTCGTCGTTTCTAATATTACTTTTTGGCTTTTTGCGTATTATGACGGGGCAAATTATCAATACGATAATAAAATATTTGAGTAAGTTTCTTCTAGCCAACTGCTATAATTTTCTGCATTCATAACGGAATGATAGTCACCGGTTTTTACGCCGCATTTTAAGGTCAGCTATGCGATCTTTTGTTCTGTGTCTTTCTCAATTACGGACCTCTTGTGAATAC
The DNA here is from genome assembly GCA_020654165.1 of Oryctes rhinoceros. Lineage (NCBI taxonomy): Eukaryota > Metazoa > Arthropoda > Insecta > Coleoptera > Scarabaeidae > Oryctes > Oryctes rhinoceros. The sequence goes on from JAIOKQ010001012.1 coordinate 18,564,763, forward strand.
ACGCAGGCGATAAAGAATTCGTGATGTACAGAACAGTGATCATCAAATTTGTTTCTAAATTAGGAAGTTAAAGTTAAGCAAAATGGAGAAGATAGACTAATTAACGTAAATTTGATATCATATAGCAACTCTAAAAATAAATATTAACGTTGGCACGCAAGCATTGATCTTGATTAAAGTTTTAATAAGCATTTCGCCGCGCGTATAGCACTTCATTAACGTTACTTTGCAGCTATTTAATGCTCCTCAAACGGATTATCATTAACGCAATCATCTGGCCTTTAAATTCTTCCAGCGTTAAATTACTAATTTACCACTTGCGTCCCTGTTCCGCCATAATCTCGCATCCCCACGCCTAGTATTTCGCCGTTCAACGTTTGAAAGTATCCCCGAAATAAACGTTCCTGCAAACTGTCGCCTTTATCAGCTATTCAAACCTGTCGGTGGTGGCGGCGTATCCTGCCAAATCTGATTCATTTACCTACTTCAAAGCGTGACATTTGCCACCTTTCGATCCCGGAGCGCGAGCACTTTAAGCATCCGCAAAACAAGCGGTCGAACTGCCGCGTTCCGAACATCATCGCCGGAATATTCATGTTCACGCTCCGTCCATTTAATAAGTAACCCGGATCGTCCTGAACGGCTCACCGAATTTAGTACACGGTTACATAGATGCAATATTTTATTCACTCTCCTTTTGCTTATTACTAAAACAACAGCATTTTCCTTCCTTCTACATTTTAGCTTATATATATATATATAAGTATCGTGTTGTTAATAAGAGAACGTATTTTTTAACATAAAATAAATTATTATTCGATTAAACAACGCTATCAGTTTATCTTTCACCCATACACTAAGTAGACACGTTGTACAGGATGTTCTTATTAAAATGATTAATTGTTTCGAGGTCTACAACCTGTTAAAAGAAATTCCTTAACTTTGAGAACATCTTGTATAACATTTTTCACAAAATTCGTATTGTTATACTTGCGACTTTAGTCGTGTATAACTACCGTTCTCCTTTCCATGTGCTTTTCCATTAGTCACTGTTAATAATTTTCAACGTAACTATTGCAACCCATTACTCAGTGGTTCTTCTGTTTTCTCCCCAGCGACACGTTTTTAAAATTCACGCCGACGGCATGTCGACGTCGTCCTATCGTACGACATAGCAAGATGATAAGAGGTTAAGCTACACAGCGCTGGAGAAAAGAAAGAAAAGAAAAATATCATGCGGAGGCATCGCATTGGATACTGCGACGAAAACATCCAAGGGTCGGATCGTAGCGCAACATCTACGTACCTCAAAAATGTGAAAAAAAAGAACACGCACACACACACACCTACGCCGTGGAGAAAAAGGAAAATATTCCTTTCATCATCGCTGTAGTTTGCCTGCTGCTATGACCGGACGAGCCCCGGAAAAGAAGTTATTTTCCTAATGGTTGAAATTTTTAATGGGTGTAAGTAGACCTTTACATGACTAGCAGTCATTAGGGCGACCGGAATCGCGACGAAGGTGCTCTTACGGCGCAACGTAGAATTCCAACGATTAAGATAGACCCGTTTACGTGCATGGTTACTTTAAAGGCGTCGTTATGTAATTATTTTTATAGCAATCATGGCGGCCTCGTACGCCATTCTGTCGATAAATGTTATGCATGTATGTAAGTCCATTTGTTCTCACGTGGCCATGGCACGAGGATAAATCCAGGTCAATTGAAAATTTAATGTATTACGGAGTACAGCCTTAAACCTCACTAGAAAGCGATTTTAGATCACTTGATCTTTGAAAAGGTGCAATTAGCAAGTAATTCTTTAGGTCTAACGCCATGTCATGGAATTATTACCCAGCACTAGGCCGGTCAAACAACTACAATATCTCATTCCTTGAACAAATAACAAATAACCAATCATTCAGAAAATGCCAGATGATGAAATTATCAAATCATGCAAGAGTCCGTGGATTTCTCTTCTTTGTTTAGTCGATGTCGACTATCGAAAAGTAAATGCTGTTACATCATGCTGCTTTCAATGTTAATTTCGAAAAGGGGGAGATTTGTCGATTTCAGCTGAAGTGTCTTAGATACATGACGAGTATGGTGATGAGTATGATTTGCGACCAGACCCTGAAAGGTTCAGAATAATTTAGGTACACGATTACCTATTCGTCCGAGAAATTCATAGATTCACTGGAATTGCTTCTTGGTATTCACGCTTTGTACCACAATTTTCGTTCATTATAGCGCCTCCCACAAGCTTGAACAAGAAGAATATGAAATGATAATCTAGGTGCCAGAGTGGTTATGCGTTCGCTACCTGGAGGTCCGCAGTCCGAGAACTGCTCGAGGCTTGAAATAGCAAATAGTGGTGCGAGGTAGAGAAGCACTCGGAGCAACGCCGAGGACACCAGGTAAGCAGAAATAAGTCCGTTGACTACCACACATTGCTTTTTACGTGAGTGATTTCGCCGATACCACGAGGATCCATGTTTTGTTTACCTTCTAACAGATAAAAAAAAAACAACTTTATACACATAGAACATATTATTATAGTAATTACGCTGTTACTCTTCACATCGACTTAAAGCTACTAACTGGCGGTCTCTCGCGTAGTAATATTCGCTTTATCGACTCGAAAATGAATATCTATACGCGCACCGCCATTAATATCTATCAGCAGAGGCGCTCACGCACCGAATTATTATAACATATACATGCATACGTAACCTAGTATCTGAATTTCCGTTCGTCGTCACGGTACGCTCGGCGTATGCGTACGCATATCTCAATCTACTTTAAATTAGTTCATGCAAATTAACCCCCGTGATCTAGCCGAGGTCGCTGATATAGTGGGACGGAATTTAATTAGCGAATGTTGTGAAATCACCCTTCTCTGGTTGTGACAACTCCACCGGCACGTCACTCGAGTTCGCCCGTCTATCGGAATCCGCTTGATAGACTCGATATGACGCTTAAATCTGGATACAAACCGTGAATGCGTGTGCACTATAGACGCGTTGGATATAGAATCGGTTGTTGGGAAAGCTGTCTACTATCTTTGCTACTATTTTCTACTATCTTTAGCTTCTACTATCTTAATAGAGGTAATTTATTTGTAATTTTATCTGGTGCTAAAAATTACTTCTGAACTTTTAAAGGCACTAGCTTATAAGCAAAGGTTCTCGGGTGTCAAATGTAATTTTTTTCAGATCAACAACATTGCTTTATACCTAAATAGAACGGACGGTAATGGGCCGCAGACTTTATGTATTCTTTGGTCTATTTTTCTATTCTATTGTTTTGGATACGTTGATGAGATTTTGCGTATGTGAATGTTCAATAAATTATTTCTTGGAGCACATTTCCACCTATTAAATCTACTTACGAAAAAGAAAAAAAAAAGAATTCCTTTCGTTGATATGCTAGTAATGAGAAATAAGTTAGAAATCGACGTACATTGCCTGATAGCGCTGCATCGTCAATCAACTGTATGAGGCGACGGTAATCAAATTTCTAACCTATTATCCACCCAAGATGCTTATTGTTTGCATTTCGAAGTTTGAGTTACTCGTGATGGTTAGAAAAAATCCGGGTTTCAGAGAGGAGTACTAGTTCAAAATTAATTCAATTCAACTTAAATTGCTGGAATAATGTATGTTGAAAGATTTTCGAAATTTACGAACCCAAAATTTGATAAATTGATTCGAAAAAATCAGCTGTTTGGTTTGGAGTAATCGTTACAAAATTCAAAAAGAATCTTACTAAAAGTTTTCACTAAATAAATAAAATAAATAAAATAAATAAAATAAATAAAATAAATAAAATAAATAAAATAAATAAAATAAATAAAATAAATAAAATAAATAAAATAAATAAAATAAATAAAATAAATAAAATAAATAAAATAAATAAAATAAATAAAATAAATAAAATAAATAAAATAAATAAAATAAATAAAATAAATAAAATAATTAAAATAAAGAAAATAATCAAAATAAATAAAATAAATAAAAAAATAAAAAAAATAAAATAAAATAAATAAATGAATATTTAAAAAATATTAATTAAATAACAGTTTTCGCTCACTTGCGTCAACTTCAACACAAAATGTTACCCTGATACGGTCGCTCGCTACTCTTAATGAAACACTAGGTATTTTGTAACTTTTTACCTTGACTTCTAAATTCTAACTTAAAACTTAACTTCAATAATTTTTAATATCTACTCCATCAAATAAAATCATTTCGTACACTCTGTATATTATTATTTAATTAAATTACTACATTTGTTTTTTTCTTAGAAACCGTAACATCCTGTATAATGAGACTTTCAGTTATATCTACCGCTTCCTTTACTATAAACGTCGGAGAACCAAACACCCTTATTATCATCCCCAATATTAGATTTCCAATTGATTTCCGATTCATATGTACATTCTTTCATTAAGTCTTTTATTACAAAACTCATGATAAATACGAAACGTATTCACAAGCATGTATCTGCGATCTAGCGAACGTTGAAAATTGACGTTTCACCAGCGGTCAGCCGTTATTTACGCTCACTTAATTTCAACTACGGCGGCGCCACCTACCGTATGTTCGCGTGCATATTTTACGATGACCGCGCGCTGATTAAATCTTCCTTTTTTGCTACCCTCCCAGTTCGTCTAATGCGTACGCTGTACACTACGATGCCCCTCCCGTTGATGTACGACGTGTCAGACCTTAGTAATATCGAAAAAGATGAATAAATCAAGGGCGGCGGCGGCGGTGGCGGTCGAATCCTCTCCTTTTTTTTTGCGCTTCCGGTTACCTACCGGTCTTCCGGCGAATTAAAACGCCCATCCCCGCGTTAATTTTCGACCCTTGTGCCGCCCGTATCTGTGTAAATGAAGTTTTATACCGCCGCGCGCGAAACGGGGGTTCCGGGGGGGCAGCGAGCCGCAAGTGGAGGATGTAGTGGAAGGGTAGTGTAAATGAAGCGACGGACCGCACCGTCGGTGGTGGTAGTGGAAGTGGTGTCAGCGGTAATGATGATGCTGCGTGTAATGCCGCGTACACCAATTTCCAGATAATATATTGCCATATTGTAGAGTAACGTAAATTGGGCGTGTTTCATAAGGTGGCAGTTCAGTTTGCATGTGTATGTGTGCGGGTCGGTGCGGTTCGAGTTAGAACGGAAATTGTAGTGCGATAATTACGATAAAAACTCGTCCATTTCCACGTTAATATAAAACATGACGTGATAAATTACCTTATTATTATATGCAATGTTGTGAACCTAATAAAAAAAAAAAAAAAAACTAGAACCAGCACCAAATTTTGGATAACATTAATTTGTTTTTCTATATGCAAGCAAAATTAAACATTTTGCTCATGTATACATCTATAAGCAGAAAGAAGTAAAAATAGAAAAATACTATCAATCAATGTAACATGATGGGACCATTACCAGAGCCACCACTCTCACCAACACAGGTCTATGTGTTCTGGAGTGTTCATTGAACATGGGTGGTATTTGTGAAGGGCGCCAAACTTCATCCTATCCATTTACTAGTGTTTTGGAGACTCGGTACTATTAATACACGCAAAAAATCAAACGAAAACGACAACGTTTAACTAAATTAAATAAGGAACATTCCCGTAATTTCAATGGAAATTTGCAATAAGCTTTAATGTTGAAAACACTCTTTCGTTGAATGCCATTGATATTGGAAGAGTTAGGGGTTCTAACGGGAATTACGATATTCTGCGAGTATTCACATAAGTTCATTTTTAAGTCTGCAGAATACTTTGTGAGGGCTCCTTTATCCAAATTTTGTAATTTTGAGAAATCTGAATATTCTTATATGTTCTAATAAACTAATTAATTAGTTTATTAGAACAGTCTTTTTTCTTATCGTTATTCTTTGCCTATTACCTAGATTATCTTGGTCTATTTCCTACAAATACAGGATCAATGTTCTTTTAATTTAAAATCTTTGTGCGTTGGTATGTTACTTAAGAGATTTTGATATCTTGTTTCATGACGTATTCTATAGACTTTCATTAAATAATTATTGAATAAAGAATTTATGTTCACTATTATTTACAACAGAATAAAAAAATAACTAAATGTGCGTTATTCTACCGTGAATTTCGTTTTCTGTCATATTTCTCGTTTCTATAACAACCTTATCGTATATATAACAAGGTTGTTATTGTTATATTATTATTATGGATGCCTCTTTAATGCAACAATTGCAAAATAGTTCAATTTTCTGTTAGAACTAAAACAGTGGGCGTCCTGCCATCACCAGCAATAATTTTATAAATACTAGCTGTGTTCATTAGCAGTAAGAATTTGCTAACGGTTCCCAACAATTCTGATGAGCGATCGTTTAGATGGCGATCATCAGCAGAGGTTGCCATATTTGCAAGTCCACAAAATTTCCGCATATTGTATTTTCAGAACACAATAATAATCCCGTGAATCAGCGGAGCATAAAGTAATTTTATCCATAAAGCACGTACAAAATAAAAGAATATTTGACTATTTGGTCATAATAATACTTTGAATATTAACTACGCTTAATTTAACGAGCTGTTGTTGCTAGTAGCAATGATGCTAGATGGTAAATCCAAGCATGTAGTAAAGGGCTGAAGAAAATCTATTATTCGAAATTGTTTCATCATTTATATGAATTAATTTGGTGCGTATTAGACACAATATTTGATAAGCGTGTAAACTTTAACATTAAAAGAGGAGCAAGCCTTCTTCCACTGTGCGACTTAAAGGAAAAATTATCCTTTTTTGCTTGATCGTTATATTTGTTAGTTATTGGTTGTTTAACTTTATAGTAATTAAATTCCATGTCTTATTATAAGACGTATTTCCTTAAATATAGCTTTACGATATACAAAAACGTCATTATCTCGTAGCTGTATCGTACAAGTCTTTATCAGTATTCATTTCTATCATTATGTAACTTTTTAATACAAAAACCGTTCGCCTTTTTGCAGTAGAATTCCAATTGTTGTTTCTGTCTGAGAAATTAGTGTTCTCTAAATATTTCTTTATTTTTGTTTCAGGTTAAATCTATCCACCCCTTCTTCGGATGAAGTTTGAAAGAAGATTCGTTGAATTGATTGGTCCAACATTACATTATCAATTACTAAAATATAGGTAGGTAAGTTTTCTTCTTCTTATATAATTATGGCCCTTTTATTAGGTTTCACATTCCCGAATCTACAGACCTTACAGTTGATTAATCGAAAAACCTTGAGTAAGTCACCATTCTTACCTTTCCTTTCTTGGTGTAGGTCGACATTTTTACGTTTTAATTCTTTTAAAAAATATAAAGAAAACAACCTATGTACGTATGTTACAGAAAAAAAATATTGTGGTTGGGACATATAATTATATATATTTTATTATTATTTGTTCTTGTTGCAGATTCTGTTTTTTCATGTTGGTTCAAGTGGTTATTTCATTTTGGTAGTCTTAAGATTCATTTTACGATTACGTTAAAGAATCTGCTATTTTCCTTTTCTTTAACTTAACACATTAAAAGGCTCCTGAGGTTATGACAAGTTTGAAAAAAGCTTATACACCCCGTTGGGCTGCCACCACACCTAAAAAAAAATTATATTGTTATATCCCGTAAGAATTACATTTATAGGCGAATTCTGAATAATCACAGGCGTTCCTATCGTCCTACCTAAGTGCTTCCTCTTTGGTGCTTCTGAAATCTTTTGTTTACCACTTCAAACGCTCTTTGTATGTGACCGCGTTTGCTCGTGCACATACATGCACATCTACAAACCCGTTAGTTCGTCTTTACCCTGCGCTCGTGGCGACGTTAAACAAGTGATGTTTATATTGCAAACATAATTTACTTATCATTACACTATTAAATGAGATTTGTTGTTGGTACATCGCATCGCTGCGGCCTCGCGCTGTTGTCTTTGTGCAAATTGTTTAAATTGAATTTTGCTCATCCGTTAGGGTGGCAAATGCCTAAGTACATTAAGTAAATACCAATTTCCGTCAGTGTATCTACTTCCTGTAGCGATAGTTTGGCTGAATTAGAAGACAGATTTCTGGACGCGTGCAATGTTTAATTGTTGCAGGTACACCTACACGTAGATTCTGGACAAAATTTTGTTAGATGAAATAGTTATTGAGGGATTAAATTTGTTAAGATAATATTTATAAGGAAAGTGGGAGTAAAAATAACATCACCTGTGCGGGTATCACCTTTTCAATTTTGAACGTAGACTCAAAAAAATGTATCGAATTTAAATGAATTTTTATTTGAATTAGGTTCAAAACTTAACTGAATGATTTTTTCAGTTGCCGTAGCTGAACTGTTTTATTTGACTCTGTCTATTTCTGACGAGTGAATCAGTATGTTCCTGAAACTGAAAGTGTTCATTTACAGCACATGATTAATTTGCAGTTCATTTGAGTAATGGCCATCACCATTACTCAGACGATCAGTGAACCGTCAATTTGGTCCTGAAGATGCTTCTCGCAGTGTTTGGCGAAACGTCGACGTACACCAGCTAGAGACCACGGCTAACAGGAGTTTATATATAATATATGTTCAATATATTATTTATTAAAGATTAAAATAATTAGGTATAACTATAAAATACATTGTCAAGAGAAAACAAAAAACAAATGAAATTATGTACATATTTACAATATTATCCATTTAAAATGTTAAATTGTTGGAAATTCTACGGAGGTACGGTATAGGGTCGTCGGCGTTATAATTGTTCACCAATCGATGATTAAGTTGCACATACTTCTTTTGGAAGCTTCCGAATTCTTGATGCCGGTTCAAAAACGTTGCAACTCTATTTCTACCCGGCCTTGTTCCTTCCGGAAGTGATCGATTAGTTTGAAAGTAGTGGGTTGGTGACAATTGGAACGCAAAGTTGTCGGTACGCGGAAGATCCTAAAGTACCATGTCATGAACGTTCCATGTATGGACAGAAAATTCGTCGACGTATCTTCCCAAAAATGCCAGCTATCGGTGAGCTCCTCAAAGGCGATTATTACGCTCCCCTCTTGGACATAAGCAAATGCTAATATCATTTTCAGATGGAATCTTACATTTTCGTCGATACGATATTCTTTTGCAAGATGGTAACTCTTATGTGCATTTCATCGTTGTTAATAAATAAAGGCGATCAAGGCAGGCGAGGTTATTACTTTTTTGCGGCGACTAGACATACTCGTGTCTATTTGTCTTATAAAAAAGGGTTCGTGTTGTTTACTGGCTTGCCCGAGAGTCGACAAAACGAGCCTATATAATCGCTGCAAAAAAGTAATAGTTTCACCTGCCTCTGTCATCTCTGTTAATAAGTCAAATACAACTATTTAAGGCTGTTTTGACAAGAGCTGTTTTTCCCGTGGATTATTGTGTCCAATGCTGTACTGTCGGGGTACCGTTTGATCCTAAAACAATTGTTTCATGATAATTTTAGAAGGATGTTTTAATATGTCATTTTTGAGTGTTGTTTTTATATTACAGTATGTATTTACGTATATTTTTGGTTAAATATAAAAAAAGATGGCAATATGAGAGCAGCGAAACATATAGCCAAGAACCTTACGCAATACAAGAACTTAAAAGAAAGAAACGCTATTGGGTCATTGTTGCCTCGCTATCCTCTAATTATTATTTTACATTTTCGCTAATTCGCCATCCTAAAATCTGCTGTTGATTAACTATAAATTCTACGATTTATTATTATATCATTCAATATATTTGAAATTATTAATCATTCTTTATGTTATTTACGCCGTGACACAATTTGTCGTTCGGAAATTACGTAGCCGTAAACGTTTCGATCGGTAGAACGGCTCTTTGCGATGTAGGTAATAAAATGAGATCGTCATCAGAATCGACACGTTGGGAGTGGCGGCAGTAACAGGTTTTCGTGTCGTTGTCAATTATACTGAACACGGCGTTCAAACTGTTCGAACATGTTTGCTAAAACATATCCCTCAATTAACGAGAGAGGTGTCCGTTATTCCCCGAAGCTTGATAGCAGAACCGAAAAGTGGACCCATTCGTCCTGTTAAGCTTCATTTCCATTTATAAATTTCATATGTTGCGTATTATTTTATAGTTTTTGACGCAGAACGAAAATGTTTTGTACTAACGCCTCCCAAAGAGTGAGTAACTGTTGTCAGTTATTAGAGAGCAGAATTGTTGCCATCGATAATGTTCTTCTGCGTCGTGTTATATGCAAATGGGGGTTATTTAGAAGTGAAAACATAAATTTCACCAGTAATAGTGCTTTAGTCTCATAGCACGGCTTAATTTCTACTAAAATGAACCTTTTCAAACTGAAATTGGCGTATTCTCATCTTCATTCTTCCAACTTGTTAGGATTTTCTTTTTGTTCATCCGTTGGTTTGGTTCTTTCCAAACTATCTTCGCAACCCTATAAAAAAACAATATCTTCCTATTTAATTTTACACAGTGATGTTTACGCAGCCTCGCTCTTTAGAACAGTTTCAAAGTAAAGGCCGCTTTTCTTTTGTAAAGAAGCTAGTTAGGGTTGGAAATTAAATTTTCATAAATCATCTTCCGTCCAAGGGAACGAGAGACGACGGAGTGAGACAGAATACTGCACAAAACGGCGAGAATCAAAAGGCCGGCACAAAACCAGTGTACTAAATCTGTCAAAAACATTTAGAATCCTCCTTTATTATCATTTTAATGACCTTAAAGTGATACGAAATAAAGTAAAACTTTGGGACCGAGTTGAAGTCGCATTAAGGATTAGGTGTGTCGTGGAAAACACCCTTCTCTATATCTGTCTCGTTTCCGCACGCTCTCGCTTCGGTTTCCCGACAAAGCGACGGCACCCGGGAAGGAGGTTTTTAAACATTAAACAAGCCGGAACTCCACTAAAAACTGGACGATCAATATGGCACGTCTTTCCGGCTTAACAGCGAGAGGTCCATCACAAAAATCTTATTTTTCTTCTTCGTGGAACAGCGGGAAAAAAATATCATTACGCATTAGTGCTGGAAAAAAGAACGGCGGCAGCGACAGCCGGATAGTTTTTCATTTGTAATTTGATCGGTAGAAGGTATTTTTGACGCGTTAAATCGCTCATTTCGTTCTTTTTCCGTGTGACGCGCGCGATGCCGTTCGTAATCTTGTTTTGCGCGTGAAATACGGCCGAAGTGAAAGGGAAAAACCAGAGATACAGGTGCGATAGGCTTATCTGCCGTTGTCGGGAGGGAGGAAAAGTGTATGAAGCGTACGATCATTTGGACATTTGCGCTTTCCGGAAGCGCTGGAAGTTTCCACCGTGAAAGTTAAAACGAGATTTACAGATAGAGCCACAATAAATTCTATTATCTGATTCGTGAATGTGCTTTAAAGCGTACGCCGTTACGGTTATTTCGGGGACAATTTGTAAGCGGTGTAAAATGTGCGTAATGTATGTAGATTTCGTATCGTAAATGTTCCGAATTCCTCGTCAAACGTAAATGGTTACGTTATTGGGTGGTATATAGCTCGAACAGGTAGTAATTTCTTTGCGTTACTGATAATAAAGGCACTGTCGAAGAATTTTGCATCAGGGGTGTTATTGTAAATTAGGGTTGGTGCCCATAAATATTCGAACGTATTGTAAACTTGTAGTTCGCTTTTCTCAGTAACGCGCTTAGCTGTTGTGAAAAGAATGCAGATACATGCATTCCTTAAAATAAGCTGGCAAAAGCGCGATGATTTTAAATTTTAAGGTTACATAAATTTATTGCTTCCATGCTCCATATTAAATTGTAATTCTCGTTTTATTTTTAGTGGCGTTATCTAGCAATTTTAAAAGTGTAACGTTATGGCAAAGCGAGACCATTCTTCACGTTAAAAGACATTCAACGTTTATCTGGGGTATTAACAGCAGAAAATTTGAAGTGTAATAGTGCTAGTTACGACAGACTTTGCCTTATCAAATTTATAATTTGGCATCATCTGTTAAGTTTAAACTGGTTCCGCAATCGATAACATACGATATCGGCAAAGCACCAGGCCATAACTAAATGCCGCGCTCTCTTATACGCTAAATCCCGAACGAAAATACACATTTACGCGAGTCTTACGTTTTCGCAAATACCATCGGAATTCCACTTATATAACTAATCTGGCTTTGTTTTTACTCGATTCGTAGCCGCGTACACAATACGTTGGAAATAGCAGGAGTCTATCACTCTCTTTCTCTCCATTTTGCGTTGCCGTTCGTCGCTACGTACATTCGTTCCCCTTGCCTGTTGGCTGCTACACCTTTATTCCGTCCACCCACTTTATTCACATCCTTTATCCTTTCCATCCTTTCGGAAAACGGAACGGCACGTTCCCGCCGGCGCGTTACCGGAGCATATCTGGTTTTGGTTTGATCGTTTGCGGGCCGTCGTGAGTCCTCACGTACTGCTACCTTCTCAGTTCCATTCCAATGTTCAGAGACGGATCGAGCTCTAGGACTGCGCTTTCCAGTCCTTGAACGAGTAAATTTTATTGGTATCAACTACTTTTAAAAGCTGTAAAATGCCGGACATTGCAGAGTTATTTTTGTTTTCTTGAAAAGGCGTTTTATGAAGGGATATAGGCTTTCACAACCGTTGTCTATCGTATGATATCTTACGGAAGTTATCATCGTATTCGCTCAAATCCCGGCGTTTCATTGGTCATGTTGTTAGAGCTTTGAGAGAGGCTTTCTAAAGATTATGTTTCAAGTAACTTGATAATGTAACCAGACAAACGTTAATCTTAACTGAAAGGTTACCGTACTACTAATTTGCTATTTTTCCCATTGTTTAAACCTGTCTCCTTTAAATCAGCTTTCACTTCCTGAAGCTAGTTTTTTTTTATGTTCCTCTTCTCCTTTTTCATATAACAGATTACTGCCGTACTGAAGTAACGTGACGTCACTCTTTGTGTTCGAACTTTTTGGGTTATTTTTCTTTTTAGGATACATTGTTTGCGCATCTTCTCTTTTCACGTTTCAAAGTTCTCACGCAATATTTTCTTCAAAACTTTCTTTTCTTAACGTACTGCTTGTTTATAATTATCTAGGATAAGCTTGCATGTAGGGCAATCAGCCTGAAAATTGTTTCGTAAGCTGTAATTTTGACGGTCGTCCATAAGTTTTTACTCCGCCCCTGTCTGCTTATTTCTTTTCGAAATTCCCTTTGCATTGTGTTCCTTTTTCATGATTTGTACCTTCTCTCTGCATTAAATTTTATATATTTATACTTATCTCCTGATACAAAGTTTAACTAACAATAAGAGAAATTGATCAATTGTTATGAGGGTGTCTTTTTTCTATTGCCATGAACTCGCACAGAGTCAACCTCAGTTCTTTAGATCAATTCTTCTCTTTGGAGAAGAAAGAGCTACAAATCGCCTTTCTTCATTTTAGTTGGTTTTTCAAGTACGGCTCTGTATTCTTGCCTTTTTCTCTTCAGATTTCCTTCAGCTGTATAGTTCTCGCATCTCGTTTCCTTTTTTCCCATCCTTCATCCATCGCGCTATCGCCCCTCACGTTCTAAGCTCGCGATTTATTTAGTTGCTCTGGCAGTCACGGCGAGGATTTACAAAAGGGATAAAATAGCAGATGCCTGATGAACCGGAAAATGTCGCGGAAGAGCTGGCGGGATCCTTTCACGGAATGAACTCTTTGGAACAATGAAACGCGTCAACGACGGAGATATACGTTTCGGGAATGGAAGTAGAGGAACGAAACGAAACCAAGAAAAAAAAATGAAAAAAAAAGAAAACGATAACGGAGAGGAAAATGGGAGAAAGAAAATTATCGACCGACTTCGTTTGCCGCCTTCTTTTCGGCGGTTATATCCGTTTTTGCGGGTTCAAGCATTAAAGTGCTTTATTTGACGGCACTTGGTGGTAATATAATAATCGTCTGTTGGAGAAGTTTTTGACGGACTTCAAATGCGCACAAAGCTGTAGAAATGGATTCGCTTATTAATTTAATCTGGCGGAATGAATAAGCGACAATAAGAGATAAGCGTGGGATTTTGGCTGTTATGTTATTTCCATCATTTGCATCTAGCCGTCTTTGTCTCAATATTAACTTACTTTGACCGATGAGCAGCTCAACTGGTTAACAATACAATTACTCAAGAAAAACCTTACTTCTTCTATTACTTTTACTTTTATTTCTTTTTTCTTTTGCATTGCCGCAGTCTGCAAAATGTGCAGCATTGTCGTAGACCGTTGCTTATTTCTCAAATACGAAAAAAGGTTTTTATGCAATGAAATAAAGATACGAAGGTAGTGTTTTTTAGATCTACATAGATGGTGACACAAGCTGTTGTACAGCTGTCAAAGATTATACAGATGCGAATTTCTGACGGGTAGCTTTTGATGTTTGCGAATTAAATTTTCTGGTTTTGGAGTAAAATCCGCTAGTTATGAGCTAAGAAGTGTTAATTCCATGCTCATCTTCAGTAATAAGATTAAGGAAACTGCTTGGGACTTGTTCTGTAGAAGGTTACAAGAAATACGTTGATCAAGATCAATCAAATCAAATATCTTATGCTGCATGCATGCGATTGTGTGTGCGATTCGGCAAATGATACAAATGGTCGCTTCGAAATCAGTTGGGTATTAAATAAATGTCAACATTGAAGTTTTCTGTTCAAATTCTAAAGTTCTATAATCGGTAGGCATCGGTCGTACCAAATTCAAAATCTTCAAAATCTTCATTTGCGCGGATATAAATTGATTTCTAAAGGTTGGAGATTTTCCACTTTATGTGTACATATAACTCGTTAATGTTCAGAGTTGGAGCAAAAAGTTTTGAGACAAGAAAAATCGGGTAATGCTTTACGTATTCCCAAAGTTCCATGATTTTTTGAATTTTCAGTTTCGGGGTCATCCTTGTGAGTTGACATTGGATTCCTTGAATTTCCACTTCGTTGCCTGTCATTTCCTAAAAAGTTTTCCAGGCAACTTCTATTTAATCTCCTGATGTAAAGGATGGGTTTACCAAGATAGTTCCAAAAAGTAAGCGGGCGACGTACTGATATAACCACATAAATAAGAACCATTGATAACAATTTGCTTAGGGCCGCTTAACGCATGCGCCTAATAATTCCAGAGTTTCATATCTGGATAATCCATGCTGCTGCTACACGGATTAGTGTTCAGGATTTGCATTTAAAAGAATATTGCTGCAAATTAAAGATATAAAACACAATAAGGCCACTTTCAATATTTTAACTTGGCCATTATTCTTAAAAATAAACTGAATTCTATTCAAATAAAGGAAGTGACGAGCTAATTAAACCCACCCAACTGCTTGCTCATGCAAATGCTACCAATTATTTTATTTTTCCTTGTTCAAAGATTAGATTTTTGTCAATCCTTTGTATTCGTGGAAATAATTACTTACAAGTTACTAATTTGATTAGTTTCAAGTTGGTATGTTGGTGCAAATGCAATTAGAAACGGGATACGTGTATTATTGGCGTAGACGAATTTTATTTGTAACGCATTTATTTTGTCTGCATTTTTGGAAAGGGACGTTAAAAACGTCAATTTGATACTAATAACGGCGCTGTTAGAGTATTGTAAATTTTATTTTCGAATTGTTAATTAAATTTTGTTATTAATTAGTTCTCTCTGACAGGATGCCTGTTGACATTTCCGTTTATAAATATCGCCTCTGTACCTCGGTCAACCTTTGCGCTTGTATCCATGTACAACATACGTGTGTAAAATACATATTTTGTTCGTAAATAGAATTTGTTATTAATACACATTGCCGTAAATAGAATATTGGATCAAATATAGACGCTATTAGCGTGTATGGTGCTGAATATAAAGCATGTAGTTCATGACATTCGCTATGAATTATTGATTAAAACGATTTTTTGTTCGTCATACATCCATTAACACACTTACTCTTAACGTAACAGTGATTTCGGGGTATAATTTTAGTTTGAGATTTAGATAATTACCGTATTTTGCGTGGTTTAAATATCGTAAATTTTCTGATTAAATTTTGGCTAAGAGTCTACTTGATTGCAACGCTTTGAAGGTAGAAAATTGAAAGATTGATGAAACGTCAGCATACCAACCTCAATATTGAAACATACACCCGCCACATAATCTGCAACGACGTTAAGGTATTAGCCAGGACCAGCCACTACCACCAGGTTAATACGCGAATCCTTAGAAATAATGAAGAACGCTAAGGAGCAAGAGACAACAACATCAGTCTTTTGAAATCTTCTGAAGAAGCTGATAGCATGATCAGCGAAACGTAAAGGAAAATGCTAATTACACGATAGCTGAAAGAAATTTCTACTAACCTTTACTACTAGTTATCGAAATTAATTTTAGGAAATGTGATCCTAAAATTGATTTAAAGACGAAAATATTGTCACAACAAAAGACCGCGGAAGCGTGTTCACAATTGAAAATTACAGTTTTTGAAACGATATTTTTTTAATTTATTAATTTTCTGAAAAACCATATAAGTAAAATAAAATCTGAGTAATCCACCAAACTTCATCAAAAATCAATCAGATTTAGGAGATACGAGTTATCAATCCAGTGCTGCATAAGGCAGTGATTCACAAACTGGCCAGAATTACGATCGGCAGTGATCCGATGCTGTCGATTGTCTCCTTTTCCACGAAGTCCGAAATTACTTTATTGTCTAGGCGACCTGTTCGAATTGGTGTTTCGCAGTTATCTCTGCTGCACCGTACCTACTTCAAAATTTCAAGATGTCGCAAGCTCAGAGGAGCAGAGTGCTTTCGTGAAGCGGCACAGTCAAATATCTGGGGTTTTATAGAGGCTTGCCATGAAGATTACGTTATAGAGCAATTTATTCTCACAAGAAATGCCGAGACTTGCAGTGCTACCGCGTGATCCATTGCAGCCAGAAGTCATCCAGAGAATACGTATATACTCCAGAATAAGTTGCTGAGAGCCATCACTGTATCGCCATGATTTATGGGAAATCAGCAGTTCCACGGCACCAGAACTCGTTAAGCTCTCCCTATGGATGATAGTATACGGGAAGCTTCGACAATCGCCTGGTGATTTAACGGTTGCCCCTCCATCTGCGACGGCATAGATTTCCATCTTGTGTCTAGCGATGTTAAATCGCGGGATCTTGAGGAAGAAAAGGAAACTTTTCGTGAAATGATTAAAGTTTTTTTTTTTGTACAGCGGCAAGTAGCGCTATCTTGTTTGAAAAAAAAGATTATGGAGGTCCATATCATTCAGAATAGGCTATAAAAAGTTAGTCAATATCTGACGATATCGTTCGTTATTCACAGTTACTATTTCCCCATTCTCTTCTTCTAACCGTAGGTAGCGATAGATAGGTAGGTAGGTAACGGTAAACCTCAGTTCTTGGGTTAATTAAATCTTGTGTAGAAAGAAGGTCATTGGTCATAATTTATTATGTCAATGACGAACTGACGCCTTTGGATTTTTAGTCAACTTTTGTATTCATTCTAGTGATAATTTCAGCACAATGGTCTTTTGATATTAAGAACACAACCAGTCCGCTGAAATTTTACAATTTGTATCGGTAAGCATATGATTTCGAAGAAAAAGAACGCGAAATCGACGAGTAGTGCTCGTAATAATTTTCGTAATAATTCGAGCAATTTTGTTCCTTATCAATTTAGTTATCCAATAAAAGCTTTTGGTAAATACTTATAAGAAACTGTACTTACATCAAACGAAACTAAAACTTCGGCGTTAGTAAGTTCAATGTCCTCAATTCTCTTAATGTTCGGATACGCGATTATAGATACAAACATAAAATAGAATCATCAAGACAATGTAATGCAAAGTGACGTAGAGTAACCCAGAAAATTCTCGTTGAAATCTTCTTGCAGCTACGCCGCCAACCACGAAAACAATACATCTTAAAAACACGTCGAGGAATTGTTACCCAAATCGAAATGACAAATGCGCCAACCACTAAATTCTAACTTGTTCATGTAGTTCGTGCCGTGGCTAAAAAAGTAAACCGCTGAAAAAGCATCGCGCAAATGGGATTCACACTGTGGCGTGGCGGCGGTAAATTAATATTGTCGTGGCGGCACGGCCAGAGATTATCCCCGCAGAAGAAGGATAACTGGGCCAAAGGCGAAAAACTTGAAAAAGGCGGAGACGATGTTGGGGCGAGATTCGGCATCCAGACGCCGCATCGGCTGCATCTTAATTCGAAGCGGGTTTCCGGCTCGACGACGAACCACCGCGAAAAACAAAAAGCCAAGGCGAAGATGGCGAAGACATCGGACGCGCTGAAACGCAAATATTTGGTTCGCATATGCGACGTTGCAATTTTCGCGGAAATATCGGACGTGATGTTCTAGTAATCAATTTTGCGCGCGATAGGTATTAAATCTTCGAGATTTATGGACGTAAATATTCAGTGGAAGAAATAAGGTTTGGTTGAATTCGTTGTGGTTCTTCGTCTCGAAAATATTTATTTTGGATGTGTTAAAGCAAATAGATGAAACTTACAGATAGCTTATGATTTGTCTGTGTTAGTTACCTACCTATACATGATGTGATGCGGTTAGAGTGTAGGCATAATGTAAGTATTAGTTTAAATTAAAATTTTTAAGTAATGGTCAGCATTACTTAAAAATGTACAGCAATGTACTTCCTTCTATCTAATAATGGCTTTGAAGAAAAATGGATGAATTTAGTAGATTATATATTTTCTGGTTCCACGGATGTCTTTCCGGGTTTATCTTTCGTAGCCCTCAGTCACTATACCTGTTTGCTTTTCGATGGCATATTGGTTTAGGTACGACCTCCATTTTGTATAAAGCTTGTTTAGTGCACAGTAATCAGTTACAGTGACGGTCCACAAAGGCCGTGAACGTCGACTTTGTTCACGGTTATCAATTCTTCCTTTTTTTCTTTTGAGGGTCCTCTTCGAATGCACTTCCTAGTTCTTTTCTTTAATGTACCCCGCTTTTAATCTCCGCTTTCACGATCCCCTGAAGGATTTCAAAGGAGGACCTGCGACCGGCCAGCGGGGTTAACTGTCGCTTCTCGCTAGCCGATTTGCCGTTTCACTGCATGTCGTGTTGGTTTGTGAGGGTAAGCATGCTAATTTTAGCATGTTCAGCAACATTCCTGCATCGTTTCTGATGTTGTTTCGGACGCACTGGCTGCTTTTAAAACCGCTTGGTTCGCGATAAAGATCCTGTTTTTTCCGAGCATATTAAGTAATTGTATAAATTTCCGCCTGAAATATAATCGCGAACTTCCCAAGGCCGACAGAAATTCCCCCTTTTAAAAAGCCCACTCCGCATATCCTCACATTGGGCTTCAGTTTCGCTCGTGGGAACGACGAGATCGTTTAGAGTAGTTTCTCTTCGTTTCCATCGTTGTCTAGTTGGGTATCACTAGTTTGTAGATCTTCACAAACTGGGTGTTCCGCTTGGCGCTATACTTAATATGGTGATTTTATCTATTTTGCTGAAGATGGATGCATCCCTGTCTCTACTTTTTTCCTATCGCATATTGCTATTCACATGGTATGCCCTTGCCAAAGCTCTTAGCTTTGCCAGCAAATGCAAAGGTAATAGGTTAAGCAAGGTTCTGTTATGCTGGGTGCATTGCAACCACATTGCGAAAAGGCTATTGTTGATCGTATAAATCCAATGGACTATCCTGGATGATAACCCAATTTCTTCCAAATGTTCATTTACAAGCTTAGTCTTGGAAGGATGTGCCTTTAATCTGTGGTTTTCACAGCACCTCTCATTAGAATTCAAGGTCCCCATTTGCATTTATTACCTTATTTCTTCATCTCAATGTATTTTTTCCATTTTCGTCTCTTAAGGTACTCTTCTGCATTGGCATCTTTACAATACTCATCGTATCGCATTTATCATATTCTTTTTAACTACCACTCCTCACTTTTCTTTTCCTCCAAATATCTTCTTATATCGGAATTCAATACATAAAAATTTCTTCCGAGACTGTCTACGTTCGCTTGTTGGGCTATCGAACATGATAGGCAATTTCATTCAATTTTCAGTAAATGACGTACATCGAACCTACCCAGCAGAATCACGAGATTTCGCGATCGAATTACTTCGAGATACGTAGAGCGTACGCAGCCGAATTTGCGTCGATTTAAAAATTGACAATATACGTATTTCGCGAACGCCGGCGGAGTCCATCCGCGCGGAAATAACGTTTCGCCCTGTCCTTGTATACCACGCGCGAGTTCCGGGAAATAGAAAACTGTTTCCTTCGCCAATTCCGCGCCTGAATAAAACATAAGCCGGAAAAGGAACACTAAATCGCTGCAAGTGTATATCAATTGAAGGTCCTGCCGCATATCGCGCTTCAAGACGAGATCTTCGGGTTTCGAAGGGGGGCTAGGGCCGGTATATCGAACGTGGTCGGTCATATATAAAAATCGAGAAGCGAACAATGAATAGTGTATGAGATACACTCGCGTGCGGTAAATTTATGATGTACGGTTTCAGGTAGCGGCTTATATAGTTGGATGCATGCAAGACCGAAGGTAGCGGCGGTAACCCGGGAACTACTTGGAGAAAAAAGTATCAGTCTGGGGGAGCAGAAAATTCACTAGATTTATATTTTATTGTATATATGTGGCGCGATCATTGTGATCCAATTCGATATTTGAAAATATTTTATTGTTAATGGAAAAATGGAATTAGATGTGTTTTGAGGAAAATTGTAGCCAATTTAGTTGAAGCATCTTCGATATTTATGACCCTAGATGCAAACTATACAGTACCGTCCAAAAGAAAAGGAATATTCAACTTTGTTACGAGGTTTGTGCTTTAATACATTTTTTCATTCTTTCAAAACAATTGTCAAAGTAGTTACGCCGATCAGTTGGAACAGTCAAATCCATTGCAGGGATGATAATCTAATAATTTGATGTTCTTCTGCTCTAAAAACTCGATCGTGTCTTGAGCTTCATGCGAACTCGCATTATCGCGATAGACGATGATTCGTCGCCGTGGATTGGTTTTTCAGAGTAAAGTAATCACTTTTGCAAAGCGAATGGTTGACTTGGTAAATGATGGAGTTGTAGCAACATTCTTTTCGACGCACGGAGTTATCTTTGTCGGTTTCCTCTCATCTTGAAATACCCACACAGCGGATCGTTTTTCGAGCATCTATGTTGAGCTCGCTTAAAAGGATGTGTTAATCTCGCGGTAAGTCACATGTTGATCTTCCTTGATCAGTTGGCTCGCAGGGACGTTTGTTTCTAAGTGACTGTTGTCTGTGGTGATTTTGTCCCGAGATCGTTACTCAAGCTGGTGTGTTCGCGTTGATGCTTCATTACCAAAAGTAGAAACCAATTTGTCGAAGTATTGCCGTTGAGATAATCCTCTCCGAAAGTACAAAATTATTCCTTGAAAATGTTCTCACCTCAATTCCATTTTGTCGCAGTTCCTTACTTGTTGCTTCATGTTTCCTGGCATCTTCTGATGTGTTCTGCATATTTGTTCTAGGTATAAGTGAAATATGAGCAATTGAAATCTGATGATATCGAAAAAAAATGAAGTGGTTGTAAATCAAAGCTGTCGAGTAAACATTAACGTATTTGCGGTTTGCTAAGATTTTTACCTTTATGACTGATCTAATTACATTGGATTTTCATTGAATTGGAAGCGATCTTTGGCCTGTTCCACTGCTCTATAGCTTTTGGCCTTTGGATTTTCGGAATCTTTCTCTCCAGATTCGCGAAGAGCTGTACACGATACCGCAACCAATTAACAGCAATCCCTCCTTTTGCTTGGGGAGTGCAAAAGGGTGTTTTCTCACTGTAGACCATTTGGTTTCTTAAGCGGTCCTATTGTAGATTGTCAAATCAAGAGATGAAGAATTTCGCTGAATGCTCTTGTCACCAAGATCTTCTTCTATCTCTTCGATCTCTTCTAATTAGGATGTTATGCAAAGGAAGGATGTAATACATAAATTACGCGACATCTAAAGGATCATCTCGATTTTCTTTTACTCGTCGTCTAATTCGTTCGCTCCATTCCACACCCGTTCCACAGGCATCATTTTTGTAATCAGCGATAACCAGCACCGCACTATCTTCCGGCTGATACTACTCGCGCTGGGTGATCAGCAACGACTTCCGCTTCATCCGCGTATTAGCCAGACACATCTCGTGCGGTGTCATTCGTCTTCGTCGCCAGGAAAAAGAAGACAAACGAGATCGGGTCATTTGTTTATTTACGTCGGAGAATTCGCGAGGATGAAACGGATGGAGAAGCTGCGGCGTGCCGTGGGAATGGCGTGCGATCAGGGTGGGAGTGAATTTGCATTTCTGAGAATGCTACGGCGGGTCGCTGCTACTACTTGCGTCGCCGTCGCCGAAAAAGCCCCCGGTTTATTTTGCGGGCGATGATGGTAAATGTACGGGTCGAGACGTTTTCGGTTTTCCAACTTTATACTGACGACGCCTTCAACCCGAGGAATTGTTTATTATGCGGTCGAATATGAAATCGATGAGTAAATTATTCGACGACGGCTTTATTTAAGCTCCTCGCTGCGATATATGCTGAGGGTCGTAAATTATATAGCGCTTTTGTTTATATGCTTTTTCAAAATTGTTCTTTAGAATCATGACAAAGAAAGATGCGAGGTTTCCTTACAAGATTTCATTTGAATAAAAATTTCTAAATCGTTGGTGGTTGGCTGTATCGAACCTTTTTGTTTTCCTCTCTATCGTTGCGAATGTAGCCAGGACAAAGGGTTTGAAGAGAAATTACATGGAGTTATTCCGTATAAAGGTACGCTAGGTGCAAGTTGCAAGACCGTTAAACACAACTGAAATAATAGTTTTTAGTGAAATGTACGAGTGCTTTAAAGTGAAATTGGTTGCCGCCACTAGGAAACCAAGAATACGCTGTTCATTTCCCGCCAACGGATTGCACCCTTAATCAAACAATAATAAATCTTACATTGCTATCATTCAAAATGTTTCCTTTTTTTTTCAATAAGACTCATTGTTACTTTGAAATAAATTCTTTTATTTTTTGATGCGTCTTCTTACTTTCTTTCTTTACTTCTACGATCCGAGAACACTATGCGCTATGTTAACTAACATCAAAAAGAGTTTCATCAAATATTTAAAAATAAGCATTTTCAAGTAAGTAGTCATTTTCTACAATTTCATTTAACTTGTAATCAGTTCCACGCTACCGACGTAAAACCAGCAACCGTAACAAACAAAAGACGGACGGATACTTTTACATCCGTCTACATCCCTTTCTACACGCGATACGGAATTTGACAAAACCGAAGCCGGAACTCCTACAATATGCGTTGTCTGGCACAACGCTAATGATATGCACGCAAACTCGTCGATGTCCGACGAAGTCGATCCTCCCTTTGTCACCGGACTCTCTTTAGCATGCTTTGGAGGATAGACGGTAATTCAACGCAAACCGAAATTGATGATCTAACGTAAGTAAACTTTATACGGAATCCTGTTGGGCGAAGTTCCACTAGCCGGATTATCACGTTCTGCTCGAGAGGGAAGCGCTGGCGAGCAAGAAGAAGATAAACATTTTCAGATATGTCCAGCTTGCTCAAGTGATACATCGTAGTCCGCACTTTGAACGTGCTCAAACTCGTACGCAGTCGATAGGTGCTTTGGCAAATTAATTAGCGCCTTCTTGAGACCGTTATTGCAACGTTAACATCTTAATGGAACAAAAAAAAAAGGAATTTGAATAGCTTCTATTGATTCACTATGTTTTCGTAATTAACTATGTTTGAATAGACTTGTTGTAAAGTTCCAATATAGTAACAACTCGTATTTTTTCACATGGTTCTTATGTTATTTATTCTAATTTATTTGCAACGTAAGGTTTTCCGTTATCTTTCCTCTATCAGACGAGTTCTCATTGATATTTTAAGGACGTTCCTGCTCAAGTAACTAGGAAAATGCCACGATCGCGCATGTATTCTTGCAAGATGACGGCAATTATCGAATAATTGCCGCTAAGGCAAAGCTATCGCGTGTTTCGCGGAGATATACATATGTTGTAGGTACAACTCGCACCTGTTAGTGACCCCGAACGTCCTTCAAACACTTCTGATTTCCCTGGCCGGTATTCGTACGTCGTATACTCTGCTGTACACGTTCAGTCTTTACCGGACTGTACAATATGCATTGCAATGTCGCCACACCGCGGAGCGTTATGCTTGATCACCTCCCCAGTCCGGTCGTCGGATTCTTAGCGAAGCGTTGGTAAGCGTGTCCGTTTGTAAGAGCGCAGATACAAACGTTTAGTATTAACAACGTAGCTGCTCTATTCTGGCGGTATTTTAAGTGTATTCTTTTCTGAGGTACGCACCTGGAATAAACTGTGAATTGCGGATTATTTTGCTCGACTCGGGAGCTGCATCGACAAGGTTTGTTTCAATTTACAATTAAATATTAAAATCAGCGAAACTTTCACCAATTTTCTTCACTCCACCAAGGAATTTATTCGTAACATTTGCCGGGCAATTCAAAAATATTTGAAATATGTTTCATTCGTAACACGTGCTAGGTAGATATTGTTATTTAAATATCATCGTCGGTGTTATGTTGGATGTTTACACGTATCTATTTAAATCGTCTGGCCAGCGCAGCTTGTTTATTTTAAGTGAATTGCGATAAGTTTGAATGAGATGTTGCCTTATCAAATATTAAATATAGCTTGTGACAGATTGACACCGGTATAAATACAGTCGTGTTTGTATATTTTGGGCATCCCGGAGTAAAGTTAATACCTTCTCGGATTATTCATAAATTTCAAAGGGATTCCTTAGTTTTAAGAAATTTATTGGTAACGCGAATTTTATTAGGAGCAAGAATAATTCGTTCAACTGTTCGACGTCTTACCTACAATGACTTTAAATTTAATAAACCAGGGCGAGGCATTATATTGTCGTTTAAAGCATAGAAAACGCTACTTCTGAGAATGTAATCTTTTTGCGAATAAGACGAATTACAACTTTAATGCGCCACGTTTGTGGCTTTATTGACGTGGAAATATATCCTGGAATTCCCGATGATCGTACAATTAATTGAGTCTGTCATCGTTCAACATTTATCTATATTAAGATGCGGCCGCACAGGAAATGTTCTGCGAATTCATAGAAACAAATATATCCTTGGAAGCTATTGCACGATCTGTGGATCTATACTTGTCAATTAAATCCAAACTAAGATAGAGTAACAATTTTTCTAATAAAAATATTATCTAGTTTACTTAAATTTAATCAATAACAATTATATAAGAACTTTACGTAACAATTATAGATATAAATTAAGAAAAACTGAAGTAACTGCCTCCGATAAAACCATAAAAACAGCTCTCGTGCATTGTGGAATGCTATAAAAAATAAAAGCTTTATTTTATCATCCATTAATTTATTAAACTAGCGTATTGAGGCTGCTTATTACACTAAAGCGTTGAAGTTCTCAGTAGTTACGCCTACTCTCAAGAAGTATAATCTTGAGCATATTGGCAACTATCACTCTGTATCTA
The DNA here is from genome assembly GCA_020654165.1 of Oryctes rhinoceros. Lineage (NCBI taxonomy): Eukaryota > Metazoa > Arthropoda > Insecta > Coleoptera > Scarabaeidae > Oryctes > Oryctes rhinoceros. The sequence continues at coordinate 18,590,337 of JAIOKQ010001012.1, forward strand.
TCACACCAATGATTTGTGTTGATTTGGTTTGTAAAAGTTCATTTGATCGCATTGTATTTATCTCAGTAATGTGTGTGGAATGGAACATGTCAAACGATATAAAAAAGAAATTATCGCCGCTAAACATGTTTTTACGCCTTTATTAGGCGTCGCACCTAACAAAGGTACTGCCTTAAATAACTATCAAGATCGTTTCTGTGGTATGGAGCTGTGACAGGATCAATAATAAGAGTATGTAAGATTGGAACATTCGAGATTGTCGAAAATACGTTCTTGTTTCATCTGAAGACATTTGCGGAAGAATGCTTGGGGGCGGGCGATAATATCTAATTATCCGCCGGTCTAACTGACCCTTGCAGTCACGAATTAGAAAAGATTTGTAGACGATAAATACCGAAGAAACTGAGATGGACGAATGATGAATGTATGTATGCAACTCAATTCCGTGGAACTGGAAGGGGTTGTACCCGGGAGGATGCCTTGTTTTAATTACAGTTTATGTGATGCGCAACAGAAGCTCCAATGCAATACAATTTATCTTGAATCTTCGATCAACTATAACGTATTTTAGTTCGAAGAGGAACCTCTTTTTTTGGCATTAGCATTTTATCATAAACCTTATCGATTACAGGTCGATTGCGGATTTAATAATAATAGTTTTATCGTAAGTTGTTAACCTTGAATGCAATCTTCGACACGGTTGTTTGTTTGTTTACCATCGTCGAGGTAGAATACGTTCGAATATTGATCTGAAGCGACTAAAAGAAATAAATGATTTCTTGTGTCCGTTCTGGTATGTTGGATGTAAATAATTGATCTTTAATTGTACACAAAACGGAGGATTTCTTTTCAAGGATTACTGGTACTGTTAGTGATTTATTTCTTGCATGTTATTTAACTATGGTTAACATCAATTACATTGATCATTATGACTTAACTACTCATGTTCCAACGATTTCTTTTCGTGATTCCAATTGGAACAAAATGCTAGAGCAACAATTAACAGAAACGATCACGCAACAGTACTTTCTGATTTTTCCTTTCCATAAAATAGAAATATCGAATTAAATAGAATGGAATTTTTGATTGGCCGCACTTAATTGCTTGAACGTTGTGTTGTTCGGTGAAAGTAGAGCAGTTTAATACAAACGTAATGTTTTATACAAAAAAAAAAGAAACTGTATACACATAAAACCTGAATTGCAGTTATCCTGTACTGAAAAAAATGGTCAAAGTAGACAATATACGTATATTGTAATGTTACAACTAACGTCTCAAAGGTTATCTGTTGAGGCCTCCATTTCCAAACACAAAATTCCTTCTTCTGACCCGTTATCTTTGGAACGTGAGTGCTAGGAAGATAATACAAGTCCAACCAACAACGGTTTTCGGAAAAGTAGATAGCAACCCCCTTTGAATTCAATATTCTCATTTTTTAAAACGACGGTATTAATATGAAATCCTTCTACAAATTTCAGCGCAAATTTCATCAATCGATAATCATTCGGTCAGTTTTCGTTAAAATTTACATGTTGCAGTGTTATAGGTCGTGTTAAAATGTAATTGAAGAACGTATAGTGCTCGTAACGCGTCTGAACAGTATGAAAACAGCTTTCCAAGTCATGAATCGTACCTTCCAACTTATCCGCGAACTAGTAAAGGAACGGTAATATTGATACCTAGCGGGGAGCGGGTACTACAGAACTGACATGCGCGTCATGTTTCAAGAGTCACATTTTGTCAATAACCTCAAATGGAACATTTAAATCAAATTATCGTAAATAGCGCTCTATCCAGCACTACAGGCTGTCCCTCTATATGAAAGAGACATATACATTGGGGAATTCTGAAAATTTGGCAGTATACTCGAAGTCGACATGTGCTATTGAATTAAAGTATTTTTAATAACGTGATAGTTTCAATTGTACCGGAAATAGCCGTCATTTTAAACGGAATAACCTATATATAATTATATTTTTGAATTCTCAATTCAATATTAAGGTTTGTTGATTTTCAATAACTATGAATGTGTTTAACGTGGAAAGTTGATATTTTGTAGAACTGTTGATCGTATAGTGTAGCATTAGAATCCGAATACAGCGTGTCCCATGATTATGTTTAAACTTGCAAATGGAGAAAGTGTCAAAACTTAATTTTTTTTAAATACAAGTATCTCTTTTTTCTGTTTTACCAAATTGATCTTATAACGAAAAAATAAATGTTACATTAATTGCGCATCTAAATATTGATACTTTTCAAGATATTTAGATAGCAGCACAATTTTGTTAGCAAAAAAAAAATCCAAATTAGTCATGATCATTAGGAAGCAATCCAGCATTAATAAAACGTTGAATTTTTCCGATCTAAATACGTGGGGATTTGAATTGCTCCAATAATGAGAATTCTGATTGCTTGGCGATCTATTTCTTATAAATTTGTTTTCATTTGTCCAGATAATGCCCTCCAAAAATAATTTGTGCTCTTGGGGCCATGTTAAAATAGATTAAATAATTTACTAAGAACCAGGAAGATGTGTAGTTGTACTAAAAAAAAAAATAAAACACTTTCGATTTGAGAGTTTAAGCGTAATCGTCAGACACGTCGAAAAATTTATACGGATTCGGCCAGCAGTTCTGCAAAATTTCAATTTTCCAAATTTCACAGTCATAAAAGTTTACATGCATTCGCCCACCTGTCAAAGAATTTCCGGCAAGTTTTCAGCGTTTGCCAACGTATAATCCCCCGTATATCGATCGATGCAGTTCTCGATGAGACATCCTGTATTAATGAGCGACGGGTGGTCTTTTTCGAAATCGATTCGAAACATTCACCGTGATTCATCGATTTTAAAATTGGGCCAATTTCATCAGTTTTAGGAACCATTCGTAAAAGCTGTAAACTTAATGAATGCGTGCAAGATCTACTAGCTGAAACACACCTTATCAAATAATATTTTTGCGTCCAATTGGTTTATTGGACTAATTGCCGGTGTACTGCTTAGAGATTTCAAAAAATACATTTCATATATAAAATATACATTTCATGTAGTATTGCCGTCGTTGTATTCAGCACAGCCAAGAAAAGAAAATGGACATGGTAGAGACGGCTCTAGCGTCCGCTGGGAGGCTGCATAGGCTCCGTCGGGAATCTATCTTGCCTTAAATAATCGTATTCATTTTGTGATGGCCTCTAATTAATATTTATCTGCTTATATTAGCTATTGATGATTTATACGTTCTTGCGCTTATATTCAAAGAGTTTTTCTACAGAGATTCTAGGAAAGCTTATAAAGCCTACACAGTTTGCAAAGAACACCATTAAAAATGAAATTGCATCAATTAAACTTGACAACAATATCAATGATTATTTTGTTTTTTTTTTGGTTTTTTGTTTTTATAAATTGACTAGGAGACTCTAAGTGGACACGCCATATATGGTTGCCACTTTCTTTTATCAATACTCCTAACGCGCATGTTGTTACAATAAGAAATAACGTTCGGAGTAATTGCTTACGAATAATTTCGATTTTCTTTGTTTTCATTTCACTTGTTTTGTAGGTCATGGATCACCTGTTTTTACTGCCAACGGTACAATTGAATCGAGTACAAGCAACTTACTCATTCTGAAATATTTTATAGTATTCTGATCAGTTACGTTACATTATTCAAATAAATAAATAAATAAAGAAATAAACGTTGTTCTTATTCTCCTTGCTGTGGGAATTCTCCATTCTATTTCATTATTTCATAGGGAGTAGTCGTAATTGCTGCGATCTGTACGTTACACGGCATAAAGTATTATTCAACTAGTTCGAGTAATAATAACATCTCTACGGTTACATCGAGTGCTTGACCTACAAACAACGAACCGAACTCGTCTACATACATATATATATATGCATGCATATCGTGGAAAATACAAACAAACTTCGGTTTGTAGGTTAATTTTAGCGGTTTCTCTCCATTTCTCGTTATAATTTCGGCGTTTATACCTTCGTTCGGGACGGTGGCTAGTAAAATGGCATTGAACAAATACAAACCTCATTAACCTATATATTGGTATGCATAAATGTACGGGTTTCGTTGTAGAAAAAGCCGAATTTTGTGGGAACACGTAAAGAACGCGACGCTTTGCCCGTTTTATTCTCAAACGTCTTCGAATTCCTAATCTCGGTTAAGCCGGAAATGGACAGGACGCGCAAGGGTCTAACCTGTCACATAAATTGCTGTTTTACTTGTGATAAATAAGCAGATTTATGGAACGGGTATGCTGTTGCATTCGAAATTTCTAATATGAATGAAAAATAGACGAGGAACATTTAGTTTTATAACCGAACCTGGTGATGCCGTACGGGTACACGTCATTACTAGAGAGGATAAAGGCGGATGAAATTATTACTTTTTTTTGCAGAGATTAGACAGACTCGCGTTTTGTTGACCTTTGGCGAGGCGAATAGATACGACTCTATCAAGTCGCTGCAAAAAAGAAATAAGTCCATCTGCCTTTTTCATCTGTAGTCATTACTAACACAGCCATACATGTTACAGCATTCCGCTATCGAATTTTACTTTTACACATACGTAGTTTCGTTGTTCTATGTATTTTTGCTTGTCTTTCAAATTATTGCGTTCAGATGTTTGTCATATGTCACGATAATCTACGGAAATGAAGCGTGTTGAATTCTAGCTGCGGCTTATCGTCTCGATAAGCTTTGTTTATAAAACTCAAGCGTTGATTACATCGATTAACTTTTGTAAAGCTATGAAGGGTTCATCCATAATAAAAGAAGGTTTCTTACGTAACCAAGCAGTTTAAGTGGTAAAAGACGAACGAATGAAGTACTTTACATTGTGTAATTAACATCTGTTGATAGTGGACTGCATTAAATATTGAATGGAACAACGACATTTGACAATCTGCTGTCATAGAACGTGACCTGTTACATGGCATCCCCTTTTTTATTGCTAGAACTCAAAAAAAATACAAGAGAAAAAAGACGTTAAACAGTAGTACCAACTGTGGTGGTTCTAAGTAGGCGGGATATTCAAGTTAAAAAATATTTTACGTAACGCCTTAACAACATCTATGATTGCTTTCCTTTTATCCAATAGTAATTAGCGATAGAATACCAGAAATGCTTAATATGCTTGTATCATCCCAACGTTCAACCGCCTCATCGCTAAATCGAAAAACGCAATTTTTACAGGTCATCTATGTAAGCGCATATCACTAAAGTAGAGCCTTATAATACTCCGCAGATATGATTTTCTATTATTTTCATGTATACAATGCACTCCCAGTGTTTGCTTCGTTCCTGTCTACTCATCTTGCGTATAACTTCTTAAATCTAGGAAAATCTGCTATCTATGTTAGGCAAGTGTTTCGTAATCAGTTGCAAACGTCAGCGATTTTCTAGGGATATCCAATGCTAATGCGGGAAAATCTCCGAAATTAACTTAAATAACACTACATTCCCTAAATTTAAACCGAATAAGAGCGTTATCTTTGCATAAAACCACTATTTAGACATCTTCGAATTTATTGTAAAACATTTTACGCACAGGAAGAATATTCATGAATTCAGAATTACTTCAATTGCAGTCAAGCTGGAGAGCGAACTGGTTACAATTTGTAAGCAACATGCCATGTAATTCTTAAGAGGTACGAATAGCGGAAAAGAGATGGTGTGGATGTTTATGAATTAATCAAAAGCTTACGACGGCGCAGATTACCTCAGAAACTGACAACATTTGCAATAGTCAACTACCTACATTTAATGAAATTTTATTTAAATGGCAACAGAATATAATCATCGTAAACCAAAGTTAAAGAAGATGATCCTCGAGATCGGTACTTGGACTACCATTGTTTCTTGCCTAGTCAAGATGTTACAAAGAAGTGCAACAAAGCTTCACGCGGGGTAAGTAGTAAGTCGTAATGAGCATGGGTCTCCAAGCAAACGGTTTTGGAGTTTCAGTTCGGAGCATTACTGTGAGAAGAAGCTCCCTGCAATGGAGAACGAAACGTCGGTAGTTTTAACAGAGAAACGTAGTTCCTTTCAAGAAGAGGTCAATGACCATAGACGCGCAATGTGAATTTTTGTACGTTTAGGATTTGTAGAATTTTCAAAGCATATCTTCTTCCATTCCCGTCATCAAGGTTGCTGGTGATGTCTTTTATAACTGGCTCCAAGAAATTGAATGAGTCTCGTTTTCTGAGAGTTGACAATTGCAACATTTAGATAATTGCTGAATTTCTTCCTTTTGGAATCTCAACGTTTCAATATAAATCAGTGTGTAGTAACAGCCCTAAGATACTCTGGGAACGAAACATCGGTAGAAGCTACGACAACTACGGAGAGCAAGAGAATCGGTGATATCGACGACCGTGGAAGCCTACGTAACAGATTTTGCTGTACACTAATCGAGAAAATAACCTACAGGAACGAAGTATTTACGGCGAAGATGTCGCCGATCCTTGCCAATTATTTTCCCTTTTTACATTAAAACATATAAAATTATATTTTTGCCGTGGTACATCTACAAGCCAGTAAACCATACGTTACATTTCGAATTGACTTCTGCAGTGACTGTACTTTAAACTAAACAATGATGGATATGTTGGCGCATATTGAGACCACTATAGACAATAGATTGCATACTACACAATTATAAATGTCAATACGTCCTCATGTCAAGTCTGTTCGTACTATTGCTGGAATTGACAATTATGTATACGCATTACTAATTCCGTGTCTATACACGCTACGTATATTGGAATTAATAGTTGGTAGTTACCATTAACGTTAAGAGGCTGCTTTATTGCATTTCTGATCGCACGCAACATGAAAAATAAGTATTACTGCTTTACGTCTGTTGATGGCGTTTTTTCCTGGAGAAACGAAATGTTCCGCACCAATTTCAATTTTACCACGGCTAATTTGTTAATTGCAATTATAAGCTCGTGTTCGTTAACGTCTGGACAACTTAAATTGGTCGTAAAATGAAAATATCTCATTAGAATAAATGGCACGATGTCGTGCGATTATAATTGTGGTGTACAAACGGGATATTTCGACGTAGGCATCGGTTTAATTATCGCTTTCGAGAACATTATTATAAAGAATTTATCGAGCCTACGGCGCAAGCCGTATTGCTATCGGAGTTTTGGTACTTTTCGAGCAAGAATGCTTAATGGCGAATTAGATTTGGATTTTATAATCTTAAAAGTAAAGACTGGTTTATTTGACATTTGCATTGGATCTTAAACGTGTGTAAAAGCGATGCGCATATAATGCAATTAATCAGTAGATAGTAAGGCTGCAATGCTGACGTTGATCGTTAAATATGCATATCGTGTTAAGTTTTCCATATAGATGCAGCTATTATTGTAATTTCGTGTTTATCATCAACAAAAAACAAATAAGCATATGGTAATTGGCGGAATAGCGTTATTGTAAGTTGAAAAAATTTAAATTAAAAGGTATAAGCTTGCTAATTCCAACTAATTCGGAAATTTTCGCATTTGCGAATCAGTATAATGTGAAACTATACATATGAGCTGTATCGTTAATTGGCGCAGTCAGTATGATCTGACGAAATCAGTAGTATCTGGTTATCGTCGTTTGGGGGATTAACGTCGTCTAAAACTTTTTGACGGCGCGGCAATGATGGGAAGAACAACTTTGAAGATCTCTCCAGGAGTGAAGCGACTAAAAATCTCGTCAAAAGGCGAAAAAGAACAAACGAAACAAAAGTTGAAGAACGAATTAAAAAAATATGATCAAAGCATGATATTACTCCTTCCGTAAGGTGTCAAAGACTTTAATATGAAATCGTTCGAATGTTTTATAAAACGGATATTATCGAACATAGCTTTTTCTACAAAAGTTTTATTATTTTCGGTACTTTTAAGTAGATGCATCTTCGCATTATATGTTCACGTTTAACATTTACTCTGTACATGTTTGTGTATTATTAACGTTGTTATTTATTGCGATTTATGGTTTTTCTTTCCTTTAAAACGACTTATGTAAACATGTGTTTTATGTTAATACAAATAAAATATTATTGCTATCAGCAGGTAGTTTTGACTCGTTTTAAATGAGATTGACTTATGCACCAATTGGCCAATTTTTTTGTCTTATCGAGATTACTCTTAAAGCAAACATACCTGAAAATAATCTTCCAATTCCAAAGTTGTGGTGTTATCTTAAAAACGATATTATTTTAATAAAGTATACATCTTTATGTAATTGTGGGTATAATAACAATAATCTTGGTTAATGTAGGACCAATAGTATTTAAGTAGAAAATTTAACATGTTAAAATTAAAAACATTAAAAAAATTAAACGTGTTCCGTTCTGTAATTCCATTAGTTCAGATAGGCTGAATAGAGATTCTGATTGGAGGGCTCGTCCATATAATTGATTGTTATCTCTAAACACTATTTTGCAAAGCATGGAAATGTTGAATAATCAGAAATGCGTAGGACGGCCGATGACCGGTAACAATTAGCATTGTTTCTTCGAACGCAAACTAGCTTCAGATTCTGGCAATTCAGGATATGTGATCATTTCAGGATCCTTTTTGCGGTAATATTATTTGTTTCCGTGTACTTTACGAAATTAGCAGAGATTAGATAGGTTCGTCTTTGATTGACTCTCGGGGCAACCAGCAGGCAACATCATGAGACGAATAAACACGTGCACGGAAAGTGGCATCAACCATCAGTTCCAAAGTTGAAATGCTTAGTATGGTTTTCATTATGTTTCAGGTTTATCGGACGCTATATCTGGAGACGTAATCAACATCCTCACTTTTGAATGGCGTTTTACGCATAAATTATTAGCTGTAGGAAGCTTTCTGAAGATAATTCGAAAAGGTTGTTAGTTTATTTTCCTTAGCAAAACTTCCCATGGAACATTTTTTCAGATTAATGTTAACAAAGTGATCGTTATTGACGCGTTCGAGTACGCATTGTAGTCACATGACAAACATGAGTTGGAGTACTTCATAACCGAAGTAATTGAATATTTGTCATGAATTAATGTTGAATAAATCAATAAATTGATTATAACATTCCTCTCGTACCTGCAGCTCAATTTCTAATTAGAATTTACCGATTTAATTCCGCATAATCCTGCAAGTGCACGTATCAATTTCAGATAAAGCATGACAACGTTAATTTCTTTCATCAGTAAACACGGCATAATACAGCTTAAAGCCCGCTCACATTGCTAATTCATAATGAAGCTGATGCTAACGGGGACTAACCGTTGGTCGTGTACGGTCGCCGACAGTCAATTGTTAACTAATCTCGTTAACTTCGGTTTCGATTAGATCGTTCCTCTCTTCATCCCCTGTTTCGAGCGCGACGGTCGGTTCGTTTAGCCGGTAACTAAATTAAATATCTTTTAGAAAAATAGACGAGGCCGTGACACAACAAAGACCAAATTCAATTAAGTTTTTATGGCGATTCTTCGGATGGATTTTGCGCTAATCTACGGGAAGGACACGTTTAAGCCTGAATGGAAGCTGGAGGGCTAACGGTACCGAAAGGAAGGGGTTAATTTGGAAGGAAATCTTTGACATTGTTGGGCGTGGCAGAAAATTTCTATTGAATAAATTCCTTTTGTCTATATCGTCTTTGTTAGTTTTGTGAGATATCGCCCGTTTTCTTCTTGTGTGTAAAAAATAAAAAAAAAATAAACGAAAAAGCATTGCTTTAGTAACAAAATCATAAACGGAATATAAAAAACAAGGAAGACATTTACTGTTTTTTTTTCTTTTTGAAATTTTTAATCGAGCTAAAAGATTGTGACACTTCTATTATTCTTTTTTTGCCAGAGAGGGCACCCAAACATCTAATAAATGTTCCGAAAATTTACAACACCCTATACATCAAATAGATAAGGCAAACACGTCCAACGGACGCATAAGTCATCTCGTATACTAACAACAATCAGTCATGATTACTCCGCCGTGCAATCCTTGATAGTCCCGCGATAGCTTGCGAGGCAATTTCGAACGCTACCGCAAGCATTTCCTTCCGCTACAATTACACGAGATCGTCGATGATACGATCGGATCTTCCAAGCCGCCGGTCGAACGTTTGCGGCCGGTAGATGGCGTCGTCGTCAACATCTCATTGTGTCCGGACCTCCGGATGATGGATGCCGGCCGATGTGTTCTAATGTTTTTCATTAAAGCGACTCTAGAAGATTTATGGGCGACGGTGGTGAAAAATTAAAGGGCGACCAGTGTAGAAGCGCACAAGAGAGTCCCTCCGCACGCACGCGTTCTCGAAATGCCGCGGGGATCCATCGCCAGGGGGCGTAGACGTTGATTGACTTGCTTTCTTCGTCGTTGTTGATTTAAGGGAATTGTGGCGTTTTTATTCCTTTCCGCTAAGTAACCGTCAGTCCGATGATTTCGATTGACGAAACGCAGCCAGTATTAATTTGAATACCGATATTTTGTTTTATAATCGAGTCCCCGGATGAAGCGAAATTTAAAATAGGGAGATAAATCGGTTTAAACGGAAGCTAAAGATTTATTAGTCTTCAATATTTGTTGGAAGATGTACTTGCACGAACAGTATAAACAACAGATAAATAAGAAAGCGTAACATGTATGAGAATTTGAGGTCAATTATAAGGTTTTTCGGAGCAGCTATGTGAATAGTCGATGAACATCCAAGACAGCGCATTTCTATTGGTTATTTACTGAGCTGCTCCGGAGCGGTTGCGTCCGCTGAATGTGGCCATTGTTTCCGTTTGATATGTCTGGAGCATAAGCTAAGTTTAAATAAAATATACTTCTATCCTCTGTTTGAATGTAATAGCTTCAAAATAATGATACGTAAGTAAGTGTATTCACATCCTTCAACTAAGAATACATTTTTATGGGTGTAGACAAGACATCCAATAACATTATGCTTAAGCATGCCTAATGTGTTCATTATAGATATTTGTTCCGTAAAAGTCGCCTTAGATCAATAAACGAAGTAATGGTAAATAACATATAAGCATCGACAACCTCCGCACCACGCCACAGTCCTTGCGATCATTATATTATTAAACGAAGTAATACAATGGTTTTGTCATACGATCATTTCGTGTTGAATTGGGGTCATTCGACATTTATCGCTTGTAATAGAGTGAGCGTTCGCAATTCGATACGTTGACGAACCCTTCTCGATATCGAAATATAATAAATTATTGGAACACTTCGAGCGAAATCGAATACGGCTAAGGCGATATGGAACAATTAACGCGATCGGATTAAATAGAAATATCATTGTTGATTATGTTGAAAATGTTTGGAAGGAAGAGATTATTATTATTATTTATATTTTTTCTGTTGCTATTAATTGTTGGTAAATCCTAGAAATTCACAACCTAAGCAGCTCCTGTCATGTTATGTTTTTTTTTAATGATGACATTATGTTATCATTTAAACTGGAATAAAATAATGTTTGCCGATGATCTTAAACCTCCTTTCGGCAATAGAAGCTCCAACTGATCACCTTTTCCCGTTTAAAGCGGTTAAAAAAACTGTATGATCAAATGCAATGTTGTAATATATTCAGGCAAAACATATCCTGTGTGTGTTTATTTAAAGGTTGCATGAGAATACGAGGTAAGATGGAATCGGGAGACAAGTCAGAGTATGGAAGCGAGTAAATCTTGAATACAATTTGACAACAATGTTAGGCCGTTTTATTTGGGTTTTTAGAACTTGTTAAGTAATGCGAGGACGAATGTTTGGTCTTACTGTAAAAGAAGTGTGTGAAATGACGTAGTGTGTAAATGACGTACTGTAAAAGTGTGTGTGACGTACTAGTTAGATGAGGACGGGAACATAAAAAATCCTTTTAATGAAAAGGACCGTTCGGTTGAAAAGGATCGAGTCGAAGGATCTTTGGGACGAAATGGGCGTGAGTGTAAATCAACTAAAGTATTACCGATGAACGGGGGTGCTGACTAGTGGAGACCTTATCATCGTCAGAAAGAAGCAAAAATGTAACCCCGAAAATATGTTTCTCGACTGCCGTTGTGTACGTCCCACCAATGTTAATATTTTCAAGAAAAAAAAAAAGACGGGAGAAGTGCATGAAGGTGGATGTATTATGAAGGAACTCTTTTTTACTTGGCTTCGCAGGTTCGTGGAGTTAATAAGCGGGGATATCAAATACTTTTAATCCTTGATGCCCAGAAGAGGCAAATTAATGCCATTAACTAACTTCTATCAAGATGAGGTTCGCAAGAGTTATGAGCTTCCGTTAAGCCACACCATTGCTTTGCCAGGCATATATTTCATCAACAAGTCAGTTTCGGAAAAGTGGAATCTATATCCACTCTTACTTCAATTCTTGCAGCAGATCTAATGCTTGAACTAGACCTACTTTGTTTTATATTGAAGCATCTTTCTGCAGAATTTTGAAAAAGGTCTATAAATTTATACATTTATATAGATTATTCTTATTTAGGATAATACCTTAATCCTTGTTTTTTTTTGCATTGAGTTATTGTAACTAGTTGTTATAGAAAATGAAAGGTATTGTATTCAAAAAGTCTAACTCCTCGTACTTTGTATCCAGCCAGCCCTGCAACCAGATAATACGTCGTAGACGTACAAAAGGTAACAAGCCAGTATATATAAAAAATTATTTATATGTTTGTTTTGCTAATCAAGCCTTTATTTCATTATTACCAATTAAAGGCTGTTACAACATATACAGTTGTTATTTTTAAAAGTTTTATAATGTACAGAAATGCAAAATAAACAGTTTTACGGGAAGCTAAATTATTTTCATATTTATATAGCTGTCTTGAAATCAGCTTAAAGGTTAAATATTAAGCGTCTTTATTTCGTATTATGCATCTAAATACAACAAGAATACATTTGGTTACAAAATTACGAAAAGCTGAGAAGAGGTTCAGCAGTATAACTTGTTATTCTCCGTTTTTAATTCTAATCCTTAAGTATAGAAAAATGACACATATGAAAAGCCTGCCTAATACTCTGTGATGAGATCCCTAATTTAATAAACTACAACAAAAATAATGGTATTGCATTAAACAACATATATGTAATTATCGCTAAGCTGTGCATCTGAGCGTTGCAAGTGACAAACATTTCAAATCGCTGGGGTTGAAGTTAAAAGTTCTTTTATTATTTTTGTGAGAAAAATTTCGTACCTTTTCTTCAACTATCCCAACTCAACCATCATCTCACATGAAGCATATCTTTTAAGTAGTTAACATTTCGAAGAAGGCAGTAGCCTGAGCAGCAGAAGTTAACATCTTTGTTCCTATTTTATGGGTATTTGTAAAAAATTTGGTAATGTTCTCTAAATAAATTAGATTTATATAACTCAAGATCTTGGTATATGAATTGAAGCCAGAAAACTATATAGAATTTTTAATTTTTAATTAAATAATAATCGTAATGATTATAAAATTGAAATAGAGATTGTAATACATTTCTCTCTTTTTATTCGTTTATAACTACCGCTAAAGAGTCTTGCAACTTTCCATTTCATCTTCTTAAGAGATTAACTTTCATCATTTAACAGTATTTCTCCCGTTTTTTCCTGAAAAATTATTACCGGTGTTTTTATGTTGAAATCGTAATAAAATAATTGGAAATTTTACAGTTGTTTTCTTCTTTTGTTACAGTTACCGAGGGCCCAGTTTTATGGGCAATAAAGAAGACTTCCGGATAGGGACCAATAAGACATGAAGATGATTGGTAAACTTGAGGTAAATTTATTTAAACATTTGAAATATGAAATATGCGTTTTGTTTTTTTTTTCTTTCGACTTTTTGTTTTTGTAGTGCATTGATCGCTTCGTATAAGCTACAATTTTTATTATTAGCATGTTGGAAATTCCCCAGAATTAGTTTCTTTTTGTTACTTTTATTTTCCGCAAACATCCTCGCTGTTTTGCGTGACAAATGCAATGAACATTGTAGAGTTTCTAGATGTCGAACGGGCGTAAACGTTGTTGCCGAAGTTGTTTACGGAACTAGTTCGACCACTCGTTTCGGTTAGTTGTCCGGGACTGGTCCGCATCAAAAGAAAGCTCGTTCGCAATAAACTGTCTATAACGTTTTATTGACATTGGTTCTCGGGCGATTGCTCCGGCACTTATCTGATTGGCAACGGACGCTCAGAAAGTTCGGTTGGAGCGTTCTCACGCATCCCGACGTTGGAAGAGAGCTGACGTTATTTTCGGGTGTTTTATATGTATAAAGTTGCTATCGGGCCATTAAATGACTGGAAAACAAATGATCTACATGTTGCAGCCAAGTTGTCCGTTCAAATTTTTAAATAGAATAAGGAGGTTGATGCATTTTCATTATGTCCTACAAACCTTATTGTCATTTGAGACATTAACGTGCGCTTCACTTTGCAAAGCACGGAATCCGAAAGATAAGCCGGATACGAAGGAAAGGTCGGAAAAAGAGTGCAAATCTGTTAAATAGATAGATGGGTCCACCTAGCCGCTCGGTTTTAATAGATTTATTGATGTAATACGAATAGATGTTTACGTTTCGTGTTATTTCGTAGGCGGTAAAAGTGGATACTTGTAAATATCCTTCTTAACAGGGATCAAACAAAACATGTTGGAATTAAAATCTTTTTTGCGTCATTCGGTCGTACGTTTGACAATGCGGAAACAACTACTTCAATGAATGCTTAATGAAAAATTTAAAATCTTAGTAATATATAGGGTGCTTCATTTTAAATAACAAAGCTGATAGCTGTTTCCGGCGCGCATATGATGTTAGCTCTAAAATAATTTTCGAGGACAGCAATCAACTAAGGGATACAAAATGATTTACTCCTTCTTTAAACCAAAATAATGATAATATATCACCGCGTGATATTGCTGGAATTACTCGAGGTAGATGCAATGCGAGCAGATTAACTATTAGTCAACGGACAAGTTTCTGTCTTCCCGACATTATCAGCATTGCCGCGAGTGCTTTTTTGCCTCATTCCTCTGTTTGCCTCACGGTTTTTATGTCACCATCTAGGCTAATAAATATACGTCTGTTGCTTAGAGAACAGTAACAAATACTGGGTGCGGATGCCAAACTAGTTCCCGAGTAGTTCTTGGACTATTTATACCAAGGTATTGCACAGAGCATGAACGCTTTGATAGCTCCATATCTAAGCGATTCCGACAGGTTTGCCATGATTTTAAAAACGCAAAAAAATACCCGGAAACAATAATCAAAATATTGCTATTACTCCCTAATATCACTCTCGGCAAAAACAATGTAAGGAGACTAGCTAGTGGATGTGCTTCTGCTTATGCGGCGTCATAAGCTCATTGTACTAACGGTAATTCTGTGGATTTCACTCGAAAACGGAACAGAATTCTATCTACACATCTCCATTTCCGGATCGAATAGCCGAATAGATTTCGCAGACTATCCGAAATAGACAAACTCGATACCCATTATCCCGCCGATTCGATATCCTCGCCCTATATTTATGGAAAATTATTGCCGATTGTACTAAGTAAGAAGTGCGGAGTCCGGGGTCCGTTCCAGATAAGATCTGGCGGCCTTAAATTGCGAGATTAATTAAAATTCACTTACTCCAGTTTCGCGATAAGCGATCCGATCTGGAACCGTACACTGTAACGCGGCTAATTCGCAAGCCGACCGGGAAGTGAAAATGGGAAGGGAAAAAACGAGGAATTAACTAATGTAGGACACCATTCCAAACTACTAAATTATTTATGCGGCCGTGTTTACGATCGCAATTTATTAAGAAAGCGTCGCGATAAATTACTTTACGAAAACGGATTAAAGGAATATAGAATTAGCTTTGGAAAATACAAATTGTCGAGTAATGCTCGCGATAGTTTGGATGCTTTTAAAAGTTGCCGTGTCGTTTTATGCGAAATGTTAAAAATCTTTCGGCTGTTAAAATTGAAGGATTTTTTGGTGATTGAATATTTGAAAAATATAGAAAAAGAAAAACAAATAAAATAAAATAAAGAAAAAAAAATGAAAACAAGCACCTTAAAAAAAAAACTAGAAGCAGTTTTGAAGTGTTCGATTAGAAAGTCTAAAAGGTATTGTCTATTTTGTTCTACATTGCTTCCCACAAGAAGACAAAAAAGCTGGAACTGTGAGTGTTCGCACCTGAAGGCTTTCACTATATGCGGATACCTTGTTTTTGCGAAATTGTAAAATTGGATCCATTGTTTAAGTGATAAGGAGCTAACATTTTCTAATGACATAAAGTCCTTACCTTACGTATTCTACATCAAAAAATAAGATAAAAAAATATATTTTTTTAATGTTTTATTTATTTAAACTAACTAACCCTCAAACTTTTTACCATTGTCGTTAGTGCACGTACACAATTTATTTCTGCTATTAGCAAGTTAATTGAGGATACGTATTGCCCACTCTTCTTCAGATTTTAATCATTGTTCGTAAGAAAACGAAACAAACAAAATTCTGTTGACAATGGGTTCAGTATATCCTTTTCTTTTCAGAAGCTGCAGTTGATAATGTTATTAACTACATCATAAATATCTGAACGTCTTAAAGCGAGAGATCTTTGGAAATATTATTATTCTTTGTCTATTTAGGTCTACAATTACCGATGTTATACGATGTATACGATGTTTCTTTTTTGCTTAATAATTATCGAAAGGACATTTTTTCTATGAAATTACTATTAAACTTATGAAAAATTCTTTAATTTTATGTATGTTTCTGCCTACTCGGCGTCATCAGTGTGGTTTCGAGAATATTTTTTTATCTCTACCTTCTATCGCTGTTGCCTCATAGTTAATGCCACAACTCTCAACACGATAAACTCGACGATTCTTGATGTCCTCTAGCATCAAAGAAACGCATGTCTGCTGTTCCGGAAGCAACGACATAACCCGGGTATCGTTCCCCAAATCATCCTTTGAGTAGTTCTCTGACTGTTTAACAATGAGATGGCGACGCTGGTAACGCTTCTCGAAACCACGCTGATGACGCCGGGTAAGCAGAAACATGTCCTTGTGTTAGAGTGCTTTTTTTCTCTCCTTTTGTTGCCGTCGCCGTGAATTATTCCATCAATACCATGAGGAAGCTAAGCTATCTTAGCATTATATATTATATATTATATTATATATAATATAGTATATTTGGCTGTGAAAAAGTATGTTTATTTTTAAGTTTGAAATTATACAATTTTGGCGAATGCGCCAGTTCAAAGCAAGGAATTTACCAGCGGAATAATTCCGAATAAAAACTCACTTTGTTTCGCAAGAAGTTAATATTTTGACAGCTATTTATAAATTATATGATTTTATAGCCTATTAACGTACAGTCCATCGCATTTGAAATAATTCCAAATGCTCAAGCTTCGCCTAACCATTCCAGTATTTAAGTTATCCTTAGATTTATGGAATTTAAGGGGTCTGCTTCTCCTTCGCTACGCTGCACCATTTAAATTAATTTATTTATTTTAATTGCTCGAAGGGCTTCTACATGTCGACGGATAAAACGGTAGTAGTAAATCTATGAACTCGTTACGCGCTGAATCTTTAATGTTCGTCCGCGTTTCTCCGGTTTTCAGCGCTAGCATGTTCCTCCTATCGCTGCTGAATTGCTTAGCTTTTAACACTTAACACATAACCTAGCCTAACCTAACTGCGTGCGTTGCAATGTTTGAGCTGTTTTTATTGCCCTGTTTGGACGCAGCTGGTCCGTAGAACGGGCTGTGCGAGTAGATGTCGGATCGAGCAAGCGCCGGTAGCGGATCGGGAGTCGTTAGTGTCGATGATGGCAATGTTGAAGCAAGATGATGTGATGGGACGATCGCGACGAGAGGAAGATCAGGTGTTGCATAATGTGGAAGACGAGAGGCGGACCGCCGTGGGTCATCTATGAGACGTGTAGTCGGTCATCATCAACTCTATCAACAGCATCGGCAGGACCATCATCCGACCACTAGCGAGTCCTCGGTCGACACTCTCGCCACCACAACTACCACCGGTTCTCAACATACAGGTAAATATTATAATTTTAATTAGTCTCTAATACTATGAAATGAAAGAAAATTAGAAGTATTGATTGTTTAATTAATTTGTCGCTATCCATACATATTTTGTTAAGCGAGAAATATGCGACAAAGTTGAACTTCCAACCTTCTTTGTATTTTTTTTTAAATAGTATAGATGTTTTCTATTAAAAAAAATTAATTGCCTATATTTTGGTGAATCTATCAAAATAATGTGTGTTCTGTTAGATTGATCAGTAAATTACTTGTGTACTTGTTTTAATATTTATGAAAGAGCTGTCCAAGCAAGCCCTGTTGACTAAAATCACCATCTACTATTCTGGCGGAGGTGCCCGTTTTCAAAGTGTAAGTGCACCGAAAGTTGCTGATCACTCGGTGTCACTAATGTTATTTTTAACAAACTTTAATTAATACTTCCTACCTCTTTGTAAATTTAACAATTGACCAAGAATCGTTTTTAATTGGCTATAGTTTTATTTAATTTGCTCTATTTCCCTTCATTGCAGTATACGCGGAGGTAGTCGAGGTGGAGGAATATGAACTTGGTTCCGATTTCGAGTCGGAGGCGGCGGCCGCTACAATCAAGCTGACCTCCCGTGGCCGCCACCACGCCCACAGCCCGGCTGGGACGCGACGACGGTCGCGTGATGAGACGAAAGAAGAAATACAAGAGGACGATGAAGCCACTCTCAGAGAGCTGCTTATTAGGTACCCCCCAGTCTACATCAAGCTCTCCTCTTCTGACCGATATACGTATTATACGTCCACTCACTATCTCTTTTACTATTATTACTACTACTACTGCTACTCTCTCATTATCGTTCTGACACGTAACGAACATACGTAGAATACCGCAAATCACACACTCCGCAAACACACTAACTAACGATATGTAGATATGTAATATACGAGACGAGACGAAGGAAAATATAAGTTTGAGATCGAAGTTATCGGGAACGAAACTGAGTTCTGGAATCATGACACAGATAGATAAACCTGTTATTTGTTGAAGCATGTCCAAATCGTCGTGTCGAGAAACGCTGTTACCAACTAGGTTAAGTTTAATCTTTTATTACCGAAAAACAAAGACTAAAATTGGTTGTCTCTACGTCGTTAAAATTGCTCGTTTTTCGGAAGGTTTTTTCGTATTTAAGGCTAGCAAACCGTCCTGAGTTTACTCAACCCTCCTATGCTCACGTTCTCCTTGTCACAATTTTAGGCAAACAAAGTTCGCTTTGTTTGCTTAAAACTTTTACCAATAGTCCTATCAAATTAAACTTCATATTAAGTATCAGTAGAAGCAACATCACATGTCATAAAGAACTAGATGGCAATTTGCTTTGGGTGAGCGATGGTATTTCTATCGAGTTAGATTTGCAAGAATCCATAAGAAGGTTCCATTTCTTAAGCATAGGTAATCTATCTGTGTTCATATAAAAACCTCGGGGTATCCTTGACATCTTTACAGAAAACCATTAACAGACTATTAGCAAGATGAATTCCGCAAGATTTCTTTTAATATGAGCGTTTCACGTAAGACATGCTTCGATAATTTCAAGAGCATTCATTAATGATAACCAAATCAACTTGTAAAAATTAATATGTTTGTACTTATCTACATATCTAGTCATTATATCTCAATTACTCGTGGAACTTGTACCGTAATAACAAAAAAGCAACACGAAACATGGAGTTTCCTGCATTTTTGATTTGCTTCGCGTTTTTTTAATTTCACTTGTATTATACGGTTTCTTCTATCGGAAAAACGTATCAAGAAAAACTGGATTTATCGATTTTCCACAAATTTTAAAGTTATCTTTGAATAATGTATCACACGAATTGACCTTCTAACTGTCTTCTGTAACATGTATTATTTATTACGTTTGTGTACCCAGAAATAAACATTTTATTCGCTAGCGTAACGTCGTAAAACTACACTCAATAAAATATAAACTTTAGACACGTGACTTTGTTTTTACCGTGTTACGCGTTCCTAAAATAAATGTTTTCTATAAAGTTTCCGTTTCTTTTCCTGCTGTTTTATTTTACTATCGAACATGACATTTATTTTCAGTGTTATTGATTTAGTAGTCAAAGTGTATGTAATACGATTTTTGCCATCATCCACAAACACCACCATCAACAATAACACCCTACTACCACCACCACACAGAAACAGATCATCACGAGCCATCGTTTGATGTTTCTTAAATTTGAAACCTGGCCTACACTATTATGACGTGCAAGGCCACAGTTCAACCCAGATTTTTGCTTTGTATAGAGGATTCATGTCAGAGTCTCATCTATCATTGTAAGCGTTGCGCAAAGGAGAGCAAGTTAAGCTTTTGTTTCTTTTGGGATGTGGCTTTGGCTTTTCGAGATCATCAAGCTTTCTACTGCATTACTTCCGGCCGTGCAAGTTAACTCTGGCGAAGTACCACTTTGAGAACAAGTGAATCCTCTATATTAAGCGGCAATGTTATTAGTTGCATTTTCTTTTTTTTTTTGTTCATTTGAACATTTTATAAAAATACAAATGGCACGCACCCTGATGGGCTGTGTTTCCAAACTATAGGTGGAAGAATCACAGTGGTCTTGGAGACGATGATGTTCATGCAGAGTCGCAGTCTCGAACTTCACTTAGTCTTGTAGATTCGTCAAGAGGTGAAAGGGGAATTCGGAGGGTTACAGGATACCTGGGGAGGTGTCCACTGTAGTTTGGAACACAGCCATGGTATCCTTACCTCCCAGGTATTGAAGCTTCTCGCAGTAGGTGCTTGGTTCAGGTCTTGTTTACCCTCTTGTTTGTGGGTGTGCATGATTATCGTTGCGGAGAGCCACGATTCTTACTCAAAACGTCTTTAATTCACGCTTAAAAACCGATGGCGTTCTGATTCTAATTCGGCTCACTGCAATGATCTTTACGACGATGTCTGTAGATGTTTTGCATGTTTGAGCATGATTCTCTTCTCTTATCAATTAACCATTCATCCATTCATCATTTCTCTCGCATGAATTTAGAATTTAAGAGCATGATCGATGTAGACAAATTAGTTCGCATGTTTTAGAAGAAGAATTTTTTTTTTATTAAATATAATAAATTCTCTCGGATAAATCTGTATATAAATTAAAATGTATAAAATAACATGTGTATATATGTAAAATACGGCACGTTCAAATTCGAATATAATTGCATGATACGTATCGAATTTTACTGTATTTAACGTCATCTTTCGAAGGAAAATTTCATTATTTTACTTTGTAAAATCGCACTACTTTTTCTATATGTAAGCTATCTTTTTAAATTTTAGTCTATGTGCTAATATAAAGTTTTCTGTATACTTATTAACATGATTGTGATTGGCTATTTTGCACGAAATATACAGAGTAAAATGAAAATTTAATATCAAATAAATGTGATAAATATTAGAATATGATGAATGAAGAATGCTTCGAAAAATTAATTTTGCAGGGTGAACAACATTTAAAATTTTAGGAAAAAAATTGAAAGTGTTAATATAAAGTTTTTTCATAATAAACTTAAACGAGGATTGTTGTCTTAGTTATATTTCCCAGCGTATAGATGCAATAGCAAACAGTAGATCGATCTATATTTTTCTGTAAGGATTGATGCATCCTTTCATTCTTTCAAATCGGTTGCCATTTTAAAGACATCTACTGCTTGTTCCGGCAACTCGATGTTTCGTTGCTTTAAAAATTCGATCGACTTTTGAGCTCTACTTAGAACCCATTTACCACAATGGAGGATGAACGGAGTTATTGTGAATGAGCTTTTTGGAGCACGGCGATCACTTCAGCTAAACAAATGTTTCAGTTCGGAGCAACAATTTTTGTTGAGCTCCCACTATCGAATTGGTTCAAAGTTTTTCGACACAACTTAAAACGAGCCTCTTTTTGCTCGTCAGTTAAGAGATCCAACGGTAAACTTTCTCGACGCTAATTCATCCGGTAGAATCTTCCAAATTGAGAGCTTTGAAATGCCTCAATATCTCAATTTCGCGATATGTTACATCTTTCTTGATCAATTAGCAAACAGCAACGATGTTTTTTTTTTGAGCGATTGCCGTCTTTGATGGTCCTAAAATGGTATCGTTAAGATTGATACGTCCACGTTGGAATTTCTAATACCAAGTTATCGGTAGATGAGGCGCTATATTTTCCTTCATATCATCGAGACGTTGTTGAGATAATTTTCTTGGAAAGTTGTAAAATGTTAGTAGGCGGGACATCTTTAAGCAGCTTATATAATGTATGTTTTAGAAACTGACCGTAAGAGACTTTTCGTTACATCGGATCAAGTATGCTTAGTTAAACATGTCGTGCGTGCTCATAATATCAGTACTGAAAATGTTGGCGCTTTCATAATATTACGTAAACATCATTGGGTAATTATATTTTTTGAGAAAAGCCAATAAGACTCATCGCTAGTAACTTTGAGAATAATAAGGACGGAGTAATAATCTGCAACTAAGCAAAAACGTTTTGTTATACGTGCCCCGTATAGAACCCTTCATTATTCATATTAGTATGTTTTGTGTATTGCGTTGATATATATATATATATATATATATATATATATAGTGAAAAAAATCATTGCACCCTCTCTATCACAACATATAAAAAATGTTGTATGTAAAAGTATCTACTTGTTTTTTTGTTGACTTGCTTTGGTACGTCTAAAGTCGCCAAAAAGTTATAGATAATCACCATCGACAACTACTACCCAATTGAAACTTAGCAAACCTATAGTTGCTTAAGAAAAAAAAATTAGTTAATTCTTGCAGAGGCCAGAGATCGATTTATCTAGCTTATCCGGTTGTAGTCTTTAAAAAAGAAACAATGTTGAAGTTTCCTTTACCGTCATTGTTAAGAGTAAATGAGTTTATTTGATGATGCAAAAAAAAAGAAAAACGTCGATTTTGCTTCTAATTCTTCCTGGCTAATAAAAGAGGTTTCGAAGAAATTCAGGTTGATTTATGAAACCGGATCCATCCTGTAAACATCGAGATAATCCCGAAAAATAGGGATGTACGACAGTTTCTACTTGTGAAAGAACTACTTCACTTAAAACGTGTGTCGAAAGTCGATATAAATAATTTATTTTTGAGAAAACAAGTTTATGCTTCTAGCGTTGAAAACGAACCAAAAACATTTACACTAAAGCTACATAGCTCGCTTATTTGAAGTTACTCACTGGCAAAGTCTATTCATCGAATTGGTAACTTGCTTTCAAGTATCAGTATTTTAACAAGTTCTCGTGCAATTTGCGAACTTCACAAACATTTTACGGTCTGATACTTGAAGTGAGTAATATCTAGTTCGCAAACTTGCATTAGCTGTCGATATCATATTTACCTGAATTCGGTACGCTGCTAACTTAGCGTAGCACCGGAAACTTTTGATTGAAAATGACTTGACGCGGTTCTACCGCACTTAAACCGCTTCTATGCCCTAGAACAATTAGAATTTTGCAAAAATAGAAATAAAGTATACGGGCGCTGAAATTAATAGCGAGATGTTGTGTTCGTGGTTGATTTTTAGAACGATCTAGCGTTAATCTGAGGATTGTTTTCCGTCTTACTTTTCGATTTAATGCAGTAGACACTTAAAATATAGTATTTTGGTGAATTTTAACACAGATGTATAGATGAAAAAAGGGTGGTTAACTCCAATTAAGTGGGCCATTTTATATCGTTTATTTAAGTCGGGGCTTTTATTATTTTGGTCTTTCTATTTATACAATATCATCGATATAATTTACAGAATGTTTCCATAACAAGATCAAGAAGTATTAACGGAGCAGCAACGGTGGCATTGATTTCGTTAACGTAAACGTTAATCACAAATTAAAGTTTAAGGATTAAATTAATTACTCTTTATGTATACATTTTGAATTGATTTGATTCGTGATTATTTTAAATTAAAATTACATTTAAGACGTAATTACGAATTAATTTAATTGATGACTTAAGTATCAAATTAGTGATATTCACAAGATTAGAGTAATTAGAGATTAATGCGTTAATTCGCCATTAAATATTTAATTCATTTTCTGCGCTTTAGCATTTTCAAGATTATCAATAAGATTGCACAGAAATTGAAAACTTTCATTGTTGTAAGCATCAAAAAGCTTTCAAGGTCCGCTTCAGCGCGTGAGCCTTGCCACAGGCGAATATCAACTGCAGTGGAGGCCCTCTCAGTTAGTTTCGCCTCCGGCGCGATTTACACGTTGAGTTAACGCGCTGATTGTTGTCTAGCACCTTTTCCTCTCCTGAAGAAGCCCCATATGATTGTTGGCGAAACGTCGACATGACACTATTTTTAACTGACTCTGGCCGTAGAAGCCAACGTTTTTATTTAATTACTATAACCGTTAATCTACCTCCATAATCAAGATTAATCGAAACAAAGAGATAGTGCTGGGGCCATCAATATCAGAATGTGAAAATTCATATTACAAGAAGATCAATTATAATTTCTGTGGCATTAATGTTTTCACGCGAATTGTCTTGAAAGTACAATAAACAACTATTTAAATATCTTTCTTTCTTATAACAAAGCGGCACGGGCAATACACATATAAGTCATCTTTAGTTAACGCATTAGCGCTTAAAATAAGATTTAATTAACTGATTTTAATGGGCGAAGTTGCCGATTATGGTATATAAGTACAAGAAATCAATTCAGTATAATGCGCAATGTTCCCATTCGAAACTATCTATTTTTACCGTCCTCACGCATTCAGTACATACCTTTCTTTATTTTGCGCATGTCTTAGCTTTGCTTTCACGTAGTATTTTATGTTTTGTTGTTTACATTTGTGCGTGCGGCTTCCCTATAGTACTTAAAGCACTGTTTCTACGTGACGTTGCATCTTGTGCGTACCCAGCGCGGGTTGAGTGAGTCGTCACTAATCTTAACATGCGTCACTCTTGTGTTTCACGCGGCCGACAGTCTGCAGAAGCAGGTGAGCGTGATGAGCATGAATCTGAGCGCAAAACTGGACGAGCTGCAGCGCGGCGACAGACACCTGGAGACGACGGTCGCCCTGTGCGAGATCCGCAGTCAGCTGCAGGAGCTCACCAAATCGGTAGAATCGTGTCAGTCGGAGGTGTCGGAGGTGAAACGGGACATGGTGGCGATAAAGCACGAGCTGGACACCGTCCAGCAGGTGAAGGAGGAGATCGAAGAGCTGCGGGAGTACGTGGACCGTCTCGAGGAGCACACGCACAGACGAAAATTGCGTCTTCTCGAACAGGTTGGTTCATAACGAAGATTCTATGACGCCATTTGAAACGCGCGAAAGGCAATTTAGCCAAGTATGCGGTGCTAGTTGTTTTGACTGTTTTACTTGAATCAAGAATTGCAATAATTTCTCCGTAGCCTCTAGGTTTTGCCTCGTATGCAACGCTATTTTGAGTAAAGCAGCGTACGTTAGGAAAAGATGCATATCCCGGCATTCACCAACTTATAGGCTACGGCTACCAAACGACTCGAAGGGATATGTAGTTTCATAGCGATCGATGCAACGTAAATAAAAGGGGATAATCCCCGTTGCAGACACTTGTTATCACGCTCAATAATATGTTTTTCCCTAATTTTACTCTTTCTTCACGAGGCTTTCTTAATCAACGTCGAGAAGGCTTTACGTCAACATCGTTCCCCTTGGCGGAAGCGGTTTTACCATAATTAATTATTAATGAAATGGCGTTAAAATGAATAAACACGCGCAAATTGGAAGATTACAATATTTAGATGACCAAAGTAACGATTGATTTATTCAATTTTGTCTGTACAATTGCCAAAGTTAGCATTTTTTTTTTTGCCAATATTATCTTTACGTGTAACAATGTAGAGACAAGTGAATTACCCAGTCGAAATAAGCTTAAAGAAACTGTAACGATCCGTTAACCGACGAATATTTTATCAATCTTGCGAGAGGTAAACTCGTAATATCCAATT
The DNA here is from genome assembly GCA_020654165.1 of Oryctes rhinoceros. NCBI lineage: Eukaryota > Metazoa > Arthropoda > Insecta > Coleoptera > Scarabaeidae > Oryctes > Oryctes rhinoceros. Next base: position 18,616,374 of record JAIOKQ010001012.1, read on the forward strand.
TGAATTTGATTCGATTCGATGAAACAATCTTGAATACGGCGTCGCGCATACAGACAGAACGTTCCCCGCCGTAATATGATTACGCTCGATGCTGGGGATATTCCTTCCGAAATGTACGTCGACATTATTGCCAATTGGTCGTCTTATGCATTATCGGCCGCTATCCTACGAACTCGCCTTCGAACGCTAGCGACACAAAAAACCCCAATAATAGATCTTTCACTTTGTCGCCGCCGATCGAACGCGATAAATTTAATCCAATTCTCGTTATTTTATAACGGACGAAAAAGCGGAGGAGGAGGAGGAGGGTGGAAGTGGGGGCGTAAGGATGAAGCCGGGAAGCTTCGGCGTCAGCGTCAAGCACCGCACCGACTGCGATCCTCCTTTCGTTTGAAATTGAAAAACGTGCAACGGGAAAGCTGAACTCGCGTTAAAGGTTTTCACTCGTCCTTTCGTTCTCGGTTAAAAATCATCGTCGGGGCAAATTGAATTGGCGACGCGTTTCGTCGAAACAAAAAACTAGCGCGCAACGATAAAAGAAGTCCGCGGTGACAAAGGGGAATCGGCGCTGGGCTGTACGGTAGAACCAATAAAAGGAAACGCTCTACCGATTGACTGGAGCGTCGGCTGCACGGGGTACGACGCGGACTAAGCTCGCTGCATTCGAGATAAAATACAATAGAGTATTCGGTATTATTTGAACGTTCTAAATGAAAGCGTAAGAAGGATGCATCTTTTTTGAAAACAAATTAAGAAAACAGCAAGGTGGTTAAATAGAAAATTATCCTGACTGAAAATTAAAACAAATCAGCGAAGATCATGCATGCACATTGGCAAATCCAACAGAGAATGGATGTTGCTATATTAAAATTAAGACATGTAAAATCGCTATCCACAAATACCGTTCGGACAACTGCGAGATTTTATATTACATTGATATTTTTTCTGACCTATTTTTCTTAGACTTTTTTCGTCAGATCCTAATATTTTTTTAAGGACATGCTTTGATAGAACTCTTGGACCTTATTTCCTGAGACGACGATCGTCTATATTCCGTTCATAAAGTTTTCTTTGTTGAAATTAAAAATATTTCAATCAAAAAATTCCTTAATACACCGCATAACGTTAAATCTTTACAAACGGATCGCTGCCTTTGTTATTAAGAGAGCAATGCAATTATTATAGTCGGGCCACGGCACAAATGCCTTTGTTCACTGCGACCTTAGTAAGAAGCCTTTGTGTGTGTTATAATAATAGATGGAGTCTGTTTCCTTCAGTTCGATAGATGCAAGAAACGGCTTATTGAAATGTTGTCGTGTGAGACTGAAGGCACACGTTTGCATAGAATGTGTCGCGCCGTCTTCAGATCATCTTTGCAGAGACGCCAGATTTGTTCTTCCGGTTTTCCTAATTTAAATAAGCGACCCGCATTTGTTGACCACTCAGAAATTCCGCTAGTAACCTAGGCTTCCCTTTGTCGGACAATAGCGTTGTTACGCTGTCTTTAGCGAACTCGCCTTTGTCCTGGAATACTTTTTAGGACCAACGAAAGGTATTTTCTCTGCTTCTTTATCTGCCTTTTTATTTCATTCAGTCCCTTGGTGACGTGGTTATTTCTTTTTCTAAACGACTAAAAGTGGGTGGAATATTTCCCAACTCAACTATCCAATAATTTTCCGGACAACATGAACGGGCGAGAGTGTTTAATTAAAGATTGAAAATGCCGAAATTACAAAAGAGATCTACAAAGTTAGTAATGTCCCATGTTTTGCAAAAGTAGCAGGCTTCGACTAGTGGTACGCACCAAAGGAAATCAATAATAAAGATATAAGTTGCTAACATTTATACGCGCTTTTCATTGTAATACGGCTCATCAGTAGCCGTAATTGAAATTGTCGTATATATATATATACGACCTATATATACGTAAATAAAGGTAATAGGTACGAATAAGAGTGTTTAATTAAAGATAATCACTAAAACTATCGAAATTAATAGCTATATAGGCCTCTTCCACAAAGATCCACTGATGAACCGTATTACGGCGAAATGCGCGTCTGCGCTTAGTGGATGTTGGAAGTTTGTGTATTTATTAATTTTACAGGTATTTTAAATAAAAATTGCATATTAATCATTAGGTAGCTTCTATATCGGAAACAGACAGATTTATGTTTGTGGACGCAGTTGTTGCTTTCTTTTAAAGAATTTAGGTTTCCGGAAATTGCAAGAGAGGGAGCTCAACTTATTCAATTCTTTAAATACATCATATCTTTTGTTAGATATTGATCTTGTATGTCTTAGCTTTCTCTAATCATCTTGCTTTCTCAGTTCTATCCCCTTTTTCCTTGACTTCCTTTGGTGTTCCTTAAAGTTTCATATTTTACTTCAGACTGTACCAAATTTTTATGTATTGCTCTTAATTTCCTTTTCCCCGAGTTAAACTTTTTTTTTAACCGTTTTACTTTAGCATCACTTACTGCCACTTATTAGACTTTCGATTTTAGCGTCTGTGTTGCCAGCATTTACGTGTGCACGCAACTTGGTTTTCCGAAACGGGGAACGTCACGGCTAGCGAACAAAAAAAGAGAAGAAAACTCGAACGTGCTTTAATATCGAACATCGTAATTTTTCAAAGGGATCCGCTCGAATATTTTGCGCCGTACAAAAGCGTCTGCTGGCTTGGTGGCGGCGGTGGTGGCGCTTTTTGTCCGTAGACGCTTGCACGGCCGGCATTAAGGGTGTCACTAATTACTGCAAATTGGAGCGATCCGCAACGAAATTCGCCTTTGAAATCGTCCTGCGTCTGGATTTCTGTACCGAGGCGGCGGTTGTACGTTGAATAGACGATGGAAATTAAAATTAACGCGATGGCGTCGTTTCGAGCGTCCCGCGACGTGTATAGGTGCCGCGGTGGAAATGCGCGCGGGAAGTCTAGCGTTAATAATTCTCCAGCGTCAATGATCCTGATGTCGAAACGGGCGAACCGATCTCGTACCGCTAACGACGACTATCACTGAAGCGATGAATCGAAATCTGCGCATCATCTCTGAAAGGATTCCATTTAATTATATTACAGAAGTTTGATCCGTTTGATAGGAAGTTTTCGGTTAGTTGGAGTGACTGTAAGGTTCTCTCGATTACTAACCAGCGGGATAATGTTGAAAATCAAGGATAAAGTAATTTTACTAAAGACCACTCGTTCCAAAATTACCTTATACAGAGTGATACTAAGTAGATGTGGGAAAACAAAGGATGTTTAATAATTAATAAATGATCTAATATCTACCTGATCTTACAAGGGCAATCGTTCATCTATTTGTCGTTTTAATATTGTGTCAAAGTGTTCTACACCGATAAGATCCCTATCTGCACAAATGCCTGATGACTGATTACCACAATAATTATATTTTATGGGCTGCAATTGCCGAAGATCACGTGATAGGTCCCAATTTCTTACGGGTTGTGTTGAATGGAACTGAGGACCATAATTATATGCGAAATTTCAGAAGCAAGCGACGAAGCAGCACGGGCGGAACTTGAGAAACATTAAGGCCACGCACGAACTATGAGTTGACGAATCGTGAATTGGTCTGACGAACCAAAAGTGCCAAAACGGTTTGTGAAAATCCGGACGATCCATGATTCTGTAGGCCATAGAATTAGCTCGTTGATACGACCAACTGAAAGTGTCGAAACAATCTTTAGACCTGTCGTCCGCAGACTCGTCATTATTTTGGTATCTTGATAATCTAGTTAATTCTTGACAAGATGGATGCAAGACAACAAACTATTATAGCCGCTTTTTTATGCCTATTTTTGCAAAAAAAACTCGAAACAAACATAAGAGAGGCGATAGATAGCATCGCACCTAAGAAAAAGTAGTTAATATCCTTCATTGAAGGATATTTATTGAATGTAACAAGCAAGGTATTGCTTCAAACATCCTTTTTGTTCTTGAATTGTTTCGCAGGGGTGTTCCGGTCTACGCCATGAATCATGAACGACATTTCGATGATTATGATTAGAGAGAACAAAGGCGGATGAAACTATTACTTTCTTAAACAGACCAGAAGAGCTAAACAGTCGTCTTTCGTCGAACCAGACAGTCCACTCCTTAGTTCCGCTTGAATTTTACCGATGTCTGACGAAAGCATCCGGACAGTGTACGACGAATATGTCAAACGGGTACCTTCACGATTGTTTCAGTTTTATTCCTTTAGTTGTGTTTCTCGAAAAATTCATTCGGTTTTTGTACTTTCACTGTTCTTGCAAAATATCAAGTTCCCAAATTAAGCACTTCCACATTTATTCAAGTTTGCATACGTGGGACATCCCGTATATAATACGAAATATATTTAGACATATGCCATTTTGGCATTTATTGCTAGAAATACATCTAGGCATATGCTTGCCGTTTATTTCATTGAAAACACCGTATATCTGTTCGAAGCAATAACCAAGCACCAGCAAGTCTAAACGATGTGCACAAAACGAGTTGATATCAACTACGATGATTTCGAGAGGGTGACGTCCGAAGCCGTTAGAATTCTCACAGATAAGTACCGAACCGAAGTTCGCTATTTGCATTGCGAACTGCGAAAAATGAACGAGACCGCTGACAAACTAAGGAAAATCATTGAAGATTACGTGATCGGTGGTAAGGCGCTACCTTTAAGGTACGTAGAAGTCCAGAAAGTGCCAAAGCGCAATTACACTACTGTAGAAAAAGTTCGAAGGAGGGCGGAAAAAAGAGACGACAGGAGTCATGGCAATAAACTGAGAGGACATGAAGAAGATTAGTTGCGCGTACGAAGATGTATTTAGTTCTGTTGTTATCGAATCTGTTAGCTTACTTTTACTATAGTTTTGATAATAAAGTTGAAATGCTTTCTTTATTTGCGATAAAATAATGAATATTGGTAATAGGTGATTCTTTTGGCGGCAGTTCCAATCATAAGCAAATGACGGCTTCTCGCGTTTACTATATCTGATATGTCGCTAATAAAGAGGAACCGGGTTAATCCTTAATGGAAACTGGAAAATCTCCTACGTAATTTAATGCGTTTACCAAATATTCTTTATTGGTAAAGTTGCTTCTTTTAGCTTTCTTGTCTTGTTGAACAATGTCACGAAATTGTGTCAAATATATGTTACTTACTAGGTTATATGTTACTTTTGAACTGTTTTCGTTTTCTTTGGTTCTTCGTTTATTTATGTCGGTCAAAATTGTATATTAATGCCGGTGTGCTTCGCAATATGGGTGTTTTTATCTAGATACGGTTAATTTTTAACTCGTATTTGCTTACCAATAATGGTAAAGCAGGTGAGTATCTTCTTTTGCAGTGTCAGACCAAATGCGTATTGAATGAGATGTATAAGCAAGCACATTTTTTTTTTCTTTAGGGAAAATTTATGATGTAAAGAGAAATTTCGAATGAATTTCGTTTATAGGTTAGACATCATGTCATGGAATGTCATATTTTAATTTTGGGACACATTTTAATGTTTCCAATTAACAATGCGCGAAGAAGAATCTACAGTAAACATATTTTTATGTTTCATGAACTTCACCGAAATTTGGCCGCGAAGTGGCACCTTTTTTTCTTTAATGTTGCACCAACCCTCAATTTGAGAAATCTAACATTTTTCCAGCGTACTGAAACACACCTGAAAAATACTGGCCGACAAATTCGCTCACTGTTGATTCCCATGTAAGATAGCTAACACAGTTAGAAGTGAATTCTCTCGCTAGTTGCCAATCATTAACGTTGGAATAAATACATTCTTTGATTTTTCCTTTTCCTTGCAGGGATTGACGTTTTTTCTGTCGTATGCTATTCTCGCGGCGGTCCTTGGCATGCTGCAGTTCGGCTACAACACGGGCGTCATCAACGCGCCCAAAGTAAACATTGAGAACTTTATGAAAGACGTGTACAAATGGAGGTACGGGAAGGACATGTCCGCGGAAACGGTTGAGGTGCTGTTCTCGTTAGCGGTATCGATATTCGCGATCGGAGGGATGCTGGGCGGTTTCAGTGGCGGCATGGTAGCCAACAGATTCGGCAGGTAAGCGAACAATATCCAGCCATTCAAGGAAGAGGGCCTATTAAAAGTTCGTAAGTTATTTTTAGGGAATATCAATATCGCTAAAATTAGAAAAAGATACTTTATTTTTTTTTCAGGCGTACCTTTGATAGGTCATCGTCGTCAATGGCCCGTGGATGTAGGGTATACCAAGCGTTGTAGAATAATCTGCAATTATAAAGTTTGATATCGTTACTAAATAATTTTTCTATTTAAACTAAAAAGTAATCCGTTCCGTTAAATTGTGAAAATGTGCGTTAGCCGAAAACAGCTTTGGCTGTTACATTTTTGATGATATTAATAATGATTCTACTTCTTTTGTAATGATGAAACTTATTCCAAATTGTAAGTTGGTAAATTTTAATTGAAACAAAGAGAAACCTAGATACGAGGATGGTCTGAAAAGTTTCCAGCCTAAAACACATGCAAGTCTTTTTTGTCAAATTCAGTCTTATTTTTCCTTATCTACTTACATTTCTCTATATGTTTTTCTTCAGCGACTCTCCGATTCTTTTAATCCGTTCAAATAGTAGTTGGCATATGGATCTACAAAATAGGCATGTATTCTTCATTCGATGAAATCTCTTTCATCCAAGCTAAACTTCGAACCTAGGGAACAGAAAAGAAATTTTGCGCCCAGACTTTGTAAACAGAGTGGTTGCTCTAGCAATTCGGACCTCAACTTTTTGAGGAACACCGAAAGGTAGGACGGATGCGTTGTCTTTATGGAACAAAATTCTCGTTTCCTTCTAACGCGACTTCTTTCACGCGATTTCTATTTTCAGCTTGCCAAGTAATTATGCGTATTATGCGCCCGTTACTGTTTTTCCCTTTTCAAAAGAGTCGATTAAAACAAAAAAAGAATGTCTATAACTTTCCCGGCTGTTGGAAGAGGCTTTACCACCTTTAGACCTCATTCACCCTTCGTAAGCCACTGTTTTAATTGTTACTTATCTTCAGGAGTCTATTGGTGTATCCAAATTTCGTCGTTTCGGTATTAATCAATGCCAAAACTTCGAATTATTTCGCTTAAATTATTGTCGTCATTGGAAGTGTTTTTCCGATAAAATCTGCAACCGCTACCAAGGTTATAGTTTTTGGTCATCCGGAACATTTATCATCGACCAAGCTTATATGACCACGCTTAATTTAAGTTATTAAAGGACGCCGGCCTTTCAAATGCAAGAACTTAATGGCGGCTCCATATTGAATCTTTCCCCTTTTTACACAAACATCGACTGACGCAAATGACCGCTAAAGCAATAGCTGAGCGTCTAACATGGCTCAAACTTTCAAAAATGTCTTTCAACGCATGTTCAATTGTATCACCTGAATATTGTTGACTTTGCTTGAAATCTTTTCAGACTGCTCACATCAATTATGAAATGTGATTACGTTCACGCATAGAACCCTTTTAATTGTTGTAGATGAATATATATGTGAGATGTCACAAACTCGTGAAAACGGTCTTTGAAGTTAATAATCTTTGTTTTATTTTTAGAAAAGGCGGTCTACTTCTAAATAACATCCTCGGTGTGTGTGGCGCATGTTTAATGTGGTTCGCTAAAATGTCAAACGCCTACGAAATGATAATCGTCGGTAGATTTATCATCGGAATCAATTGCGGTAAGTTCATCCTTAACACTTCTAAACTCATCGATCATATACACTATACGAGACGTTATCCATAATCTAGGTTTAAATACATCTCTGGTGCCTATGTACGTATCCGAGATAGCGCCGCTGAACTTACGCGGCGGTCTTGGCACGGTCAATCAGCTAGCCGTAACGGTCGGCCTGCTGCTTTCGCAAGTCCTCGGCATCGAACAGATCCTCGGCACGAACGACGGATGGCCGCTGTTGCTCGGCCTCGCCGTCTGTCCCGCCCTCCTCCAGCTCATACTACTGCCAATATGTCCGGAAAGCCCTCGCTACCTGCTCATCACGAAGCAATGGGAGGAGGAAGCGCGAAAAGCTCTGAGACGGTTACGCGCCAGCAACCAGGTTGAGGAAGACATCGAGGAGATGCGCGCCGAACAGCGGGCCCAATCGTCGGAAGCTTCGATCAGCATGATGGAGTTGATCTGTTCGCCGACGCTGAGGATGCCCTTGGTCATCGGCATCGTGATGCAACTCTCTCAGCAGTTGTCGGGTGTTAATGCGGTACGTTGTTAAGTTTCGTTACATTGGTCGAACGTAGTTTTATTGGAAGCAATAGGATTAATTGTTGAACTTGTTGAAATCATTTTGACAGATTCTTTGCAATTAAAATTTAAAAGTTTAAAATTGGTTCTGCTTATGCAGAGTGCTTCGCTATCTTTTCCTTACTATTAAGAATAATCGAAGGCTTTCGAGGAATCTTAAGACTACCCTTGAGCTTCTGGTTTTTACAAGCTAATTGGTGGTCTTTTGATGGTATTGGGCAAGATTTACCTGTCAATTGGATGCAATACGTAGTAGTTAAATTTGAGAAAAATATTAAAAATAATAGTATCGCAACAACTATCTACATAAATAATTTTATTTTCATATCCCTTATTGCGATTAAACAAACAAGGGCGCAATAGAAATAACATTTTCGTTGGCGAACAAGGTTTATTGTAAACGTAATAATCCCGTCGATTATCAGATTAAACGTCAGACGCGTGCACATACATAACGTTGTTCTTTGTTTTTTTTAGGTATTTTACTATTCGACGAGCCTTTTCACGAGTTCCGGCTTATCGGAAGAGAGCGCGAAGTTCGCCACGATAGGAATCGGTGCCATAATGACCGGTATGACGCTGGTGTCAATTCCTCTGATGGACAGGACCGGACGGAGAACGCTTCATCTCTACGGCCTCGGCGGAATGTTCATTTTCTCCATATTTATTACCATTTCGTTTTTGATAAAGGTTTGTCCCGGTATTCCCCAAAAGATAACCGTTACCTAGCTAACGTTAACAATAACGTACGAAACACCTTGTATATTTTGTACATTCTATTAACTACGTAAACTTACTGGTAGATCGTAAGGTAATTTATCATCTTACCATCGACGATATAGAATTTAGGAATGTTTATTGAAACATCCAAATATTTTATTTTCTTTAAGGTTCATGGCAAAATTAGCAAAACAATTTACCATTAACTGACAATGTTATGGTAACACTAAAAGGCGTTTTAAGCCATACGAAGTTAATAAGTATTGGCTCAATGCTTTGGACTTATATTGATGCCAATACATAAAAAAATTAAGTTCCATGTAAGGTTTCCGTGGAACTTTATTTCTAGTTATAGGAACTAATATTCCCTATGCATGGTTTTTCATTTAGTTGCTACATCCAAGCTCTAAATAGACTTTTTTTGTATCTGCTACAAGACAATGATTAAACACTTTAGTAATTGTACCACAAGTACAGGTACGATCGTGTAGTTCGCTTAAAATTATTTGAATTCACTTATAATCAGAAAAATATGTAAAAGTATTTTATTTGGGGTACCTGCAACCTGCTACAACGTCTCACTATCTTCTTATTATCTTCAGAAATAACACCATTCTTTATATGACTTCCAGATCAAACCCAATATGTAAAAATTCTCCATCGCTTTCCTAATAAAAAATCCTAATTCCATTAAAATAACGGTTGCCGTGGTTATAGGTTCAAAAAATCTATCATATGCATCTATTTCCTGCAGATTTTCTTTTACCACCGTTATATTTACTCATTATTTTCGTGCCACAGAGTTCCAGTATGTGATTTACGGAAAGCTTCAGCCCTCAACGAAGATTAGCATTACATCAAAAACATTCTGATAATCTAGTTGCGCATGCGTTGAAAATTTCATGCAGGACGCTCAGGCGACAGATGAAACCGCGATCTCCTGTAGCTGAGATTAGAAACATCGTAATTTAATTCAAATAACTTGCCATCCTATTCAATGACTTAACCTCAAAATGCGGCAACATATTTTTCTGATGTAGATATCAATTTCATATTTTGATTTAACGAACAGAGTCTACCCAGACTTCACTAAACACGTATGTAGCATCACTAGATTGAAGTTGATGGTTAGATTTAGTCTATCGAATTATATTCTCTTTTTTTTTGAGACATTTCTAAGCCTTCTAACACATGCATGGCTTCTTGTGCCCATCCCTCTTTTGTTATTGACAACTTTCCTGACAGGATGGAGGAGGGACGCTGTAAATAGTTTGAGCTATCATATTTTTCACGGCCAGATGTACACGTAGCACGCCGCGATACCACATTCGTTCACAATGCATGCCACATACACCGACACCTTCCATTTGAAGCTTAGTGCAAAAACGATGCTAGAAGATCGACAAAGATCTTTATATGTATTTGATGGGTGTAGTTTCAATGTTATTAACACTAACATATTTCATTATGCACATTAATATTCATTTTCATAACAAGGCGCCCATCCAAATGTTGAGACCTCTATTGCTACATACACTATACATTCTTGTTCGTCGATAAATGTTTGGTGGAATGGATTTTATGTTTAGGTAGACAGAACACATCGGTGAATACCAAGGGACAATAATCAAAGAAAGAAATAATGCTAGTTTCCTCATGGTATTGATAGAATAATTGATGGCAAAAGCACATGATGTGCTTTATGGCACTAAATATCGCCAAGAAATGTCTGGCTCGTCGTTTTATTAGTTTAGTATTAATTGTGAGACAAACAGCGGTACAAGCTAGAGTAAAAACACTCTCGGAATCACGGTAATGAGGTACGGTAGACATGTTCGTGACTAGTGTGTATCCACGAGGAAGCTGTTTTAGCATTACTTTTTCGGTTTAGAGAGGCCTTTTTAATAATATAATTATTAAAAAGGTTATAGTTAAAATTCTCACGTTGAAGGATTTGGTGGCAATGGATACTTATTTGAGTAATAATTGTTAAAAAATCTGTTCACATAGAGCGTCCCAAAACATATGGAGACTATTTTGACGAAGGCCACTACCTGCTAAAAAGAAACCTATTTAGTAGAAAATATTTGCTTAAATATAATGTGGTACTTGTGCTTTTTTTTAGGAATTCCAGCTGTTTGAAATTACAATTTGCGAAACAGATTTTCTACTTCGAAGGTGGTATCTTGAGAATATGGTTTTTGAAGGCTTTACCAGATTGTTGAAGTGATAAAAATCGGTGTTTACTCTTATCACCAGCCAGTAAATTAGGTGAAATGAACAGCTAGACATAACTTCGTTTTTTGTTTTCAATTAATCAATTGTTTGACGTGCTGCGTGAGGGCTGGCATTGTCATGATGAAGGATGATGTGACGTTGCCGTCTGCGTTTTCCTTGATTTCATCAACCACGTCTCGTAAACAAATTGGCGTTAACTGTTCTTTCAATATAACGAAACAAACAATAATTTTCTTGGAAGTGTTTCGTGAACGAACAACTTCTTTTGGATTCTATTCATCTAGGAACACCCAAACTACTAATTTTTGTTTATCTTCTTTGATTTTCCTGTCTTTGAAGTTCCTCTGCTGAATTTTTTCAGAGTCTCCTTAAACTGACACGAGCCTTTTTTTTTGTATTCGGACCAAATTTTGTGGAATCCATCGAGAACATCATTTTTACATCCAAATGTTTACGCATGTGCATCTATCGATCATGTTGCACACAGCATCGATGTTTTTTGGAACAACAATCGATTTTGGCCGAAATTCATCGCCGACTTCGAGCCATTCGAGGTCTTATTTTGTTAGGTCTTTCCAAAGGAAACTTAAACGAGAAATTTCCATCTTTTACAAAATTACTTCTTTAAACGCTTGTTGTTGAGTCCTGTGCTGTCACTACTTCAACAGTAACAAATGTATCAATGAACAACAGTAATATACAATTGCCTATGCTTGTAGAGTTCTTAAGAAATTGACTTTATATAATAATTTAAAAGTTATTCAGTTTTTCTAAAAACGGTTTCTATTTGGTGGGTAGTGTTGAAACATAATATACAGTACAACGTGATATTCATCCACAAATTCTATTATTCTTCTAAAATCGATACAAGAGATTCATGGGATGAATAAGCAAGTTCTGTTTTGCTTATAAGCTAAAATCATTTCTCATAAAACTTAATTTCATTGCTTATGTTGTCTATCGCAGAGACAATTTGTGAAGATAGATTAATTGTAAGGATCCACAATAGTAAGATTCACGTTCAATACAACAACACACAACCATTTACGTTACGTATAAGATCTACTGTAAAAAAAATCACATCTCTATACTTTGCACTATGCTTCAAAATCAAAGATTTTTATTTGTCGCCCCTTGTGAATACGTCTTTGATTGCCGAATGAGAGCGGTTCACTCCTCCCCTTCGGGAAAGAACACTATTGCTACCGCCTGATAGGAGTTTTTTGGCTACGTGCAGGAGATGATAGACTGGATGTCGTACCTGTCGGTGGTGTCGACCCTCAGTTTCGTCATGTTCTTCGCCGTCGGTCCCGGCTCTATACCGTGGATGATCACCGCCGAGCTGTTCTCGCAAGGACCGAGGCCGGCCGCCATGTCCATCGCCGTGCTCGTCAATTGGTTGGCCAATTTCCTCGTGGGTATCGCCTTTCCCAGTATGAGGGTAAGTAATTTTTTTATATTACTGTTACCGCTTACGTTCAAAAAATGCGAGTATATTTTGATGTATGTACGTATTTCTGTAATTGAAGATTCGTGTAAGTCAACTATTATCCCCTTTTCGCTGATAATAATACGTTATTATTAAGGTTAAAGCAAACATGCTCACCGAGAACAGACGTATGCCGTCGTTATCAAAGAGTAACGTGCCGATTTAGAAGATTTTTTTACCAGAATACCAATACTTTTACGAAATTTTGTACGGTGGTTATAGTGTAACAAATTTACAATGTCGAATGTAGCCACACTTTACGCCATGCGTAGCTGTTTGTTCAAAGTCTTTCTGACCATCCTCTGCTTCTAAACACGTTTATAGCCTCGGGTTCTCCTCTCTCTGTGACGGAAGCTTTGTAAGCAAAATCTTTCTTCCTGCAACAATGTGTGTGTGGAACGGCTGAATAACTTTTCTCCATTTTCTTCGTGTCCACTGTAAATAATAATAAGAAGATAAAAAAATTCGATTGGAATATTGTAATTCGAAAGATTTAGGTATTTTAATTAGACAGTAATATCGGGATAATAATAGAACTGAACAGTTTAGTCCAAATATCCGTCCAGATAACACGTGTTGGTGCTAAGAATCTCAGATCATTATTCCTTCTTTCAAATGAATAATCATAAAACTTCATTATTTGGTATTTGATTGGACTGTTGATCTGGAGATATTATCCTTGCAATACTTACTAATTTCATTGATAATTAATTATGTTATCATAGCTTGTTCCTTTGTCTCGAGAACAACCTACGTGCCTCAAATATTCCTTTTTGTAATATTCTTGATTCCTTCAGAAAGGCATAGAATTCGGATTAATTAGCATAGAATAGACGTTGCAACAAAATCCACAAGTCGACAAAGAGACGAATTTATTGGTTTGTGCATGGTGCGCTGGAGTATTAGTCTCGGAGTACTGGGTTCGACCTCCAGGCTCGTAACTCGCAGAGTAAGGTTTTCTATAGTTTTCCTTACTGGGAGTTTTTCGAATGTTTAGGGTGAACATCTTATGACGTTCTACGGATGCAAAAAAAATTGTTTACAACAGCCTTAAGCGCACCAGATTACACGAGGTAGCGTACGGATTAAAAAAAATTGTGTACCTTTTTTGTTTCTATAATTGTGGTCGATATTGTACATGAATGAACGAAATATCAAGTGAAAAGGAACTCCATGCTCTAATATAATGTGAATCTATTTTTTCTTGTTTCGCTTTCTTTACGTATTCAGGACGTGCTTATAACATTTGGTAGAATTTAAATTAAATCTACGCAGAACCTCAGATACTTCCACGCTTCCTGTATTTATGATCCGTTAGAAAAAGGTTTTCAAAATCAGGATCACGTCACGAGGACCTCTTCAACGTTCTATTCACCCTCATCTAACTTTCTAGACTTATTGTGCGCGAGTACCGCGTGTAATCCGCGCGTGGCTTAAAAATTTCCATCGCTCGAGACGCATGCATAATCTTTTCGCAAATGATATATTCGAGATTCAAAAGGGCGAACACAAAAGTTATAGAAGAGGAGTTCTACAACCTATGGATGACAATTAAAAGGGAATCGTCGTAGTTGTGGGGAACGGAACCAACGTACGAGAGATGAATAGGCGTCTGTCGACGTTTGTTTAGAAAATTTTTATTCGTAAAATGCGCGTAACGATCCGGCGAGTAATATTTTCCACTTCACAAGGGGTTATTCAACGTCGAGATGGTATAGTTTCTCCGTTTCAATTTAGAAACGTGCTTATTTTAATTCAATTTCCTTTATACATTAACGTATCCATACTTTAATCAAAAGCGAGTTTCCCTATCGCAGCTCGCTTATAGAAATAAAATTTCAACGAATATAATTATCCCCAAACGGTACCCTGTCACGCTACGATATCTAATAACGAAACGATAAATATAAATGGACTATTACGTAAGCGAAATATGCAAACAAGCATGAAAAACGAGAAAGCACGTCCTCTCTTGTAGGTAGCCAATATTATCGTTGATCACTGATATGTAGAAACGGAACTTGCAATTACGAAAACCAATAAAAACGCATACAATAGGTACGATATCCACATAGCATGTGCAAGTTTAATAATATCCGTTCATTATTTGTTAATGTACAGGAAAAAATTATAATTGGTATCCGGCGGAAATTTCAATTGTTAAATGCGTTGAGGAGGCATTGGAAATATAGCAACGTTAAATTCGTCGTTTGCCGATACATGAAATACATGCACAGCAGAAATTGTTTCTTTCTTATCATCTAATCACTGTACATTACAGGTTTTAACGTATTTAACTAAACGAAAGGTTGTACGATGTAGTAGCCCGGCAAGGCAACGACATCTAGATTCTATATATCTAAAAAGTGTGATTAGGACGTCTATTTGACTAACGGGATATACGAGAAGTTTTCTGAGATCTTGAGCAAGTTTATGTATTTGTGAAATAATGAAAAAAAGAACAATGCTGGTCAGTGATTGGATTTCTTCTTTTGGATGGAAAATCTGAGAAAACCTGGATACAGTTTATGGGGACTATATTGCTTTAATGAATTTGTGCGTAGCGGGACATTTTCGAATTTGATGAGAACTGACCAGGTCGTCTCGTAGAGGTGACCCTGCGGACGATGTGATTAGGTAAAGTTAATGATATCGTATTAGCAAATCTCCAGTTGAAAGTTGGAGAAATTGCTGACGTGATAAACGTTTCAGTTGTACGTCCTGGAAACATCCTTCGCGAGAAATTGAGTATGACAAAAGCTATCGGCGGAACGGCTGTCTCGTCCGCTGACGATAGATCAAAGACGAAATTGGGACGGATCTAAGACGAAATTGCGTGGTAACTTCAAAGGTCTATCCGTGAAATAGGCTTTTATCGCCGAACGTTCACTAAACAAGGCGAAAACGATAAGTTGGCCACGTCTTTTGAGGATTCGCGAAACACGATTTTACTTCATTATTTGGAGAAAGGAAGGGCGCGGGACAGTGTTGGTTAATAAACCGGTGTTAATAATAACGCGGTTTAACTGGACAGCCCAGGTTTGCTACTTGCTGTGTAATCCATCTTGTTGCATTTCTTTGTTTCATGATCGTTGAAGCTTTCACTGGATACTCTTTTAAAGACGCACGTTAAATAAAGGAAAATGTTGGCAAATGAAAAGTGTTTAACGCTGCATATTCTTTAATCTTTATCGCAGCCGGTTTATTTTCATTCTACTGAGCTGAAAGCCATCACATATGGTGCTGGCGTTAAGAACGACAATACGTACTTCAACTACAAATCAATTCAAATCCGTCTCTGCCCACGCCATTCTCTAAAAGCGTTCCCTTTTTTTTTTTTGAATACATCCACACGTACATTATACACATAGACGTATTGAAATATGCATTTCCATTCAACGCCGCCTCCGTTTCTGTAACAAGTACCCGTTTGATTTTTTCTTTTTTTTTTTTTCATCCTCGAGACTGTCGCTCCTTCACTTTACGCAATATCCTGACGTGAGCAGCGCCGTCGGCGAGGAATTTATCTTGTTCGCGGGGTCAGATCTGTGTAAGCAAACGAAGTTGAGCCGCTTGCCGTCTTGATACCGTCGCAAGTTGAGCGATATCCCCTTTTCGTATTTAATTTCCAGCTTGCTGACTATAAATAGATTAGCTCGGAAATACTGTTGGAGGAATGATGAATGTATTTTATACTGCTCTTGTACAAAGCGCAGTTTGAATCGCGCCGGCGGATGAAACATATTCTTCGAGATTATGTATAAGAAATAATTTAATTTATTCAGGCGTCTCGGCGTTCTAGAAGCGCTAGAAAAAGTCGGAGCCACGTCATGCTTGTAATTCTAAAAATTTCTATCGTAAAGTAAGAGGGTTTTTTCATGGTATTTTGTTGGAAAGGTATCGATTTTAATCGTTAAATGGTGGCCAAAAAACTTTATCGTTTTTAGTAAGTTTAATGTGACCGAAATGTTCTACGTTGCTCACTCAGTGTTTTTGCGGATTGTAATGAATCTTCTTTTTCTGGATTCATTCATATATTCATAGATAAAGCACTTCACGTTTACTGAACAATTAATTTTACGTATCGCATATTAATGACGAGAATCATTCAATGTACGGGATGCATTGCAAATTATGCCGTAAATTTTGAAAATAAAAAAATTATATGACTTTAGTGTAGTCATATGGTTTTTATTACTCAATTTATTAGTTATTTGAGCTACTTCGTCCTCGAGACAAGGAAGAAAAAACGTGAAATGATCAGCACCAATGCGCATGAAGATAATACTTTGTCAATGAAATGGGTTGCTGAACTTTGACTAGTGTAGTCAAGTCTTAAGCAAAATATCAACAACGCCTTCTTGATCTAGAATTTTTTTTCTTGTAAAAAATTATTCCTCGTCGTCAATATTGTTGGTTCAATAACGTACTACTTGACCCTATCTAACATTACAACAATTTTTCATTCACTAATCTTAACCGCTATTATAATTTTAATTGTTTTGCGGTCGGTGTGCGTGCGCGGTGTTTCGGATAAAGCACTGCAAAAGTAACAGCAGCGTAAATCGAAAAACGCCAACCGTTCAAGCGGTGATTATAATCTGGTTAATTGGTTCGTTAGCATTTTGTTACCTGTTCCGACAGCAGAGGGGGTATATGTTCGAATAAGCTGAAAAATCGCCGAGAGAATTTAGCATTTTTTCGCCGTCTACCCTAAAAATACTACAGCGACTTGTTAAAGGTATTAAGGTTCTTAATTGGAAAATCTTTATCGGCAGTTAATTGGCTGAAATATCTTTTATATTGACTATTCTGTTAGGTAAACATTTAACATTTTTCGGAGACAGTTCTTTTGTTCAATTTCCTTGCACTTGCAGCCTGCTCAAGACTCAAGACTCAAGAAAAAAAATATTATTCGCTATTGCGCTATTACTTAATATCTCATGCAATGCTGACATTGCATTGCTGACTATCTAATTCGATTCCTTTTTTTATGCTTTCGATGGATATTCATTTGCACAATTGCATTCCACAATTTGTTGTTTGAAGCGCTGCAATATTTAGAGTCAACATCTTCTTGTATCGCCAAATTTGTTTTATTAGAACCAAACAATTTTTTAGCAGACCTTAATAAGTGTTTCTTGTGATGCTGGCGTGCATTCTCTCAGTGTTCAAATTGTAAACTAAGCTTTTGATAAGGTAGGCTATGCCCATAAAGAAGACTCGTCCAAGACATGCTGCTAAAGGTCCGGGCTTTACTTGAAAAAAAGCTAACCTCCTTTGCTGTCAGGCGGCCTAATCCCCTTTTCGGTAGATCGTCTAAATTTCGCTTTCCCCACATCTTAACGAATGACTCTGACTTCCGCAATAACTTCTTATCAAATGACGACCATTGCTTTCTTCTTGACGACTTTCTAGTTGCGTTCCCTTTAAAGCCAGCTTGTGTTACTACGAAATTTTCATACCACCTTCATCTTCACCGGTAATTTCAATTTCCTTCAATTACTTAGTTCTAATATTTCGTCTCGTACTTTTCTGCTTCAACACATTTAATCACATGATCCCATTTATGCAATCGCCACTATTTACGATTAAGCTGACGGCCGAAGCGTTCGCACAGCGCTGTTCGAGCGGACAGCGTGCTGCGACCACCAGTAGGTTTCGACGTCGTCGGTAGGAGGTCCCCGCTAATGAACGTTCGCATGACGACCGACTGGTCGCTTTTAATTAACCGGGCGAGTTGTGAATGGAATGAACAATCGGCGTAAATAATTACGGTAACGGGTTTGCGGCGTGCGAACGAAATGCGCCGCTAACGAGAAGCGTACGAGGAGGAAACGACCATCGACGGTTTGCAATCTGAGGTACTAATTCCCGTCGCGATTCATAAACGCGTTCGGACCAGATGCCGACGTGCGCGTAACGAATACGCGATTTTCAAAAATTAGCGGACGCAATCGGAATATTAATCGGTATAGTGCGGTCGAAGGAAGAGATGGGAGGGAGGAAATAGAAATCTCTACGTTGCTTTCTTAACAATGGAAATATCAATACAATCAGCGGGTCTTTGCTTCGTGCGAAACGTTGAACTAATTCATTATTTTCGTTGTTCTTGTAGAATTTAAATGAGAGGTACAATACGTGTAACAGTTGACAGCACAAATGCTAGACGCTGGTTTACCTCAGCTCCACATATGTATACATACGCGGACAAATGTTCGTTAGAATTGGACGGAATAATTTATTTATTCAGTACATCGTACAAGGATGTCAAAGCAAAGGATACTACAATACAAATTTGAATGAATTGGCTCCGAAAAAGGTGAAGATTCTGTTATTGGTCGACAAAACGGTGGCGACTTTCTTGAAAAAAAAAAAAAAACAATAACGTAGCGTATAATATTTCAGTGATCGTCATGGGGAAAATTTATAAATTTGGGTTAGAATTAATAGATTACACGCCCTATTTACCAAATTTGGCCACCCAGCGACGTTTTCTTGTTTCCCGAGCTCAAAGCTACGCTTGCTGGACACGGATTTTCATCCAATCAGAAGAGTGAACGCTTATTTTGCAGAACAAGATGCCAACTACTGGGATGATGTATTGTTCGAACGCCCTAATAATAATTTAGCAAAAAAATTATTGTACATTGTCTAAGTTCGTAAAGACGAAAAGAACGTCCAAAGAAAATTTGCTTTTATGATTTTGAAAAGGATCCGTTGATAGTAGAAATAAGCATCTTATTAAAAGACGAAAGAACTAATTTACATGTCATTTCATTAATTGCTTAAGATTTCTTATTGGAAAGAGAAACTTGTATCCTACTAGCTTAATGCTTACTTTCATTAATTAAAGTATTAATGAAGCGATATTGATGCTAAAATGGATTAATTAATTCCAATACATTGATCTCCCGGAAAGAAGTAAGCATATTACCCGCAATCAACGAAACTATACGCTCGTTCTACATTCCGATATAGATATCTATTAGTAATACCGCGATTCAATAACGCGTCCTGTACGCGATTTGCATAAACTCGTTGCACAATAATGAACCGCGTTGTTGTCGTCGAGCCAATACCAACTACCGCAAAGTAGAGCGGCAATTGTTCAGACGTTCCGTATTCGGATTGCGGTGCGGTTGACATTCTTGCATGCGCGTGGCGTAACTCCGCCTTCACTTTCCGAAAAGATATTTCACTCGGCGTCGCTGGGAACGTTTCTATTTACGTGGGACATCTACTTCCACTACGATCGTAGATATCCGTTCGTAATTCTCAACTAGGATGTGTAGGCGAAAGTGCGCGATGAAATAAGTTTCAGAGTGCTGAAACGTTATCGGGTTGGTGGTACGCTTCCCGATGTTCCTGTTATGCAGGATTTGTCTCCAAAAGTTACGGAGGGAAGGTTGTTCTAATGACCTTTTAGTGGTAGTTGTGATTGTTAAAAAGTGTAATAAAATGGAATCAATTTCTTACTTCGTTCTTCTTAAGTATATCAGTAGATATCGCTGCAGTCACTACCTGGATTAGAAGATAAGAATTAAATACAACGAAACAAAATTCAGCCCTTGCAACCACCATTAATAGAGAAATCAATTAATTTAAAATTAAATTTAAAAAGAAGACAAGAACGCTATTCCTTTTTTGCAGCGACTAGATAGACTCGTGTCCATTCGCCTCATGAGAATGGATTCGTGTCGCCGAAGATCGATGTCCCCGAGAGTCGACGAAACACGTGTCTGTCTAGTCTTTGCGAAAAAGAAGTAATAATTTCATTCGCCTTCGTCCTCTCTAATTATTAATTGAATGATACCATATACTTATATAATTATATAAATATAGAGAAAGGCACTACACAACAGGGGAAAGTCGGTAAGGAAATAGGGCATCGAGAACTATCGTTCAACAGAAAGGCCTGAAAATTATGAGCTTGCTTCGTGGCGATGCCAGAGCCAAGTTTATCAGGTCCACAATGTAACCAACAAACATGATTCAGGTATTCTGAACTCCCGTGAGCGGCGTTTCGGGCGTTCACGATCGCCTCAATGCATTCATACCTTCTAGCGTTCACTGGATACGTTTCCGCTTAGATTCTGCTACATCTCCTAGTGTATGGAAGTTTTCAAAATTATTCATTGCACGCTGAATGGTTGATTTGCTTGGACATATGATTAACACAAAAAAAAACTTTTTTCGCTTATTTAACCACTGTCGTGTAAATTTCAATGTTCCAATGAGATTCTGCTACGTAATTATTGCTTCGTGCTCTTTCCTATTTCGCAAATAAAACATCATCCCAGAAATAAAATAATTTATTTCCATCACATTGCAGATAACATCTACTGTACGCAGGTATAACAAAGAAAAATCATGAACTAAAATCTAAATTACACGTGTAGGAATTGCACGTCTATTCAATCACCACTACGCTGAACACACCGACGTAGTATCCCTTGTCCACCGGAGGGCGCTCGGGCAATATTGTAGGCATACATTTTATTTTCCTTGAACGCGCATTTGTTCAGAGATCTAATGAAAACGCTTTAATGTGGGCAATAACACAAGGTACAAATGAGCTTAATTCGACTTATCTCTACATGAACTTACGATCTACAAGAGAAATGTACAATAAAAGGATGAATAAAAAAATGAATAAAAATAAAAGGAAGAATATTCGGATATATCTAAGCGATCGCATAGGTTAAGTTATAAGAACTTAAATACGTTGTTGAGTGGACGTATTTAAGTTCGTAAAATGCGCTAACCAAGAATAAATAAAAATAATATAAAAAAAAAATTGCGGCTGAATAGGACTTTTGAACGGTTTAGTAATCTTTTACGTTTTTCACAACCGCATTAAAACCATTATGGTTATCGGCTGTATAACTAACAATCCGTCTTGTGCCGTCTGGTTCGGTAACCGTGTATTCACCCTTAACCTTGTCGCCGTCTCTGGTCTCCCATTGGCTCTTAATATCGTGGGTGTGCAGGTCATGAACAGCGTAATCGTAGTGATACTTCGGATGGGCCTGTAACATTAACGCAAGATCATTGAAGGATCGATGCAGCTACTTTCCCGTGTTCGCAACCAAACCAAAATCATGTAAGATCGAGCATTGTCGTCTAACGCAGGTGTTTTACGACGGTTGTTTGAAGCCAGAAGATACGGTTTTCAAGTAAAGAAACATAAATATTTATTGCGATGTGGAAACATGAACAAGAGAAAATACGAAAAACTTTCCACTAATCGCCATGTGTTTAATGTTCAGTGAAAGTAGTTGGTGGGAAATTTATAATTTTTATGAACAAATTCATTCCGGTTAATTGGTACAACGTTACAAATTCCGTACGTGTTTGACCTTGACGTTAGTGCTGCCATGTCGAGCTTATGCGCGTTTGTAGGGATTTCACTAAAATCGCTTTACAAAATGCGGCGAGTACTTTTATTGTACACGAAGGAAATGTCCGAGCAATTTACCGCTTGTTTGCGACTGTAATGCGTAACGGAGAATATGTAATTCTGTTCTAAACGGTTACGTGTGGAGCGGAAAATTATTCTAAAAGCTTTTTTTCGTAAACATATGTACATAAGTCGTCATTTTATCGGTTATTATTATACAGAGGTTGTATTATAATTATGAAAATAAGCATAAGAGGGACATGCGAAGAAGCAAGCGTTAGAATTAATGGATGATGCAGAAATTTTCAATTTCCTTGACTAATAATGTCACGTTCTGTTCTCCGTAAGTGAAACTATATTTTTTTCAAATCTTTTGATAAAGACCGAAACGTCAAGAACGTTTAATCATTCAAATAAAATTTAATTAAAAAAAAAATCCCAGAATCTTAAAATTAAAAGTAACTATACAGCGTGTATAAACCATGGAATAATTGTTTATACAGCCGCTAACAGTACGTTATATGAAAAAATTTATTAAATCTTCTTCCTTCAGATTTTTTTTGGGTTCTACAAGAAAAAAATTATTTGTCAGTTTTCCCGTATAAGACCAGGATTCCATTTTTTTCCAAGTCCAATTGTAGTGTTTCTTAAAATTTTTTGATAAAGTTATTTTTTCTAAGATGGCCGTTAAAATAATGTTTATGAGAGATTTTCTTGGTTTCCGGGCTGAAACCACGTCCTTTTTGCAGCTTCTCCTAACGTTTCGTTCACACTACAGTAACAAATCTTCGAGGCTTCTATCGGGGCTCGTATTGCAATATTATTTTATATAAAAAAAATAAAACATCTGAAGTAACTGTTCCAAATTCGTACCATTGGTACCATGGACAAACAGTGGCCTGCTTTCACTCTGCTTTCAACAGTTTGCAACAATTTCATATAAATCATTTTTTAACATCGAGATGATAATGCCTTTGCCTTTCTAAATTTTGAAGTAAGGACTACAAGAGACTGTCATTCGTCGAATCTGGCAAACAAAATTCTTTCTTGTATAAATCGAAAACGATTCTGGGGTCTCTCTCGCCAAATAACTTTCATATAATGCACGCGTAGGCTTCTTCAAAATATGCAATACGCATTATTAATGTAAGGAGAGATCTACAGACACGTTGCTAGCAATAGTAATTTTAGGCCTATAATTGTAAATGAAATAAACGACTTCAACGTGCGTTAATCTAACAACTCTCAGGGTTTTATCTTTCATTACAATTATATAGAATGCTTGAAGAAAAGGAGGAGTGAAGCAGAAATCTGTTTCAATAGTCTACTTGGCCTATTCATTTAAATGAGTAATCAAAAAAGGAACAACAACGGCGCACGCAAGGTGTTCCTCAACCTGTCATTGGGCCCACATTATTTGTCACCAGCAGGGTGAGATAAATTTTAGATTCGAGTTAAGACGCTTTACAGAAAACAAATGTAAAAACTCTTTAAATACAATTTAAAATATCGAAAAGAAGCCTGTTATGTACAAAAGATATTTTGATGTAACTTACGTAATAATCGTATACTTCATCAGCAGCATACGCAGGAGCATGTTCGTGGTGAACCGGTGCGACTATTTCGTTTCCGGCGGATGCGTATGCGCCAAGGCCGGGTTCGTATCCTTCAGCTTCGTATTCACCGTAAATGCCTCCTTGGACAACTTGGACCATCACAAGGATTGCTACGGTGGCCGTCTTAAACAATAAATCAGTTATAAATCCGTATTCATCTGCTTCCTTTAATTTTAAGGAATTTCAAGGAACATTAATTCTCCGTTTAAAATCTTTGCGATTATGAAACGCTCCTTCAAAATAATTCGGGACGTGAACATTCGTAGAGAAAGTGATCCTTTTCGATCGCAATTAAAAGCACTGCCCGGACAGATACTTACTATATACACTTGCATCTCGCACGTAAATTCTAAACTAGTTCTAGCCTGAAAAAGGACTCAACTAGACTACCCGAGTGTTACCTTCAGTTGCTTATATAGTCGGGTAGTTGTGAAAGGCGTCACAATGGTTGTTTTGCGAATGCGTTCCCACTTTTAATCTACCACCACGAAGATGCATGTTGTCCGTGCGGTGTCTGTCCATTAGTATATTTCTATCTTCATAGATGCACATCCTTGCGGCGATGTCGATGTAAGGGAGATGTTGAAAGACGCAGTTTTTCTTTGAACTTAATAGACGGTATTTTTAAATAATTTATATTATCGAATGAGCAGGCGATCAAAATTGTTTTCTTCAAATCAACGTAGGTACTGTGATATTTAAAATGTGTTCAATTGGTACAAGATAATCATCGAATTTATGTCGACTTGTTTTAATAATTCGGTGCGGTCTAGCTTTATAACACGTCTAGACACTATGTGGGTTGAATAATCTTTTTTTTTCGTAATTCTTCACTCAGCCACCTATTAAATCTTTGGGAGATTGATTCATTCGTTCGTCTGAAATAAAACTTACATCGTAAAAGTACATGGATTTTCCCTGTCCACACTAAACAAATATACTTTAGGTTTCAATATACTGTGCAGTAGTAAATGAAGGTATTGTTTCTAAGTAATTTACATTTACTTTTTTTATATATTTTAATTTGACCTTATGTCTCTGAATGTTGCGAGTTTAGTTTGGAAGAAGAAAATACGAATCTTCCTTCCTTCGATTTCATTTTATTTAGCTACGTTTCGTCGCATGTATTGTCGCCCTCTTTGGGTATTCTGCCAAATGTTACGAGTATCTTTTTCTTTTTTCTAATATTCATCTAAAATATTCTGTTTAATTTATTAATATTTTTTTTTAAGTTACAAATTTCCTTTTAGCTACTCCTTAAGATAATTAGTGCTTTCTTTCTTTCTTTCTCTTCTACTCTCCTCGATTTTTATTTGAAATGTTGTTTCCATTTTCTTTTTTTCTTATTCAACAATTACATCTGTCTGTTCTGTTTTTCTTTTTTTTCGTTTACTTTCACACACATAATGTTTTCAATTGATGACAAATTCTATTTACTTGGTGTTAGTTGCCGTCTTTTGTAAACGTTTTCTGGAAGGCGACATTTGATAGACTGGATTTTCGTAATTATCACGGGAGTCAAGCGAAAGTAGAGGTTCGCACCAGGTTTGCAACTTTCTTCGAGCTTTAGCTTTCATTGATATCAAGATAAAATTGAATATTTTTTCTAATAAGAGAGGACATTAACTTTTCACGGTAGTGAAGTATTCGGCGATTTTAAAAAGAGCATTTGAACGATGTGATAAGCGACAGCGAATTAATAGGATGGAATTCTAAATTATTGTGAGATGTTCCAATAAATTATGTTTATCTTGTAGATCTCCAAATTTCTTCGAACCTTATGCATGTAATTCTGAATTAAGTCTCTAACTAAAATTTAATTCTAATTAAATAATTAATAATATGTCGAAGTGTCATTTGGTTTTGATCACGAGTTAATTTAATCGAGGAACAATGTCGTTTAATTGTGATTAGTGACGTCACAAAATTAAATTAATCGGAGACTAACATGCTAATTCGTGATTAAATAATTAATCCACCTTTTGGAAGTCGAGGACTAAGCATTTTTTTCTGAATTTGTTTTTAGAAAACTCCAAATTGCCTACTTCACGAAGATGATAACTATGAATGTTCACGAAAGCGATGGTTACCTCAAAACTCAAAAATTTCGATTTGCTTCGTTATATTTTTATACGTTTTACTGAAACTACGAAAATAAGTTAATTCTATAATTAAAAATAAGGTTTCAAATTAAACGAATAAGAGGAACGAAAAATATATAATACGTTATTCAAGTTAATGGATTAAATCTGCAAAGATGCAACTTGTTTTCGATGTTTTTCCTATAATTGATGGAATTAGGACGCTTATTGATGTATCGCTTCTATAAGAGGCAACATTTCTCTCAACGTCACGGATTTTAACTTCGACAAAGTGGTAATATTTTAAAGAGTAAGTGCGTAAAGCATGTAGGCTGCTACAGACATCGCTTTTGTGTCTCGAAATGTGATTTTTTAATTTTTGAGGCGTTTGACCGATTATAGCAACCCGGACAATCCTTTTAGTTAATTTGGTAAATAACATTAGACTTCTGCAAATGATTCAGACTGTCTTGAAATCTTCACATGAAAGTACATTAAGCTTTTTAAAGGAAAAAACGTAATATGTTGAAATTTTCAAAAAACTGTTTGAGCTGTGATATCCTTTATGCAAATATTCAGTGAGGTAGTCCAAGAATCATCAATCATCCAAGGTATTACTGTTGGGTCTGGAGGAAAATGTAGTAATTTATTAATAGAGATGGCAAAAGCAGGAGAAATTATTACTTTTTTGCAGCGACTAGGTAAACTCGTGTCTATTCGTCTCACGAGAATGGATTCGTGTTATCTACTGGTGTCCCCGAGAGTCGACAAAACACGAGTCTGTCTAGTCGCTGCAAAAAAGTAATAATTTCATCTGCCTTTGTCCTCTTTACTTATTAATAAGCGAAGTTGGATAATTGTTTTTTCTCAACATTTCGTGAAGCAATTTAAAGTTCCTGCCATGGTAGCTAGGTCATGAAAATGTTTAAAATATCACGTTTTAATACATGTATTAATGATTGAGCACAAATTTAAACGTGAAATTGCATTAAGAGAACAACATCTTTGTATTATTACACCTTATACAAACCTAAATACATCTGAATAAGGTAATTAAAGCATTCACACTATGTGACGATGTTCACTTACAAAATTTCATCTGATAACTTTATCGAGAACAATGGTGTTTGGTACCACATAAACTTAAATACTTTCTAGTATGATTATACAGTAGCGCATCTTCATTATTTTTTCATATATATCTAAGTCACCATATCTCACATTTTTTTACGGATCCATCTTATAGAACTCCTCGTTATAAAACCCAATAATGGCAACGTTGTCGATTTTAATCACAAACCGTTACTAATTGTATTTGCTAGTGCTTATTATTCTTCGCTATTCCACGTCATTATCAACAGCCTTTGCTCTTCGTACATCCAACGTAACCATACAATACGTATACAAATCGCTGTATCTGCTCGCTATCTGAAAATCATATCACGCCATACGAATATGGAATTCGCTCTGGCGAAATCCCGGTGGAAAAATTCTTTTGTTCGATGGAATACAAGTTCGGTCGCTTCCGGGTAGCTTTCCATTGTCCCTGTAATTTGTTACTTTGAATATATAAGAAAAGCTGAAAATCTTTGTTCTGGCAAAGACGAAAGGGTACATCGGTGAGAGGAGCAGTTAGATTGATGGAATTGAAGTGCACAACATATTGTACGTACAGAAATACTGTTTCAAACTCGAAGGTTATGAAGTAGTGAATATTTCTCGATATACAGGGTGTTAATAAGTTTCTTATAGATACTACAGTATGTGAAAATGGAGGCCACAATAAGAAAACATTGTAATATAGACGTTCGGTATTGGTTGGTTTTCGAGATACGGCTTTTATTAAAAACTTGACCACAAACAACGCATGTTGCGTTCTCTAACTTTATAGATTTTCGAACTATCATCTTTACTCGCGAACCAAATTGCAATCGTCGATGAAGAAACTCACGCACTCGATTGAAAGCGCCTTGATCTTTTTAAATTGTTGGTAACCGTCTACTATTCTTTAGCGAAGTTCATCATCCCCCTGCATCCGCTTCCGTAGCGTAAGCAGTATCTTTTGCATATCCCCAACTCCCCCACTAAAAAGAAATTGGTGTTACACTAAGTGATCTTAGTGACTACAAAGGTGAAAATAAAAATTTAAAAATATTTTTCAAAATTTCAAAATTTCAAAAATTCAAAAAATGTAGAAACTCCATACATCCTGCTTAGTTGGGGTACGGTACTGAGGATTCTCCACCACCAATTCTTGATAAATGTTGATTCTTCGAAGGGTTCGTAGGTCAAGATAGGAAATGTTGATGGTTTATGTATATATAATACTGCCTACCTACTCCACTAGCTTTCTTGTAGTTATCTAAAGGTATTTGAACCTCATCTCGCGAAGAAAGATACACGATCGTATCGTCAGCATATGTAGTCAAGTGGGGCAATTTACGATGCTGAATGTCAGAAGAAGCGGGAACAGTTCCGGACCCCATAAACATTGAGCAGTAGTCTGGAGCTAATCGATCAGCGAGTGGAAAGCTATGATCGTCCTTCCAAATAAATTCTAATAAGCATAATCAAAGTTCGTAAATGTCCATCTCAGTCATGTCATAAACCAAACCATCATCAGTCTCTTTTGAAAACATTGCATATTGTACAGTATCTTGCCGTTGGACATTTCTTCCCCGAATAGCAACGCCTTATTAGTTTCATACTGCTGAAGCTTAGTAGTTCAATTAGGCATACCTAAGCCATTATTAAGAAAAGAACGAGCACCAGCATTTCGTTTTTTCTTTCGATAGAGTACCTTGAGCTTGTTGAATCCAATCTTCCGACGAGAAAGAAAATATCTGCCGGCTCTGAAGCTGACAGCATGCTTTCATGGAATCTTCTTCCAACCTTCCACATGATCATTTCTTCTTCAGTATTTAACGGTTTCAATGGTAAATAAGAGGCTGAAAACAACGCTTCGATTTTCTCGCGTATTCTTTGAGACAAGTACAATGTGACCCTCCATCAGCCGCTTAATTCTACGATAAAGAATTTTGTGAGAAAAAAAGGACCATGTTCATGATATATTTTAACCATTACGTGAAGTCGTCTACTACGAAACAAACGGCATATATGTATGTTAAAGAATCAGCGTCCGTGTGGACACGGTAGATATTCTAAGTAGAGCAGACTTCCCACCGTTACAAATATACGTCTCATTTTATGTAACCGTTGATAGATTTTTTATTATTGCTCTTAATGAAGGAAATTCGTCTAATTAATTTGTTTTACAATTATTACGCAACACAGCCTATTATTTACTTGTTAGGTACGACGCTTCTCGCTTGCTCAATTGATTCGATGAGACCAAATTTTCGCAGGGAAAGGTTCGTCGCCATCGCCGAAATACTTTCTAATGTTTTTACCTACCAACTAAGAGCAAAAATAAGCGATATCGGTGTTAAGTTGGAATTTAGGCGAAATAAAATTATTTTATGTCGTGTCGTTCGTTTTTGCTTTGGACAATTTAAAGAGATTGTTTCCCGCAGGAAGTTGCGAAAACAATTAATGCATGCATACGTCGTTCTCGTCCATTCAACATTTGGTATAATTGCTTCTGTAGTCAATGAAAGTGCATTTTGAATATTCAATCAAAGCGGCAGCGGTGACTTACATTTTTAATAAAGCAGGGTTACTCATATGCAGGACGTCTTCGGCTTATAAAAACGTGCAATGGATTGCTCTACAAAATTCTGCAGTATATCGATGCTTTTAGTTCTGAAAATGAGAAAAAGCATTTTATTTTATGATGAGAAGTTGTCTTTGTAAAAAGTTTCCGCTTACCTCATCAATTAATGGCGAAATGGAATAAAACAATTTCTGCGATGCATAAATTTAGAAAGCAAGTTATTGATTTTCTTGCTACGCGATTGTGTTCAATAATTTCAACTCCGGTTAACTCAACTTGAGATAACTTGAGTAATTGAATTTAGGTTCAAGTGGTTTTCTTGTATTTCTTTTTTTCTGGTTGTTTTTCTTGTCAGACTTCTTGACTAGCTATGTTAAACCATTAAACCGTACTGATTAAAGACATTTTACGAAACTTACTTGGTATGAACCAAAATCATCACCAATGTTCTAAAAAACATTGATGCAGTGTCGATATGATTGATAGTCGTGAGATAAAGAGAGATATCGCCGTTCATTCGATTTTTGCATGAACATTTAGGTATGTACAAGATCTGTTTTCAACGGCTTTCGTATAATTTGGATTAAGCACAAAAAAAGGCTTAGGTCGATTGTCGTTTGAGCATTCAAAAGCTCAGTCGTTCGATCAGCACTAGGTTGTGCCTGATCGTTGTCTTGATGTAGGATACTCATTCCTCTTGGAATTACAAACCTTTTTGTTTTGGCTGTCCACGAACGAACTTGTTGCTTTTAAAGAACTTGCCAGGCGGCAGTTTCAAATGAAAGCGACAGTTAAATTGTGAGGCATCTAATGGGTGCACACATCATTAAATTTTTGTGTAAATCGGTGCCGATTGTTTTCACGCCGATCTTATTGATTGAATAGCCCTGGCAGTAACATACCGGTCCTATTTAATCATGTTTCGTATAATACCAATATCATTTCCCGCCGCTTTGCGGTAGCTAAGGCACATGACTGTTTTATGTTTTTTTATCGCATATTTTTATGTTTTACACTTTCTTTCTTCTTTCCAGAATACTTTGGAAAACTACACGTTCCTGCCGTTTAGCGTGCTACTCGCCATCTTCTGGATATTCACGTACAAGAAGGTACCCGAGACCAAGAACAAGACCTTCGAGGAGATATTGGCTCTGTTTCGGCAAGGCAACGGGAGGTAAGGCAACGCATTGCACCAATTTCGAATACGTGTACTTCCACACAGCATTACCGCTATGCATCAGCGAGAAATTGATACCGCATAAACTGCGTAAAGATCGAAGAAGACAGTATCAATTTCCTGCGCCCATTGATCTGAAAATTATGTCGTAATTTCTCATCACCAAGAATGTCTTAATCGGTTTAATCGATCGATTGTTTTTGTTTCATTCCATCGAGCTATCGATTGTGTTTACCTTTTTTTTATTAATCACTGACTACGTTTGTACGATGTTAGGACCAGTTTTCGGGACAGCCGCCTGTATGGGTGAGTGTTTGCACGATTGTTGCCACAGAACTCTGTCTGTCTGTCACTCTTCCTCTTTCGTACTACCTGCATAGCATGTCCGGCGCACAGAATGTGTCTCCGTGACACTGCCTTGCGAATTAGACAACACGAACCCGTTGCTGCTTATCGTCGCTGTGTCAAAAATCGTGCTTTTTATCCGTAGACGTCCGTACACTGTTTTAAAACTCGATCCGCGATAATCCCAAAATTTCGGAAGAAATCTGAATCGCGGCGTTTTCAAAAATGTTTATTTTATTATTTCAATTGTTGAAGAAGTACACAAGAAAAAAAACAAAAATTTTTACCGTTTTAATAAATGAAACTTTGTAAATATTTGTCGGCGCATTTTTATAGAAAAATCTGAAAGCATGTCGACCTTCGTCTTATTTGTTTAAAGGTTCGTTTTTTAGATGCAAATAAATGAATTTTCTATTGTAAGTAGATATTGGGAAATGGATTTGAAGATATTATTTGAATCATGCGACAATATTTTAAAATGTGGACTCATGTAGAAACTTAAGCCACAAAGACTATAGTTACCCTAAAGATATTTTCCAATTAATTTAATTTTTTAAATTAATTCGCTGGCATTTTCGGAGTTATTTGATGCAAATTCTCTTCTTTCTTTTTGCGTTCGTCGCCTTTACCCATTTTTTATGGATACACTTTGGTTTTTCCGCGGCATTATTATTATTCCTTTATTTTTACGCATAATCCATACTCTTCTTGAACAAATCAAGTGTATTCTAATGTCAAGTTGCTAAATTGAAAAAGAATCCATTCCGTCTCTTGCGAAACTTTTATTCCTTTTTTATTTGTTAGTATTCTCATGTTATTTGATATTTATTTGCATTTTCCCCATCTTCCAATTCTCTGTTGTGAACACATCTTTTGGAATTAATCACTGACCCATGTTACTTCCTTGCTACTTTTCACCAGTGACTTACTCTAAT
This sequence comes from Oryctes rhinoceros, assembly GCA_020654165.1. NCBI lineage: Eukaryota > Metazoa > Arthropoda > Insecta > Coleoptera > Scarabaeidae > Oryctes > Oryctes rhinoceros. The sequence continues at coordinate 18,648,339 of JAIOKQ010001012.1, forward strand.
AACAGCTACATGGTGGTTTTTAACGTAATTTTTGCGTTTATCCACTGGACCTTTTTGAATTTCTCGGTATCTGAGGAAACTGACTTACATGTTATCGATGTTTCACTTAATTTCACCCCATTTTTGTTTTCTTTGAATTGGTTTACTAATGCTACACAGCATTTATTGTAGCACGTTTCCCTCCTCTTACAGGTTTAAACAGCATTGTTCGTCTGTGTAGCTAAATAAAGTATACCCATCACTAAAGTTCTTCACTTACCGTTCTCTTCACGAAATTAGCAGAGACTACACAGACTCGTGCTTTGTTGACTCTCGGGGAAACCAGTAGGCGACACGTACCCATTCTCCTGAGATCACTTCGATACGGGCCACCTTAAAGGGTGTTTAATTTTTTTTTGTTTTATTTAAATGCTCTGCATATTTTTAAGCAATGCACTTTCTTAATTTTTGTAAGGTTTTCCACATTTAATATGCATTACAATTTTTTAAACTGAATGTGATAAAAATCATTAATTTTATCCAGAATGTTCACCTCATCCTTTACTTAACAGGAAAAGAATTCAACCTTTTGGCTAGGAAGGAGTAGAATTAACAGGTAACAATTTTTTCTCGAGATTTCTTTGAATAGTAAAGAGAATTATTCCATCCAAAAAGTAATTTTTATCTAACAGCTGTTAACTATTGCATCACAAGAAAAGCATTATTTTCAAAGCATGAGTGTTCAATTTGATGAAGTTTCTTTTCAACAACATTCATATAAACATACGAATATAATTGCGAAATTATTTTTAATTTCGAAAGGTTAATCGAGAGCGATATGGTAAATAATCCATTAGAAATTCTTGAATGCGAAGCGAAATAATAACAGCTTTAAGTCACATATGCATCCAATAATATTGCCGCATGATTCTACGCGTTTCTCTACGTGAGCGAAATACGAGCAGAATTTCACAGCCGGTAACATTAGCATGCCATCGGCGAACCGTCATACCCATGCAACTCGTACGGAAAATGTATTTCCGCTGTTGTTGTTGTTGTTGTTGTTCTTGTTGCTGTTGTTATTGTACGTACGTACTTAGGAACGCACAAGCGCACGCTTCCTTAATCCATTTCTCTCCCGGGACGGTCCTAGAATTAATTGCAATTTTTACTCTCGTGATCGTGCTCGTCGCAGTTATTTTTTCTTTCGTTTTTCATCGCCTCCGCGCGTTTCCGATTGCAAACACCGCATCGTTCACACACTCGGATAAATTTTTCACACGTAGTCACGTCGTAGCGCCGCCTATCCGTTGACACACGTACACACGTATACGACACCTCGATCGCGGTTGTACCAACGCTTGATGGATGTGTATACAATTTGCTATCTTGTGGTAGTTTGTCTTTTGCTGTATTGTATCGTTGTATTTTTGCGTGATAGAAAGGTGTGGTTGATTGATTTATCGTCTGTCGCGATCAGAATTTACCGCAAAATTTCCCCTTGTTGTTAAATAACGATTTTATTTGAAGCGATCAATTTCTTCAGGTTTTAAAAGGATAGAATCTATAGAAGCACTTACGCATTAATTATTTTCAGTTCTCCTTCTATTCCCGCTCCTACGACTCCTTCTAGCTGATTTCCTCGTAATAAAGAAAACTTGTATGATAGACCCGTCTATGTACGAGAGATTCTGCTTCCCGTAGATGATGATATGTTCGGAATCATCGAGAGGTAATAATAACTTATCTAGTAGATCAAATTTTTAAATTTCACTCCGATGTTTCGACAAACTATCTAAGACACCGCAAAAAGCCGAAAGAAAAATATACGCACGTTGAAACTGTAATTCGTTGCTTTTTGGACTTGGAAGAGATTTGCCTTGGCTTCATATTATTCTACGGCCTTTTGGATATGGAAAATAAAAAATCATATTTGTTATTTTCAAAAAAGGTAACGGACTAGAACTGTAGAGTGTTGGGAAATCTCAAAATTATAATCGTTACTACCTCGCTTTCAACATACGAGAGTTATGCAAAAAGTTTCAAGCCTCAGCATGAAGATGGCGCTACTTTTTAAAAATATTCTAACATTATTGACAACAAGTCGTTAGTTACGTCTGTCCTGTAAGCGAAGCTGAAAAGAAATGGAGCTTACTGTTAGAACTCAGATGCAGATAATAACAGATTTTTACATGTTGAAAAGAGACATTTCATATATTTGGCGCCGTTCAAATGTATAATAAATTTCACGAGAATTTCATCGGAATAATTAACGGAAGCTTTCCGAAGAGATATACGATTATTGTAGAATTACATTTTTGGCCTGGTATTTGCGATTTCCTAACACTGAGTTAGTTCCGCGGAAAGCTTAACAGCTTAAGAAGTCGAATTTTCGAAAACGGTAAAAAGTAAAAAAAAATATGTTTTTCCCGCAGAAAGAGTTTTATTTGGGAATTTTGCGACGAACCCGTACATTAACACATTATCGATGCGAAATTTAAATTTACTTTTTCTGTTGCCGTACGTTAGTGTCTCGAACGTATTGAAAGAGGAAATACAAAAGTAAACCTTTTCACAAGGGCCATTCGAAAATATCGTATCTTCGGTTTTATTAAACTTTTACGCGAGCGAAACTAACTCGGTTGGAAGTTAGTTTACGATAAAAAATTCGATTTCCGACAGACCGATGTATCTGATTTTGGCCGGGCAGATATGCACGTTAAAATGAAATGAGTACATTTAAAATGGAAATAAGGTTTAAAATGTTTATTTATCATTTGTACGGTAGGGTGGGTTGGCGAAAGATAAAAGTAGGTAAAAATAAATGGAACGAATGGTATACCAGTATTGCAAGGCTATTTTAATTAAAACTTTTAAAATCCATAATTGCCTCGTAGTATTTTTCCGTGGAAAGTAAAGATGCAAATGTAATGTAAATGTATACGCTACACGGTAAAATTAAAATTGTTGTGCGAGGTATTGAATGATCTATCGAAATCGAAACGAAAAAGAAAGATTGGAAGTCGTAAATGACGTTATTACCTTCGAACTTTAAGTGAGGGAAGCTTAAAATTGACCACCCCAAACATTTCTTCTCGAAACAAATTGCTTCGATTCCATAATTTTGCTATGCGCAATAATATCAATGAATTGCTGTGGGATCTTGAACACGCCTCGGTTGCCCGTCATTGTGTCACCACATAGTATACCAATACATATGTTACATACATCAATAGTATGTAAATAGCGAATATATAGGGGATGGATTAAGTATTGGAGTAATTATCTTAAGAGGCTATATTTTTTGCCAAATAAAAATCTATTTTGAAAAAAAAATATTCGCATAAGTTTGCTAGCGGCGGAAATTTTTTGGGGACATTACTTAATTTACTTATTTTGCTCAATTTAAAATTTGAAATCTTCAATTGCCACTTCACGTTATTTATTTAATCTCTGCCGTAAATTAAAAATCTACTGGCTCGCCACGAATAGAAAAAAAAAATAGAAAAAAAAAAACAATTGTGCAGCAGCCTATATCTACATATTAATGGTCTCTCTCTATCAATTTAGTATATATGTATTAGTCAAAATTGTGCTGCAGTTTCTCGAAAGGTGGGTTCTCGAAGTTGATTTTTTACATAAATTACGTTCGGCGTAGATTTTCGTATTTAAACGTCGCGTCAATGTTTCAGCAGATTTGGTCGTAGCCGCGTTTGTATACAACAGCCAGTACTCAACAACTGTATACGATATAGGCACGTGTTGTCATTTACCAAATATCTTAAAATCAATACTATACAAGTTATGTTCAAACAGTCTCACCGGTTTTATTTGGTGAGTGGAAGCTTAGCAGTTTTATATATTATAATATCGACGAACACTCTTACAGAACAGGGTGACTATTTTATGTTTCTACAAATAGCGTATTCGCATGTTTTACGCGGCTCAGGAAATCGACAAATGCGTCCTTTGTTGCCGAAACTATCGACGTAACTAGGCGGCGAAATTTAAAAAAATAACATATTAGTTTGTCCACTTGTAACGGATTCTACCATAATGCGTAACAGCCTCCACCTTTTGATTTCTATATTGTGAAAAGGATTGTTTTTTTTATTTATGGACAGATTGTTTCACACGAAAGAAGGAGTCTTTGTAAAAAATCCTATAAATAGGAAAGCTGAATACATAAGATTTTCCCCGCAGATAGAATAAAGTAATAGTGGAAAGAAACATTTGTTCTTCCTTTTGAAGCCCGAATATCTTTAAAATTGTCAAAGCAAATCAAAAAGAAATAGCTCTATCATTTCATATAATAAGATATAATTTAAAACTAGAAAATGCCATTTAGATAAACAAAATGCTAAAGATATATATATATATCTTTAGCATTTGACGAACACTTTTCCACGTAAGAACGTACTAAACATGAATGTATGCATTCCACGATGATACCACCACACGTTTTTATCGCTTTAGATGTTATGACTCGTTAGTAATGCCTGCCCGATATGTTGGTGTGAGTGTTGAAACATTTATAATAAAACAATAAAAAAAAAAAATGGAGTCAAAACGATTGAATGACGACGTGCAGAATGTTTATGCTGACAATGACATACTTAGTGACGTTAAGAAAAAGAAAACACGTGTTTCTATATGCGAAGATCTAGTGATATTATAATAAAAAAAAACAAACAAAAGAAAATAAAATGCGATTAGCTCGCGTTTTCCGGGCCGGGTCCGGTATTTCCCGGTGTTGACGTCAAAGAAAAACGCGAACTCGGGTTTGTAGTAAGCATGCCATTGGGTGCACGATCACTCAACATACGAGGCAACATTTCATACCCTTCTATTAAGTTTTATTTGTTTTTACGTTGTTTTTTTTTGTTCTGTTTTGTTTCTTTTTTTTGTCTATGGCAAACCTGGCGGTATAACCTTGGTTTATTCTTGGAAACCTCTTTTACTTTGAACTATAAAGACTGTGACGTCATCGATGTTGATGTTTGAAGCCTCTATGGATGGATCTACGTCTTTGTTCGTTTTTTGTGCCTTTTGTGTGAAATATATACTTACATATGTATATGATTTTGTTTTCTATGTAAAAATTGCTATAGCGACTGTAGACTGCTAGCGTTCACTTCGAGATGTCCCTTTAACGATTTCCCCCGTTTCTTTAGCTTAACGCTTTCAATCAGAAAAGTATTTGTCGTCCCTAAACATTTAAACCTTAAACCAGCACTGTGATTACAATCTCCACGAATGAAAATCTTTACTCTGAAAGTTTTGCAATGATTGACATGTTTCATCCATTGTTTTCAGGTAGTTTATAGAATTCGTTAGGGGTTATACGTCTTCTTCTTCAAGTAGTCGATCCGATCAGATGGTTCTCTTACCTCAGTCAATCCACAACTTCTACCACCGTCAGATCCAATCAACATAATTGCTGGGGATACGTTCATTCGATGCACTAGGTATTTGGCTCCTTTTTTTTTGTTTCGCCCTCTCTGTGTTGCATGCTAACCGACTTTTAGACAATACTTTCTATTAAGTACCTTCCGTATTGAATTTTGTAAAGTATAATGGATACCTTTTACTGATAGGATAAACATACAAGTACTTTGAGCATTGCGAAACTTTTCAAAGATCGTTTTTGCTAGGATATACTAGATGTCTGTAGAATAGAGTGTACTAACGCAAATATTGCATAAAAACACACGTTCCTGTAATTATGCATGGAGCGATCCACAGAGACTGAGGATTGCTCAATATTTACTTTCATTTGCAAGTATGAAGCAACTATAAAGTAGATAATTAAGGTACATTGCCAAAATGATGATTGTGACTATTTTTCTATCCATATACATTGCTTTATTTTCGTGTTTTGTAGGTGATTAATTCGTTAAATATACATTTCACCGTAAAATTAAGCCATCAAAACAATTTTTTTTACTTTTAATTGTGGCATTCAATGCAAAGATTTTACACAGGGTGAAAAAAACAAAAAAAATCGTATATTTTTTAAAGTTTCATACCGACTTCAGGATGCAAATAACCAAACCTAAGCTAACTATAATTTGGTTTTGAATATTGGTCAAATAACCATCATGTTATTAATAGTTCATAGATAGGTCTTTGTCCATTATTTTCTTCAAAAAATTTAATCACAACTGACAACTTTATACTTGTATTATTACCACACGGACGTACATGTAGAACAGAATATAAAACGCTAACAAAAAGAAAACACTCAAGCCTCTTGAGTGTATTTTTGCAACGCATGCAACTGAAAAAGGAGTCTTATTTTTAACAGATAAAAATTAAAATTAAAGTAAGGAAAAAGAAGGTTGTCGGTGCCGATTTTTATTTAATTTTTAAAAACTGCTGACGTGATCTTCGAAGCCATGTACTTGAAACCTAAATTACCAAATAATTAAATAAAATTAAACTCTATGTAAATACGTGTATGTAGGCCTGAAACCCAAAATTAAACCTTCAGGGTGCTACGAAAGTAGCTCTATCTAAATTTGAATTTTCGAATAGCTGATTGCTAAAGAGCTATTTGCGTCTATAAATTCTATTACAGACACTTAGTATTGCCAGTAATGAATTAGCATTATTACTTTGTTTATGGTGTGTTGGTATAGGACCATCCCAGTCCAAATTATTTCTCACATGCAACTGAGACAATATTTAAGTAGTTGTATACTATTTATTTAGGTATCCTTAGCTTCCGTGACAATACATATCTATGGACAAAATTGAAAATATTTGAAGTAACAAAAGAAATATTTTACTTACTTTTACAAATTCCCAACCTTCTTTCGTTACCGTCTAGAGACGAATTCCATCAGGTAGCCAATATCCATCGTTCGTCACTTCTTGTTCATCTTAATTCTTTTTTTCGATATTTGTTGATCTTCTGATTTAAGTGATTATTTTGGAGACGATCTACTTGATTGGAGATTATATATATTATATTGGAGATTCGTATAACTAACATTGCTAGGCTTCCAGAGAGCATCAATAAATGAAAAAGGTGCGAATGATCTCTACGATAATCCATCAAAACTCTTTATATTTATTACTTAGAAATTTTTAAACGACCTACAAGTTGATATAAAGAAAGACGTCAATATTTTGGAGATATTGATACGGAGGGGTCCTCTCTTTAATTTGGGATACCTCCGCCTAGCAACATCAAACTATAGAATGTTCGCTTTTCTTTCGATCCCTTTCCTACATCCAATCCTTGACCGACGTTTCTTGCGTGGACTTCTCTTTCTGTGTACGAGCTGTTGATGTGTATTCATGCCTGAAAAGCTGCAGCACGTACGTGTGACAGACTACAGTCGCTGGCCGGGAACATTCACACAGTTCACATTGTAGATGTTGCCTTGTATTTTGAGAGCGTGCGTTTGCTGACCGTTGCTCCAAGACAGTCTTCGGGCCAGCCTTACGCGTTGCGCAATCAGGTGCTTATACTGGCCGTGCCCCGTGTGCCGCAGAGGCCGTGACGAGGCGGTGGCACCCAAGCGGGCCGCGGTCCCGGCCCAGCCGCTCAGCGCGCTCTCCTGGACCTGGCCGGATTCGCAGCCCTAACGACGGTGGGTCTCTCTATCTGTCTCTCTTACTCTCTTTTGTCTATCTATCTACCTATCACACTATCTTTGTCTTTCTCTTTTGTCTTGTCTCATATATTGTTATATCTGTTGTATATTTATTGTACGTATTTATTATATAGTTATTACAAACCACGTATGTATATAGGACCATTCACATGGATTACCCTGCTACGCCTATCTTTGAAAATAATGAAAGCCCCGTTTTAAAGTTTTAGCGGTCCGTATTATGGACAAGGATTATAGTCGTGGTTGAATCATCAACGGATATTACCATCCTGCATATTACGTGTTCTCGCTATACGCTATTTTATGAGCTCTATAATGTGACGTATATGGGCTGGGCATGGGCTCAAAATGTAACAACTCTGAAATTTTTTTTCTGGAAATTATTAACAGTTTTGAGATTCTTATTAACAATGGAAACTAATGACCCAAACACATTGAAAATTGTCGATCTTCTTAAATAAGGACATCAAAATTGGCAATTTCAATGAATGAAATTCATTTCATTCAGTCATTTCTGTCGAAATGACTGAATTTCGGTCTGGGAGAAGACACGAGTGGTGGGCTGATGCGATTTTCGGGTTTAGTTTCAGAAGACCGAATAAAAACGCGTGTACGAGCCCTAGCACCGCCTTAACTATTGGAAAAACAAAAAACAACGCCATAAATGGGGTAGAAACATCAAAGTGGGCGAAAGAAAACGCGAATTTTTTGCTTTTCGGTTATAGCTTTTAAGAAATCGTGTTAGATAAGCTACATCTGGTGTCCTTACCAAGCCTTTGGGCTTTAAGCTTTGGGCTTTTATCCAGTTAGATGCTTATTAACCGTTATAAATAGTTACTTATCTTGTTAATACGAATTTCAAAACTGTTTTATATAGTTTCGTATAGCAAATAAAAGCAAAATAATTCTTAAAGGTTACATAACGTACTGCTATATAAAAGAGAAACCGTAAGAAACTAACATCCGTTTGCGATTCACTCGAAACTGTCACAAATTTGAGAATATCTTCATTATTCTTAGAGATACGCTTAACGGGCAGTCTTAAATCAGCCGATCTATCATGAGTCCATTTGCCATATCTACACGCCATACACTTTATTTTGCAAAAGATGTTTTAATACGTCCGCTTTTAACATATGTACAGGTGATACCCAATCCATTCAATCATATTTTCCCATTTCTATATATGTATTACGTATGTATATATTGCTGTAATGGTATTTTTGGTAGCGTAAAATTACAGGAATGAATGTATTGATACCGGATTTCCCGTTGTTTGTAAAAATTAAAGAATCTAATGTTTCTACGTTGAAGAATTAATTTATTTTTTTGTAAAAGGATCCTACTGTTGATGAATTTGGGATTAACAAGTTTCGGTTTGTTATAACGTAATCTTCAAGATAACGATAGTAGTCGCTGAAGTGCTGACACAAATTAACTAAAACGATTGGTTGTGGGAACAAAATTAAGGATTCGCACTGTGAATACATTCATTTCATTTTAGCATCAATATAACGTCGATTTTTCCTTAGCTTTTCACGCAACTTCAAAAATTTATGCAATGTCAATAAATCAAGGGTTTAAAAGCGAGATTCTTCGCGGAGTTCTTTAAAAAGTACTTTCTTTTTTATTATTCTATTTCCTTTCCGTTTATTTATTTCTTTTTCTTTTTCTTTTGCAGTAATAACAAAGTAAGTTACAGCAGTACCTCCAATGATGATGGTGAGAAAACAGAAAAGGCCGAGTTGCAAACATGATAATTTTCCTATTTACCTATTTAATTTTTAAGCCTTTGTGTTATACATTATTTCTTAAGTTTTAGTATATATTTTAACTGTCGTTTTATGTACTTTATCAAATTCAGAGATTTTGTAATGTATCTATTTTTTTAAATATATCTTTTATCTTAAGTTTCTTTTTTTATTTTATTTTTATACTGTAAGTTATGCTAAAGAATTCTATCTATTAGGATAAAGTGAATGCCATTGCAAAATTTAGCATTTATGTAGCCAGCCTCAAATATTTCTTACGGCTACGGGATTGCATTTCATATATATTAAAAGAAAGGCATTAACAAACGATGGTTGGAGACTTTAGGAAGTTTCTATTGCGGTGCTTCCTTTTCTGGCACTTTATGTAGTAACTATTATGCGCCGCTTGCACATGAAATTTTTCTTTCAATTCCTCAGAATGAATATCAAAATCAAATAAAATGAAACATTATCGTTCCTGATCCTTTTAGGAGATAACTGGAAAACGATAATAGATATTAAAAATTTGGTAACCATGCTTGATGGTAATTTTTCGAAATAATCGCGGCTACCACGATCAATACTCACTAATACAGCAGCTACCCATAAAGAAAATTTAAATACAACAGAACCTTGACTAATCGTCAATCACGGGGCCGAAAAGGCAATTAACATGAAGAAAGCAGAAATTTTTCACAGAAAAAGTTCTTTTTAAGATCTACCGAAATCGATGGGGGAACAAGGTGAGAGGAACTCGCTAAACTTAACAACTTGGGAGCCCTACCGACCTGACGGTTAAGGTGAATCGTAAGACGTGTTGTTTTCCTTTGTAGAATTGATTGCCGTAGTCGGTTATCTTTAATACACTAGAGCAATTAACAAAATTTTTTCTTTTAATCGAACGCTGTGTGTTTGTGAGCTATTTTCATCTTATCAATATTAACCTCGGGCGGATTACGTTATATTAAAAAATTAAAGAGAATTGAGAGGATGAAAAAAGGACTCATGTCCTCATATTGTACTGTAGAACAAAAAAAGCATTCGTATCTGGGCTTTTTTTGAAACTTAACTAAACAAAACAACTGAAAATCGTATACCGCAAATTTTAAAAACAACTAAAATTTGAATATTAACCAATATCTTCAACGCCGATCTCCACAGCCGACGTCTAGTTGTTTTTTCAAGGAAAAAGTCCAGAACACTGTTAGTGGATTTTTTTTTTGTATCTATTATAGTTTTCTAGATATCTCATAAAAACGCTGAAAAGTAATATTTTATTTGAGTCAATCAAAAGAGCAAAGCTAAATGGAACACTGATAGTCCAAAACGGAAAATACCTAATTACAATTTGCTTTTAAACTGAACAAAATGACATTGCATTAATTTAGAAAAACGTACCTTATTTCTCCCGTTTACTCCATGCATGGTCATATATTTATGTTTTTCTCCAAGATCTGCTTCTACAATTTTTAATAAAATCTTTCCGGTTATTATGGCTAGGATCTGGATTGTTCGATTTTCAAATGTTTTACTTTCGTTTAAACGTATTTAAAAATAAAGCAGGTTGAAAAATTCTAGAACAGATCTCTCTTAATTATTAATAATTAATATTTATACCTCCATCCACGTTCTACTTTTGCTAATTTTCACTTTTCGATCTTTACAGTGTTTACCGATAAGCTAAAAGCACAACGAGCTTAAAGCAACCCCCCAATACTCACTACCTGCGTTAAATTATATGTTGCAGGAGTATGTTAAACTGCGTGAATGCGCTAGAGCAGCATCTGCCGGTGACGGAACAGGCTGGACTTGTCGTCGCTGAAGAGAAGGTTCAGCAAGACTCATGTAAGGAATCCTGTATGTACTAGCTGGGTATACCCGTGATATAAGTGTGTTCCGCTCCTTACTTGTTATGATCGATGTTAATTACTATATAGATTTCTATGAATCGTTCGATTAGAGTGATTATTTTGGCATCGATTTTGGAATGCGATGGTAACACTGATTTGGTCGTTTCAAAATTTATTGCTTGACGAATGCGCGTAGATTCGAACCAGATATAATGCTACACGATACTGCGATATAAAACCTCCGCTAACGTCCTGGCGCAGTCGATAGGATTTTCTGTCGCAGATATTTACGTAGTATTACTCGAAGCATGTTGGTAATACATTCTTTGCGAGCGAAAACCGAAAAATTCCCAGTAAGCGTCCCGTAATTGGAGAAATTCCCTCCCTTTCATGTTTCTAAATGTTTCTAAACGATGCGTTCTTCTTGAATTCTTTCTATCAGTTCCGAATCCATTCGAGAGGCACGCTTACAAAGCGACGTACAACTACAGGAGACATTCTGCATACGCCAGCGTGTCAGGTACTGCTATACATCTACATTAGTTTTGAGGAAAACACATACCTGTAACATTTTGCGTAGGTATCTAGGAGAAACAAGAAATAAAAGATTAAACCAAAGATATTGAGCTTCGCTTACATGCCACGAATACACTGCTGACTCCACAAAGTTTTATGCAATACACTACATAACTTGTACATATTGTATTTATTTTACTTGAACGTAGTTCTACACCCGTTCGAATAGTAAGTAGTATTGAAAATGTTACCGCTTTCGAAGTTCTAGACAGGAAGTGAGCGTTGTTTTAAAATAACACAGGCAAACTTTGAAGTTTTAGGAGTTAAAGGAATGGTGAACATAAATAAACTTAAAAAAAAAACAAATTAAATGCAACTGCATGGTTACGTCCTTCGAAGATTCATTAACACATTGTTTTCTTTTACGGTACTTCTTTAGGTTCACGTTGACAATATCATGTCCAATGTTTGATTTTCGTTGAACTAAATTTGAATCAATCAAGAAAAATGTTGGGCGATAAAATGGTTAAAATCGAAGACTTAATGCATCATATCTGTGATTCACTTATTCATTTAACCCTATGTCGTATCGGAGAACTTCCAACTTCTAGAGAAAACGAAGTAGTTTAGCGAATCTTCGGTTTACGATATTCTATTCATGCTTAATGGACGAAAGATGTAGATAGCTTGACGGCCATCACAACCAACTAGTTTGGGTTTTGCGGATCGGCCGTATTACAGAGTTAGGAAACATTCAATGATACGAAATAAAATAAACGGAACACAGCTTCGTGATTGTAATATTGAGCTCTGCCACCTACGTCGAACATAAAAAGTGATAATGTAAGACTGGTATGTAACTTTGGATATCTTCTGTATCGAGAACCCATGCATCTTCTCGAATTTTTATTCTTCTTACCAATGCATTTTGCAAGATCATCGCGCTCACTATGTTCTGCTTGTTGCTTTTTATTCCTTTCTTTATAATAACAGCGCTTTATCAAGGATGACAGCTCCCAGTCAACGATCGGATTTCGATAAGTTTTCATGTAGAAGATATAGCATATTGAAATCAGGGTTCTGGTGGGACGTGAGGCGTGGAGCAAAGAATGTGGAGGTTCTTAGCAACGCCTGTTTTCCTGTTTTGAAACTATGTTCGGGAAACCAGCCACCACATAACCTTTGATTGTGATAATTGTGGACTAGTCGTATAAACCAACTTAGCAAAAGATCGGCCAAAAATCGCCCCAAAAGATCCAAGCTGGCAGCATATATGTAAGATCATATAGGACATCTTGAAAACAACTAAAACGTCCGGCGATTCAATATGTAACATCTAATTACGACATTTACATCAAAATCACGACCTATTAGTTAGAATAAATGCAAGAGGTACGATTTTCATAGACGTCGGATATGGAGGTGCTCCAAACAATACAACATAAATATTTTCACATTCCACGCACTTACGTACGTACGTAAAACTGAAAAAGGAAACGTACGCCTATTAGGTAACGGCAATAACGCAAACGAGGGTATTGTATCCCGTCGTAACACATACGTACCGGCGAACTCTTTGTCAAAATTCTCGAATCTCTCACACTCCGCGTTACAGGAACAAGGTCAATAAGGTCTGCTAAACCTACATTTTGCGAAATATCGTTCTCGAAAGCCGTCATTATACTCACCTTGGTCGTATATATGTGTGTTATATCGCCGGATAAATTACGGTGAAGCAACTAGATTTGACCAATTAGTGAGAAACACACGGCCGCATAACATTAATTGGTAGCCTAGACGTTATTACGTCGCACGAAACAATTGCAAGTTGGGATTCGTTGTTTCGCAGCGAAACGTGGAGAGTATTCCGCGTAATGAAAGTGTTGGTTATAGTTCAAAGTCGGGCGTAACATGTATATGCATACGCACTCATCTTGCTTAGCCTAGCGTTTGATTAAATGAATTTTAAATGATATTTGGAAGTAATCAAATCTTTCTCTTTATTTTTTATGCAATGAAGGTCGATCCATACGGAATTCATGGAAGAGGTAGGATTTATGGGCTATTCTTGAAAGGAAAAACTAATAACGGGGGCATATTACGCATCACCTGACAAGTACATTTTGCGGGAAAACAGTGGCAAAAAAGTGAAAATTTTGTTTCACTCATTGCAGTGAAGATAAACGTTTTCGAAGTGGCGCTTGAATTGATAAACCGTCCATGTTGTTCGCTACATCTGGCTCCCCAGCGACTCTTTTCTGTTCATCGAATGAGGTGGCCATTGCAAACCTATATTTTGAAAAACAAAACACCAATCATCGTATGGAGAGACTATCCTATCGTTTGCAAAATACCATTGACAAACAGGTTAAAGGGAATTGGCCTTAGGTCCTAGTCAACAGTTACTGATAGAATAAAAGTTGTTTCTACAGTCACATCTTTCTGCTAAATAAGATCCTGTGCAAGCAAGCAGCAAGGAGCGTATGATATATATAATTGAAAGCTTCACGCAAGTCTCAGAATACGGCAATAACGATGCCTGATAGTCAGATCTGATAACTAGAAAAAACTGCTTCGAAGAGTTTCCCTTTAGAATGACAGACTCTTTCGCATCCGCGGGGATGAGCCACTCTCTATGACACTATGAAGTGGTACAACAATTGAACTTCCTCCTTTTGAATTGTTTTGCATCTAGTAGGCAAAATTTTAAGCGAGCCTTTAACTAACACAGTTACAATTATTATTTTGCAAGACTTATGGCAAGAAATAACAGCGGATTTTAGTATAAACAAGTTGCTGTATTTACTGACTCTTTTTTATATCATTTGGACAAGTTTCGGGGCTAATATTTCCGCTCTTCCATACTCACAAGAAGTACCTCTGCATATTTTAAGAGTTATGTATGTATTTCCAGATGAGTTGTCGAGGACTGAAAAAAAATCATTTACTTTGTAAGATATGAAATGGTTAGTAACGAGATTAATTGTTTTTGACAGGAGTCTACATCGAAACTTTTGGCCAATGCGATACATTTCTAAATACATTTTGCGAACGATTAATTGTATCAAAGTTTTGCTTTGATGCTTACGACCTATTGCAACAGTTCCCTTATATATGTTACAACACTTGGAGGTATTTAAATATTAATCTACGGCCAACCGAAGCGTTGATATCGCCCGACTAATAGGAACACATTAGCATAAAACTTGCCAGTATTTTAAAGTTCCCTTTGCTGAAGGTCTATCATGCATTGTTGGGTTTGACTAGCCCATATATGTGAATGCTTTGGCCTAATTTCTGCTGGCATGTTTTACCAGTAAGAAGCATTTGGATTTTCCCCCACATTCCCATTTTTTTTTTATTTTAGACAACAATAATGGTTTGGATCGATGCAATGTAAATTTGGCATTGCTTATAAGATGTGGAAGAGACCTTTTCCTCCTCGCCGCATCCTCTACATACAGGTTTAGGTAGAAGCCCCATTTTGAGTGGAGGTTTCTTTCTAATGAATAGTGACCAATTATGCGGCTAGTCCACGTTCTAACATCGGATTTTTTCATGGGCATCAAATCCTCAAATTTTTTCTTCAGGAGTCTACCAGGAAAACCTTCGAATGCACGTTTCCTGGTTCTCCTCTCCAATTTTTTTATGCTATTGATTTAATTATCGTTTTTGCCATCTCCAAAGAGACACCAAGGGAAGGCTTGAAGGCGGTCAGTTTCGAACGCACTTCGACATATTACGTCGGTTATTATGAAGATCCTGTTTTTTTCGAGCAAGGTTTCCAATAGTCTCCGTGCACCTAATGTGATTTATAAATTTCCGCTTGCAATTTGCTTTGCGTGCCCATCATTACTTTTTTTTTCCGTCGCATACTGAGTCCTTGCGCTTATCAGAAAATACGGAGGCGGCAGGTCAAGCAGGATCTCCAATGCGACGGTTGAGGTTATCGTTACGACTCCGGCTAAACCGAGATAATTTGGTTAAACATACATTAAAAAGTATGGATGCACTTAGGTCAACGTTGCAAAACCGCTTTCCAGCCTATTTTCAATAATTAGTATGGAAGCAAACAACGCATTGATAAGCTGTAGGAAAGCATTTAATTTTTTTTTTGACTAAGACCCATCAGTTGTTGTAGAGCAACACACAGAACAGCAGCCCATCAGCTTTGCTTCAATGAGATGGAATAGTAAAATAATAATAATAATAATAATAATAGCTCACCATTTTGTGGGTTAATCTAACTTTATTCTTTAACAATTACCGCTTCTATTTGTCGAGATCATGACCTAATATATATATATTTTTTTAAGTTAGTCAATAACTTGCCACGAACCTTGTATACCGCTGCAAAATAACTCAAATGTTCCTTCTTAAAGTAGATGTCCTCCTTCGTTGATGTTCAAACCAGATCTTCAAAGTACATTTACAGACATAGAATTTTCCATCCTTCAATCCTTATAAAGTATTTTGCTGAATAAATCAATAAAATCTAAGAAGCTTCAAGAAGATATTCCGTACTAAAGTTACTTAGACTGTACCTACTTGAATAAGCTTGTAGATATTGTTACTGCAACATCTCTAAATTTACATGAAACTCTTAAAATCCCTTTTCCAGTTAGTTGCGTGCCTACGCTATTGTTTATTTATCTGTTTGCTGATTGTACGCCATAAGCATATTCCGCCGAATATACTGCATTGTGCAAATGTAGATAAGTATATGTAGGTACGTACGGCATGTGTAAGTATATGGATGTTTGGCGTATGTATGTTTGAACAGTACAGCAGAATAGATCTGTAAACAAAATGTTACCGCTGCGAGATTATGTTTACGTTTTGTTTATGAGCGTGATATAGCCAGCGATATTTTGTAGCGGCTTGCGTCGATGATTACGCTGATTTGAGATAGTACGTATGTGTATATGAATGGGCATGGTATATGTGAGTACGAGCCACTTCGCTTTAACTGATGGCGTAGCATGCACCAAAGTAATAAATTTGTTACGTTTGATGCGAGAGCGGAAACTATTGGCGCTTGTTCCGTATTTTTAGTATTGATGATAGGCGTGTTATTTTTATGCTTTCGCTATAAACACGTAAATAAAAGACTATGATAGCAACATAATTTTCTTCTTTCTTCAATAGATGTAGGTTTTACTGTATCTCTTCACTAAGTCTTTGTAAAAGAAATCGCTAAGAGCAACTAGTTTAACATCCCCAAAGAATGCTGAAATGCGGTTAGTCAACTTGTTGCAAACCACAATCTCCAACAGCAGCTTTTGCCAGTCATCAATTGGAACGGACAAAATAGCCATTTCAAAGGCATCGACTGCTTCTCCCGGCGACTGTATGGAAGTTTATCTAATAACTCAATATTTTGTTGTTTTGTTGTTCTCTTCTAGAGAATAACTGTACAGCGATCATCTTAAGGATTTGTAGCAATATAACCCGAAATTTAGATGAAAATTGCATTTTCTTCGACAAATTTTGGGAACAGATACCCTTCAGTTCGAGATTCTCACTATAAATATTTTTTAAGCTTTCCTTATTGAACCAGCCTAAAGCTTTTCGGCGCCAATTAACGCGAACGCGACGTCTCTTTGAGCTATTCTTTCGTGGAATCGTCGTTAGTTCACCTTGGAATTTGCATTGACTCAATTCAAATTAATCACTCCTATTGTTCCCTTTCACAAAATTAATTAACAAAATTGCCTAATAGTACCCAGAAATTATTGCCAAATCTTTTTTTTGCAGAAGGGGCAACCTTAAAAGCTTCTTTAGAAGGCTGCACCTAAGTCTTGATCTGGTTTACTTTTCCAAAATACTTGACCTTTAGTAATGGAGGATTTACTAAACATTTGCATTTGGTGACCTCTGATATGCTCAGATCGTTGAGACAACCTAATGATGTTATTTTTATTCAAATAGTTTTGAGCCCTCTTTAATAATTACATTGGAAGGATAATCATCCTCAAGTACAGCCAACACTTCTTCAAGAATAAGATTTCCCTTTTTTTTTGTCAGAAAATAAATATAAAGTAGTATAAAGCTGGAGCGTACTAAAAGTTTGCATAGGACAGCGGGAAATAGTACAAGAATTCCAATTCTTTCGCGCTCCAAAATAACAGGAATCGAGCAGTTTTTTGGTCTATCACTCCAGCAGATGCAAAGCATTCCGCATCATTGTTGGACAAAAACTGCAACGGAAATTTATTTTACGTTTTCTGCAGAAGTTTGAGATTAGCTAATTTGGGGCGATTGCCTGCATAGCTTGAACATAGCTTCTTGCTTGGTAGTTTGCATGCATCAAACTGATTAACACTAGATCTCAACAAAACTGTACTCTTAGGTGGGAATTTCTGTTTTTGATTATAAAGTGTGGTGACGGCCCAACGGGGTGTGCTTTGATGTTTCGATAATTATGGTGCTCTCATGTACGCTGCTATAACTGGCCGCATTGCCATATTTTTAAGAACGACACATCAAAATATCCAAACGGCCACTTTCAAGCCTGTTAAGAATTTCGTTACTTGTATCAGCAGCATCTTTCTTACCTCTTAAAGAAAAAATCAAAGGAATTTTTCTTTGACTTCCAGCTTTCCATTATTAATTGTTTTTTTTTTACAACGAATAACTTCAGACATTTGATTGACATGTGAAATGTCGGATGTCACCCTCCCAATGGGTGATACTCAATGAAGGATGCTCCCATCGTCCTTTCTCAGCTACGCCACTGGCGAAATCTATACGAAAACTATCTTATGGTATTTCTTAAAGAAATTCTCACCTTAGATTGCTAGCACCTTCCGCATTCGTACCATCAGCATGTACAATGGTGTAATACTTAAATGGAATAGTATAAACAAGTAAAATTTTTCTAATTGTGAATTCCGTTTAAGTTTTACGTTATTGTAACGTAATTAGAGTATAATCACATTAATCGCCATTCACACTACTCGCTTTCTTTATCTTCCTACAGCTCGGAACCAAAGTAACGAGTGCTTATTGCATATAGCAGGTTCGGAGCATTCGTCTAGAGGCGGCGACGCCGGCAGTCGACCACCACCGCCGCTACCCCCGCCGCGCTTCCCGAACAGCGCCGTTTGACAATGGGAAAGTCTCAACGTGGCGACTTTCAGCCTACTACCTCTGCCGGCACCGCTCCTGGCCCTCGAAGACCACCTCGTCGAACTCATATCCCAACGTAGCAAGGCGTGCGCCACATTCTTGCGTCACAGTTTCAAACGACCGCATCGCAATTATTAAAAATAAAAGACACTGCCCTTTCGTCGTCGATAAAACTAGGTACAGCGCCACCTATACGGAATACGGATGCAATTGGGAGAAACGGAAGCTTAAAATTTGGTGCTTTGGTGTACTTACTATCGGAAGAATGCGTTTGCAACGCTGAAAGAACGTAAAAAACAAAACGAGCAAGTGAAAACAATAATAATGACGTTCTTTCTAATAAAATTAGTAATAAAATTTTCTGCAACAAACCCGAACTTCTTCCAAGGTTCCGTACGGCCTTAAACTATAAAAAAAGAGTAATAAAGGATGGATCATAAATGGAACTCAAATTCAAATCGTTGTGCGCGAATCCTTTGAAATGAACGTGACCGTGCGCGAAATGACCAAAAAAAAAAATGGGGAAAAACAATGAACTCGTTTCGTATGGCGGCCCGAAGGCTCTCTACACATCTCTCTTTTCATCACACTTAAAACACTTTAAAACGATCGAACAAACAAAACAAGAAACATCCCAAAGAAACGATCGCGACGATCGAATCTCTGAAGATGTTCACTACACCCTATCTTTTTCTTCGAAACGTCGTTTTAGGAGAATTGTATTAACTACTCTTATTATTATTAATGAATTATTACTGCTATAGCAGTTATAACGATAATGTAACTAAATTTAAATTATTAGGAACGTACGATATAAGGCTAAACGGATAATATTGGTTTCATTTTATTTCTTATTTGTGTCCATCCTCTTTTTCATTTTCCATGATACAGCATGTTAATAAGTACTATACGATCGATTATTCTTTAACCATACGAATAGTTAGAGAGTCTGCGTATATGATTTTTGAAAGTTTTTATAAGACAAATGTGTTTGTCGTGTGTATCTTTTATATGTTTTTGTTGTATGTCACTGCTGTTTTTAATGCTAGATATGCAAAGAAATGTTTTCATTCTGGTATTTACAGATATCTTTTCTATTTTTCTGTCGTCTTTCATTGCAGGTGTGGATATCTTTATTTAATAGTAAATATAAAATCAGGAATTTGGAAAGATACTAAAGAAGCTGAATGTGATACTTTCGTGAAATTCTTTTATTTTGCTTAACTTAGCATTTTAAATCTTAAATTAGATGTTATAAGCTGCTGGAATATTTCATTTGAACCCTTAACAAGAATCAATATTAGAGTGTTTGTTATTTTTTAGCTTTTAAAGTATTACTAAAGAACAGCGCTCCCCAATTTGCGTTCCGCAAGACACAGGTGTTCTGTGAATAATCACACACTTTATTGTAAGTTTTTCAGAATGTATCCGAACTTATCAAAACTTATGTTTTGCTTTCTTTTGCGAAGTTTTTCATATTACGCTACGAAAATATCCAAACATAGAAATCGGCTTAATGCTGCGTCCGTTGTAAGAGCTCAAGTTTCTAACATCGTGCCTTGCCATTGAAAGACTTTGTAAAACTTAAACGTTTTCATTATGTTTCATTTGCTTAAGTTTAAATTTCGTCCTCTCTGACGTAATTTTGCCGATATCCATTTCTCCTAGTCTATTACCCCAGCTCTCTGTAGATCTTCCAAATCTAGTCCCAGTCACCGTTGCGATACGGCTCTATCCCAATTCAAGATATCCCAACCATCTTGTTGTGCCATAACGATTTGCATTATTTTTTTTCGCTAATTTTATTCCGCCATATATTCCTCTTAACATCTTTCTCTCTCACCGTCTTAATTGCTCAGCCATTTGCTTATACATAGGTTACTCACAACTCAGATGCGTAACAATGCAGGGCGAATTAGTCTTATTTCCGCTGCCTCTGGAATATGCTTTAATCTTTCCCTATAGTTCCATTCTTCTCTCTGTTTCCGATTCTTCCAGGATTAAGCCTGTTTCTAATAGCCCGGGCATACAAATGTTCCCATTTTTTTCAAGCTCTATTCGATATTCTCGTTCTTCTAGACCTTAAAGTTGTTTATTTGCTTCTTCCATCCACTCTCTTATATTTAACTTTGTCTTAGTTAATTTTTGGTCCATATTTTCTGTAATGCTTCAAATACTTTACGGAATTCTTGCCGTGACCGCCTGATTGTTACTATCACTTGCAGATACAACATATACGAAGTAGAGAAGGGGTCACCTTGTTTGAGCTCATTTCGACTTACGATTTCCTTCGACTTGTTTATTTCCAGCAACTTTAACGCTTTTTTTTAGGATGCTTTGTTATTACATTGCTTCATATGTCTATTTATAGTCAATAGTAGATACAACTCCAACTCTTGCTCAAGGCCTCTTATATCTCCTTAATATGCTCCTGTGGAATCTTCAGTATACGTATTTAATTTCTTTCTCATAATTTTTGTTAAAACTTTGTGTTTGATGTCGAGCAAGGCTGTTTCTTTTATAGTTTTAGCGCTCTGTTACACTATCTTTGTTATGGTTTGAAACTATCATTCCTTTCCTTAATTTCTTTGGCGTTTCCTCTTCTTTCCAAATATGTATAATAGGCCCTGTTGAGGATGTGATCCAGTGTAATAAATAGTGACAATGCTGGATCTGGATAACGCAATGTCCTCGTTCTTTCAACAATACCACCTGGAGATCGTTTAGCACGTGTAACGGGATCGAAAAATGTAAATTACAGTTTAAAATAATGATGATTCGCGTAAAAACAAAGATAGCTTAATAAACTTAAAGGGTTTCTTTAATATCTCTCCAATTTCTTGAAACGTTTCTGGAACTGTGACTTTCCTTCCAAATCTACATTGAAAACATTTATTTGCATCGCTTGATCGTAATTTACTACACTTAGTGTCGTATACAATCGTGCAGGTAATTACGTGGACATTGATCAATGTTATCTATTTTGAAAACAAAAAGTATCAGTATATTAGAATCAGGATATCACGGAGACTTACTGCCAACTGTTGAAATGTTAAATTTTTTATCTCTCAGTTTAATTAAACAAGCTTAAATAGAGGTAAATTTATTAATTTTCATAGGTTTTACTTTTTGGTTTCGAAAATAGATAAAATTTCGTGAACATAATTACCGGCGCCACTGTACTTTTGTAAATCACCTCTACTTTAACGTAGTAAATCGCACACATTTTTATAGCGTATATAATCGGCTTTAGTCAATCGACGATTTTTAAAGAAACAAGAACGAACAATGAAATTACATTTAACTTGAAGTAATAATTTATCACCAGCATCCTTATGCTTTATTATTGCCAAAAACAAGTATAATGAGAACGATTTTGACACGATCGGATTTTTTTAACAAAAAAGAAAAAAAAACTTGCAAAAATACAATAAAAAGTAAGAAGATATCTCGATATTATCGTCATGTCTATGTCTGTGTAGTATGTATGGAAATGAGGTATATTCTAACACATTCACTGCCACTTTGTGTGTCATACAGACAGACATGGAGAAAGCGTTTTAGATATATAAACATAAAAATAAATATAATTCTTAGGGTAAAAATGGAAAAGAAACCAGTTTATACAAGCATATATTAAAACAAATATATTATGTAGGTTTAACGAAAAAAAAGAAAAAAGAAAAACACGCAGGTGGCGATACGCTAATTTAGCGTTTGAGGTAGTAGCCGATACGGTTCACCTTTTCGTAAAATAACGGATCGTCCTGTGTGTATATCTGATTTCAAGGATATTTCCAATCAGATGCTCAATTTTAAATAGTATGCCGTTCTAATTGAAGGAAGGAAGCCGCGTATTAATTAAAAACAAATTGAAAATCGAGGATATGCGCAGAAAATAGATTGTTTGTTTAATTTTTAATGACTAGATGCTGAATTTAAATTGAAAAATTTTTGATTTCTTGGTTACTCACTTAAATTCGACTTTAACATATCATTCTTAAGAGCCCCCCTAAAAATTAAAATATTTACTTAATGTACATACTTATAAAGACGAATCAAAATATTATGAAGACATTTTATTTCTCGTATTTCTTTTTTTCTAAACCCAAATGTTTATTTATTTTTTAAGAATAAATACTAATATTACTAATGCCGAGAAAAATATATGTAAATCCCGCGAAACAAGTGAATTTAAAAAGAAATATATAGAAATAGTAAAGGAGTGAAATAATTCAATATTTCATATCATATCTTTTGGATCCTTTTTTGTTAAATTTCTGTGATTATTTTACAACGATAGTGACAAGGAGGACGATGTCACGGTGCGTACAGCCCTGGATTTGCAGTCTCAAGGTGCAGGGTTCGAGCTTCGACCTCGTCGCTCGTAGAGTAAGCTTTTCCGTAATTTTTAGGCAAGGGTAAACGTCACGAAAGGTTCTACGAACGCAAGCGTAATAATAACTTCTAGCCGGCAGAGCCTCCCTGTAATTCGGGAGAACTGTTGGGGGATTTCGATAAATCGCGGTTGATATGAACGGTATTAATAACATTTCCACGTGACCAGCAATTGTTTTTTTTTTTTTTAATAACTCATTTCTGCGTAAAATTCTTGGAAAGCTTCTTTCAATAATGTCTAAAGTTAAGCAATACCGCGGTTGAGAAACATCCTAATTAAAATTCAACGCTTTTAATGCCCTTAATAGTTCTAACAAATCTTTCGAGAGCCGATTTCTTTTTTATTGGCAACAAGACTCTTGTCATCTAGTCTTGTGATAAAAGTTAAATAATTAGAACGAAAATAGAAAAAATCCAACGTTATTATTCACGATCCTTATAGTCCTAACCAATTTATACAGCGTCCTTCCCTATTTCTCCGGTCAGAATTTTTCAATTCTAACTTGTTGCCCCAATTGTTTGCTTAAATTTGCAAACTTTGATTTTATACCGCGAATCATTATTTCAAACAAAGGGAATCCAAACAATGAACGCCACTGTTTAATATACTCACGGTTATTATTATTAAAGCAGCAACCTGCATTAAAAAAAAAAACCTCTAATTTTTCCATTAAAATTCCGCATCTAGATGGAGCCTATTATAATTATAATTATAATATTTAATAATGTAAGTGCGATATCCATTTTTTTAGCAGTAAAACGAGTCCTAACGGTTCGGACGTGAGAAGTACATGGAAATTTCCGCCGAGACAAAGCCCGCTGGGATGCACGTGACCCATTGTGACATTATTCAAAATCATCAGAAGGGACAAGAGCGCAGATGACGGAAACGAAATCTAAGACAAAGAGAAGCGAAAAAAGTACGCGAAATATCCAAAACGAGATATGTATAAGAAAGGTCAGAAAAAGAGATAATAAGATACACAAAAAGAAGAGATATAAACTGAAAACGAATAGTGTGGTGATAGAGTTTTTATTACTATATATTATACATAAATATATACATACATATAAATAACATAAATATGTAGACACGAAGAAGAAATATGGTGGACTTGAATCTGAGAGAATTATATAAATACATAACGAATATATACCTATATAAACATTATAATGTAAAGAACAAGACGAGATATCGAAGTTATTGTTTGAACGAGTTCTGGGAGGGTTACGATAGTGCGGCAACATTTTGGGAACTTATTATTAGGCACGTAATGTTAGAGCTAACCTATTATAAATATTTCCTAGATTAATAATCCTTTGTCACGGTTGTAATTCAAAAGATTTGCCTTTGTCACTGCCAAAATAACCTTACGAAAAAATTGTCGATAATTTATATATGAACTACATTACTTTCTCAATATATTTTGATGCTATTGATGAATAGTAGAAGACCCTATATGACCGTTTCTTAAATAAAACAAAAGCATTTCAAACATACAACATGAATTATAAACATGAAAAATAAGACTACAAAAGATGATTTTTTTTGGAATCCCGATCTGGTCCCACGAATTTTTTCATCTAGCTGGTTAAGCAGATGCGTTTGTTATTGGTTTATTCTTTTCAATTTAATAAATACATCCCAGAAAATACTAGCTACCTGCCAGAATGTTTTTGGTGCTTCCATCCATTACTTTGACTGCTTTTGTTCCACGAATTAGAAGGATTCTCTTTGAAACGGTCCAAACGTTCGATGCGCAAGTTCTGATTTGTATTGTTTGCCATTCTTCATGTAAAAGGTATCGTATCCCTACTTCTGAGATACTTGTAGATGCTCATCGGTAGTTGACGGTTTCAGCCGACGTTCACGCGGAATCATCTTTAATAAGTGCAATCACGTTTAAACTTGTGTTTAAACTGTCCATTTCTTCACATTCGAAAGCGACTGCTTTTAAATCCTTACCAATTCTGGTTGAGTTTCCATCTGTAATAACTAATTTAGTGAGACACAAGCAACGCGCCTTCTTTGTAAAGAAAACTATTAATACGATCAGGGTAAAACTTTACATTCGTTTTTGTGGTATGTGCATCAATATTACAGAATAGACGTTTTGTTGATATTAACGCAATATCTCTGGTAAGCCGAGAACTTTTCATCGTGCACTTATTTTCTATTTAACGAGTGTCTATTAAAATCTTCTGTCTGTTCAAATTCGATGATTGCATATACTGCGTCCGCAAACAAATTAGAAAGAAAATGACATCTTTCTATCATTCCTTTTGTCAGTTGCGGAAACGTTTTTAGATAGCGTCGCCTCTTCTACAAAGTAATTTATTCGATTATCCTGGTTGATCTCCTTCTTAATGTTTAATTAAGAATGTTTAATTAATGTCGTTACATTTCTTTTGGATTTGTTTAATTCTGTTCCTCTTCGCTCTTTTTTAACTGGTATTGAAGATTTTGGAATGTTATCTACTTCTGCTGGTGCTTCTTATGTCTACGAGAAAGGAATCGCATAAGTTTCTTATAGTGATTTAGTGTATAATACGTTGGGTTTAAACTATATTTGCATAGCTTTACTTCTTGTTTCTGAGAAAATGGTGACTTTCTTCCTGATTTAATTTTTTCTTTTGAGTAACGATCATACGGACGCTGTACATTTTGCAGCTTTTCTTTCCGCATTTATTTATTTTTTTTATGGCTCACAAAGTGTAAATCAGTGTTTCTTCTGTCCATGTTGAGCGTACTGTTTTACATACATAATTTCTTTGCAACTATCACATCCATCAACACTCTAATGAAAAATTATTTCATAAGCTAAATTACATAATCTTAACATTTCAAATGACAAATACATAATTATCTTTTATCAGATCTTATGGCTCTCCAAATGGCAGCACTACTTGCTAGCCACATTGTCACTATTATACATAAGTGCGATTAACTTCATCTTTCAACAAAGACGAAGTTAATGACAAGTAAATATTGACTAGTTAGTAGCTAAAGCAAGATCTGCATAAATTTTATGCCTTAGCTGGTTACGAAAGGGCAGGAGTGGATCCCTTTCCTTAAATAATAGCTGAAAACACTAAGAATCTTCACTTGCCTAATAGAACAAAACCTTCACATTCCTATTCAACCTGGTCTTGTCTATAACCTTGTGTGATGATTTATAATAGCGCTTAAGATATGCTGCGGACAATTTTTTCCAGGCGGCATTTTTTACAAAAAGCAATTTTTCTCGATTTCATTGTCTTGAAGTAGAAAGAAGTATCGTATAACGTTATAAATAATAGCAACTAAAAGTTTGTAGTATCTAGAAAGAATACTGGTAAGATCTTGCTAGATCCGGTAGCTTTTCGCGTGCATTTTAAATTGGTTTGCCATTGGATCCAAAACCTACTGCACTAGTTGAAAGGTAAGGGAAAAAGGAAAACAACGCATTCATTGGGAAGAAAATCATGAAAGTCTTTGATTTTGCTATCCTTTCCTTGTTTCTTTGTGGTTTCTTTTCATATCCTTCAGAGTCAATTCTCGCTTTTCTGGCATTATAGAACTAAAGCAATTTAAAAGGTAAGTTTGAATTACTTGTTGCTGCAATATACGTAACCTTAAATTAAGATTACGTTATGTTGAAAATTGCGTCAGATGTCAAAAGAAGAAAATTTCATCCCAAGGCTACCATTTGTTTTTTTGTTTTTCTTTAATTTTCCATAAGTGAGTGTTTTCTAATTAGCACTAATACGTAAATTCTGCACGTTTCCAGTCATTTGCCCCTAAAAAACACCCATTTTTGGAAAAATGATTTACATGTTTTATTATTTTAAGAACTTCTAACGTCTTCCTTTAAGTATCTCGTCTTAGAAAGTAATGTAGGACATTGAAAATTGCGAAAGGTGAAGATCCGAAAATCACGAAAGATCAATTCAGAATAGATTCATTGCCCTCAAGAAGAAAACGATAACTTCGGCATTTCTCCGAACCAAACTATTCTAAAGTACACCTGTACACAAAGTTATGTTTTATATGTTTTTGTTCTCGTGATCTATAGAGCTGCTCAGAAGTTTAGCGTGAAGTGAATAACAAATTGTAATAATAATAACGATGATAATGATATTATTAATAATCAATAAACTATTAGAAAGAAAAGAACAAAAACGAATACTATCCATACACGTATTTTGTAATAACTAATAATTTTGTACATACACGATTACTGTTATTTGTTTGTATGCCATATTGTAACGAAACAAGGACGAACGATAGCGTTTCGTTCTCGATGTAACATTGTGTTCTTCAGATTTCCACGTATGTATTGTTACGTTACGTTCAACTGTTAACTGTATCAGATTTCGTGAAAATTCTGCTGTGTTCTTCATAAAATGTATTTTGTGTATATAGCGCGAGTGTCCAACCATAAAAATAACAAAGATACGACAGCGCTGTATGAATTTTTATAAAATTCGATCGCTTTCTAAGAGAACGTTTTGATATTTTTATGGCTTTCCACGAACTGATATCTTGAAATACGGTAATAATACATGTATGTACTTATATGTCTATCTTCATCAAATTTAAGCAAATACGTTGCGATATTTCTTGCCGTATAAGACACTAACCATTATATCACAATTTTTTTTGGTCTGGCGTTCCCTAGGTTTTCTAGAAGATAAGAAGGATGCCGAAAAACTAGGACACTAAGAAACTAAAGGATGTAGATGTAGATTTGACCTATAAACAGAAGGTCTTCTCTTTCTTAGGAAAACATTATTCAACGTTTTTCCACGCCCTCATTGTACTCATAGCACCAGCAGCTTTTTTGTTTCTGAAATTGAAAAGGTCCTTGCAAGGCCGATGCGTGTACTTGGTTAATGTAATAACACAATCATTAAATAAATCACAAGATCTTGTACCAGATCTGGTATGTGAAATATCAAGTGAACGAGAAAGATATAAGAAGATACAAGCTGCCAAGAAGCTACAGTATAAATATAATGTTGACGACGTAACAATTTTAAAGTTGTTCTGCATCCTTCTATCTGCCACTATAAAAAAATCTAATGATCTAATCTAAATGAATGAATCTAATCTAAAGATGTTTCAAAAAATATAAATAATGTTGGGAATTTTGTATTCAGTGAAGCGATAAGTATACAAGGCACAAGAGTACAGATGCTCAAATTCGGGTAGTGACAGGTGAACAGTTTGAGGAAAACTGTAAATATTAATGAAAATTATTGTAATGATTATTTGGAGCAAGGAGACTATATAAACGCAGAACGCTTCAGAAAAAAATAAGTGATTACCTAATTTGCGTAACGAAAAAGGATAATTCAGAAATCCCACTGTCGATACTTATAAAACCTTTTCATTTATTGATTCATACAGTTGGCGTTGAACGCCAATAGTTTAGATACTCGAGCTTAAAGCTCACTGTACCAACCCCAATGGAACTTTCAATTTCATTTAAACAACTTGAGGTCTCCCATCTTGCCTAGAGGATACTTGTGTACCTACGAAAGCTCCAATACATCCTTCCCGGAATGCTTCCTCCTGAATGACTTTAATGCCTCGCGTGTGCAGATCACATTCAAATCCCTTTCTTCCAGGAATTCGCATCTTCTATGACCAAGGTTCCCTCACTCGACCTGTGTTATTTAGACGCTTTTTCAGAGGGTGGTGCCTCGTCACCAACCCAGTAATGCTCCTAATTTCTCTTTTGTTGCGTCTAATTATGTAAACAGGAAACTTAGCATTTCCATTGCTCAATAGAGCTTTGGCGTGGAGTTCACCTTTAGTCGACCTTCATTGCTTTTTATTCGTGCTTTATCTATTCAAGATCATAAAAGCTTTTATTAAAGTACGCGTCAATCGGATATTCCTTTCCAATCGCTGGGAATTGAATATAGTAAGTTTTTATAAGTCTTCGTTCTCAAAATATTTTTCTGAAACAACCTGTACATTCTGGTTGTAAGCTGTTTGATCTTAAGCCCGTCACACTCCCGATGCCAAGCGTAAAGTAATCAATCTATTTTAAGGACGTTATGGTTGTAGTTTTGGAAAATTTAAACTTTTATTTTAATTATAATACCCAACAGGTTCCAGTCTTTATTCTATACGAACAGCATCTTTATAATGTTAATTTTAGTTTTTTTTTTGCAGCAAAATGTTGAGGCACATATTTTCTGGTAACTGAAAAAAAGCTTAACAGCATCATTTTTGAAGTGAATGCCTGTGTTCTTATTAAATCTTTGGAATCTGCGTCGACATTTTCGATAACTTCCAAAATAAGTGCTATCAACATATCTATAGCACTTTCCCGGAAAATAGTAACTTTATATATTCCAAATAATGAAAACAATTCATCTCACATTAAATCAATGATAAAGATCATATTGAAAATTTGAATTCATCAAGAATTTTAATAGGTCAAACTGAAAAAAACAAATGACGATATATATAAAAAAAGAAATTAAAAAAATTCCATAAATACTCAAAACTTAAAAGACAAATTCAAAATAGGTCCTCCTTTTGATTAAATTCCTTAATTAAAGAACTTTATCATTAATCTGTCAAAGATTCCAAAAATCGAATAAAAGAAGAGACATTCAATGAAAAAAATAGATTGATGATGAATTTTGTTTTTAAAACAATTGCCAGAGAATATATGCCTTCAACGGATAATTATAGCAAATTTTTCAAAATTTTATGATCTTGTATTCTACCTAATTGATATTGAACAAAATTATTTAAATTAAACACTAATAGTATAAATCACTCACAATTAATATAATCTCAACGTTTGAAAAAATGTAAAGGGACAGTGTGAGTTTGCTCAAGTTGCTTACTTATGGCGTCACTACAACAATAAAGCTCATTGATAATGTGATAAGACTGCCATTCCCTAGAACGTTGTTACAATTGAGTAGACTAAAATGTTACTTACGAGGGTAAATTTAAATTTATTTCGCTGCTTAAAAAATAGTCCATTGTGTTTGTTGTTTAATGCCTTGTCCACTAATCGATGTTTTAAGAAATATCATTCTGTACGCATATAGTACAACTTTATAGTTTATCTTTTTTTGAAGGTCATCCTGGAAAATTTAGAAAAAAATTCTAAATGTTTCTAAATATTTCTGCATGCTTACGCTAGGTCAAAAAAACCGCTTTTAATAAATAATAACTTACAAGGCATATCACAAAAAAAAATAAACTAATTTGAAAAATATATATTAAGTACGAGAATCATATCAATAAAGCAAGATTATTATTATGTTAATCATTTACTTTCGCTGGATTGCTAAAATAAAATTTAAAAAAAGTCAACGTTTCAAGATGTCAGTTATACTCAACAAAAATAAAAATTCTTAAGTATCTACCGTCACCAATCAACGCTCGCCTCCACACGAAATATTTGTAATACTTAATCCTAACCATGATAGTTTTAGCGATTTCTATAGGAAAAAAATTGAGAAAGAGACACCGTAGATAGAAGTATATTTAAATAAACAATAAGTTGAATCTGTACGATGATATTTATAGTACGAAGTAACCAGTATATCGAACTATTGCATAAATTTAGAGCAATTGGTGTCCTCTGTTAGTGACAGCGTTCTACTTATTAAATATACACAAATATCTATAAAACAAAGCATGAAAATAGAATACCAAGTTAATGACTTAAATGTTTCAAGCAAAATAGCCATCAAATTAAGCCCTTTTAATTTAACCATTTGAAATAGTTTTGGTGTCTTATACCTACACATTTCTAATAGAGACTCACTGATTTGAATGAAATCTGGCAAGTATGTGGAATATAGACCTCGCGAAAGTACACAAAAATAGCAGAAAATCTATTGAATGATGGTATTCAATTTTGAAACATTTACCACTTAGTGCTCTAAGGTATATAGAAAAGTCCTTAGATTTTGCACTAAAAATACAAAAATGAAAGACGATTGTTTTGAAGAAACATAGATATTTGCTTATCAAGCAAAAAAAAAACAAGAAATATTTTTTTTATATTTTGAAAAATTAAAAAAATAAATGCAAGTTATCTTGTTAGTTAGAAAATTGTGGAATAATTTAAATTTGGAAAATGAGCTGATTTTAAAATTTAATCAAATTAATTTAGTTAATGTTGTGTTATAAAACCGACTTGGTCCCTCTTGCAACTTTAACCTAATAAGAACATTTGTACCTTTCACCTGACCTTTACTAAGTTTGCCCAGAGAAAGGAAGCTCACAAATTAATCAAAGCACAATACTATGTATCTATTACTTGCAAGACAATAGACTCAGGCGAATTTTTGGAAATGCAAAGTATATAAAATTAATAGTTATACATACTCCATACTCTGACTTAGCAAAAGTACTATGACTATAAAGACCTAATACTAGATACATATGTTTTCCATATTGTTTCACATCTTGTTTTTCTTCTTCTTAGCCTTGTAATTCGTCCTTTTACTTAGCCTTGATATAATTGGGAATTATTGTTTTTTTTTTAAAGATTTTAGATCTTTATTAGAAAAGAATTGCGATGTTTGTATTTTATCAATTATTTCAATCATTACCTTGTCATTTTCTTTTCTTTTTCTTTAATATTTACATTTTTTATTTTAAGAACTTTAACAATGTCTTTCGGATCATATCAAGAAAACATTTTTATCTACTTGAACACAAAAGGCATAAAACAAACAGACAACCACGTAGATAAACGCAGCGTAAATACATTTTAACATAAGCATATGAGTGTGACTACATCAACTTTAAAATTCTCAAACAGATTTTCAGTACTAAAGAAACCAAAAAAAGGACAAAACCATCATCGAAGCATTGCAATGAAATAAATATTGCAAAAAGAAACAAAGAAATGTTCCTTTCTCTTGTAATAAAACCTAAAACCCAAAAGGAAACAACAATGAATACCTAGTTAAAGAATTATTTTTTAACCTTTATAATATGTATAGCGTGCTCCATTTAAAATACAAATAATAAATAATAACTAGTCTCAGAAATACGATACGGGATTGTTTCTTCCTGCTTATAACGTTAAAATCAACAGAAAAGGCTCACCATCTGGTCGCATCAACAATAACAAAGTTAACCAGAGTGCACGAATAAAATTGAATAGCGTATTAAGTAGTAGTGTTCTTGCTGGTAGTTAATATGTAAATAACACATTGGCTACTTCGGTCCATTTAGTTGGACACATGTACTCATAAATATTGTCTGAACGTACGGACTACCTTCGAAGCGAATATAAACAATGTTTTAAGATACTTCGCAAACGGAATAGGGCTGCTTACGATGGCAATACTTAATATCTAAATATAGGAGAAAGCGCGTTACCATGTCTCTTATTAGGACATAAAATAAGAAGCGAAGAACATTGTTGTATAATACAAAAAGATTATTTATTTCCGATTCAAGCATTCTGGTCGGCAAGAGTCAAAAATTCAGACACCCACCCTCCACTCTATGAAGGTAAACCAAGTCTCGAAATCCGCGGATTCGTTTCGTACGATTAATTTCTTTCGTTCCGAAAAAATCGAAATTGTTCCAGTCGCCGAGTGCTGATAAGGGCAACGCGGGAAAACCGAAACAACGACCGGCCACCATCGCGTAGAGTCTTCCCGGTTCCGCCGTCAAAAATATCTGACCTCTCCAGCGCGTTTCTTACACTTAATGGAGGATTCCTCTAGAGTACATCGCCCGAGCAAAGAAGAAGAAAAGCTATTTCAACTGTACTCAGTACTACGGTATTGGTATAACTTCGCGTATCAAGTTATTTTAAGTATAAGTCTTTGTTTTATTTACCTCTTTATTAATGTTTATTCAAAACGTACTATTCCCTAGATGGAGGCTGGTTAACGTTTAGAGTTTAGTAAAAATCGTTGTATTTTTGTGGCCACAACAGTTTGTTTATCTTATCTATATAACTACGAATGTGAAAATTTAGGCCATGAAACTAATCTTGGTACTTTTGGAGAAAAAGAAAGCTCAGGAAAATCGGATACTTTCATATGTATCTATCTCTAGATATCAGGTATCAATATAAGCCTTAGTAACTCTCGTCGGAAACATCAGACGATATCTACAAGAAGTTAAAGATTACGAATGTGGCTTAGTATAAAAGCATTTGAAATTAAAATAATACTTTCGATTTGTTATCCAATATTATCTATTCTCCAATCTTATCTTATTCAAGATCCATCCAATTTTTGACTTTTTTGTAATCAATTCTGAAAAATTTACACTTGATGAAGGATGAGGTTTATAAGTGAAGAATTAAATATTCGAGGTTTAGGGAAGATGGTAGAAGAAGGAAAAATATTCGAACTTGCATCTAAAGAAACAATTTTTGACAAATCGGCTAAGAAAGATGTTTCCATTGTTATTGTCCCCGGCTAATTGTTTTATTATTTTGCAAATTGCTAAAATAAAAACTTGACTAGTAAAAAAATTATTTTTAATTATTAAAATTTTTCGGTCGAGAATAATAACGTCAAGGAAACCAGACAAAGTAATTATCGAACTGGCTTTGTTTTAATAACATATCTTACTTTTTAAACTAGAAAAGGGAACGAAATAAATGGGCGTGCAACCGACAGGTTATATTTAACAAACAGAAAGCAGGTGGTATTTTCGAATGAGCAAAATTTAAATCCCTTACCTTGAATAGAGGAGTCCCTCAAGGATGTATATTGGGCCCTTTGCTCTACTACTAAAAAAATTTGCTACTAAATACTTTCTTCTTTTATTTATTTTGGAACGATATGGAAACGTCCTTTTATCAGAAATTTTTCTGTTTTAAAAATTTCAAAAAGTATACATGGTGTTCCATTACAAACTTTTGATTATTTTATACGTCTAGTCCTTCTATTAATTGCACAGTAACTAGCAGCAGAAACACTACTATTTTGCCATTTTAACCAATTTCGTACGGTCATTCATATTACTTTCATTCAAATCAGTGGGTTTAGGTTCCCTTTAAAATGATCATCCCGCATGCTGACCTTGGTCACTCCATATCCATATTTGATACATAAGTTTAATAATAATCACTTTTATCATCGTTATCACAGTCATTACAGTTAACTATTTCTAAAAAAAAAAAAATACATATCCATATAGGTACCTAAAACAATACGTTCGAAAAGACAGAATTCAGCTTCCTTACGCGCGTCGTTGATTTGGCATTATCAGCTCGCTTCGCTAATAAAGCTGACGCGAAATATGATTGCTGCGTACACCCATTCAAGTTTAGTCAATTATAAACGTGAAACATCATGAATCCGAAGCAGTGATTTTTCCTATTCAAAGCTGACAATGCTGTCGAAATAATCTATGTAACTGGCCTAAAATATTAGAACGCGTTTACTGGAGAGGACACGCGCACTTCTTATTACATGAGAAGAAATGAAAAACTATGGAGCAAGATGATTATTCTAAATGTATATATTGTTACATATAAATAAAAAAAATAATCTAATATTTAAACTTGAATGCAGTGTTTACCGATTACTTATATATATATATATTATATATATACATATTACATAACGTATATTTTATTTGACGAATTGATTTCGTGATTCATAAACAAAACAAGAGAATAAGAATTAATACAGAAAGATTGAAGTAAACAGAGTGAATGCGTCTTGCACGTTACGTATGATTGTTCGAACATTTTTTAATATGATACTATGATGAAACTGATGGTGTATTTTGCGAAAAAAAAATACTTTTAAGGCGTATATACAAAGAAAAAAAACTGAAATAATTTATGAAAACGATTAAAAAAAAGAGAGATATTATGTAAAGTAATATATAAATGAATTATTAAACACGTTGACGATATTTAGAAGTTTTCTCGAACTTTTTACGTTAATTCGAATTGTATTTTATACTATTGTATATCGTTTTTATCGTTCAAAATTCCACCGTTAGAGTACGGATTATGTTCCTCTTTCAACGGATACAACATGCAGTTTTTGTACTATTGCGGGAGAGATTTTACGTGAACGAGCGAGATATTAACCGATGATTAAAAGAAATTATCAATTCGAGTAAAAGTGAAAAGAGAATATTGTGTTCTTGTAATTCGAATATAATGTCTTCTATACGACGGTGACGATGTTGCAAGTAACGATATGGGTTACACAAACACGTGCGTAATAATAATAATAATAATAATAATAATAAAAGAATAAATGAAACCGACTACATTATAAATAAAGGGAAAAATTACTATGTATAAGACGGACTAGTTAATTAATGTATTTTCGAGTGAATGATGGATTTTGTGGACGAATGGGTATTTCGAATGCCAACCAGAGCTAGATTTAGAAATTATGTTATAATGAAATTATGGAAATTACGAAACATGTAAAGTTTCCTCAACGCAATAAAATTCTATCTCTATGCTTGATTAGTTTTATTCCCCTTGGTCACATTCTTATTTGTTAACTAACAAACTTCATAATGGCTAACATCCCGGACTTTCCGTGAGCCCCTTCTAAAGCGACGCCTACGAATCGCACGGGAAGTGGAGAAGCTTACTAATGACTAGAGATGACAAAGGCAGGTGGAATTATTCCTTTTTTTTCCAGCGACCAGATAGACTCGTGTCCATTCGTCTCATGAGAGTGGATTCAAGTCGACAAAACACGAGTCCGTATAGTCTTAGCAAAAAAGTAATAATTTCATCCGCCTTTCTCCTCTCTAATAATGACACTCGGAATTGGACACCATCAACCGTAAAAACCTTTACTTGTAGTTTTGCTAGATTATCAGCTCTGAATAAAGCCTTCATCAGGACGTCTATCGAAAAACAATTAAGCGGTTATGGTAATGGTATTTTATTATCCAGCAGATACCAATATCGGGGCAAAGTATAAAAGAAAGTAAAAAAAAGAAAGGAAGAACAAAAGTGAAAAACATGATTAATACTACATGCTTAATAGTGCTACAGATAATTAATCGAGCCTGTATGTGATGTGTTTACATCCACTTCTTTATTGATAATGGATTTGAAACTACTACAAACCGTAAGTAATGAAGACTCAATGGCAATATTGGTCCTAGACGTAGAACGAGGAACCAACAAGTTGGGAGTATCAAAACCATTATTGAATAGATTAAATAAGAATTTATACTTGGCTTACTTTCGGCGAAATTGCAATTATTCAGTATTAGATATTAGACAAACAAGGTTTTGTGACCAGAACCTTACGCGCGGTGCCTATTCGAATTTTTCTTGGAGTGCGCGAAGTTTCAGCTCGCTAGCTCCAACCGTTCGGAAGCTACGGCGTTCCAAAGTTGAGAAATGAAAATTCCTATTTTTCAACTTTGAAGCCAAAAAAACCCGCCAAAACGAAGAGCTAGAGGCTTCAGCTTAGGCGCAATCGATCCGCCGTTCAATTCTCTTTAAAATGAGTGGTCACTTCGCATATCTCGGATGCATAGTTGAGGAGATAATCGACGAAAACCGGAGCGATGTTGATTTTCAGTCCGATTTTCGGCCGTTTCGGCGACATTTTCGAAAACTTTAAACGCTCGTATCTCCCGAACCGTTTGAGCCAGCGGGCCGAAATTTCAGGGGCAACATATGCGGTCATAGGGCCATCGATTGGCGCCGTCGGATCGCCGAAATCGCGCACTTTAGATTTTGGCTATTTCAAAATTTCATCATTTTGGTCGCAAATTTTCGCGACTTGTCTGTATCTCGGCCGCCGGTCGAGCTGCGGGGATGCATTAGGGCTCGTTCGAAAGGTCTCGACGAGCTTATTAAGTGCGCGAAGTTTCAGCTCCCTAGCTCCAACCGTTCGGAAGCTACGGCGTTCCAAAGTTGAGAAATGAAAATTCCTATTTTTCAACTTTGAAGCCAAAAAACCCGCCAAAACGAAGAGCTAGAGGCTTCAGCTTAGGCGCAATCGATCCGCCGTTCAATTCTCTTTAAAATGAGTGGTCACTTCGCATATCTCGGATGCATAGTTGAGGAGATAATCGACGAAAACCGGAGCGATGTTGATTTTCAGTCCGATTTTCGGCCGTTTCGGCGACATTTTCGAAAACTTTAAACGCTCGTATCTCCCGAACCGTTTGAGCCAGCGGGCCGAAATTTCAGGGGCAACATATGCGGTCATAGGGCCATCGATTGGCGCCGTCGGATCGCCGAAATCGCGCACTTTAGATTTTGGCTATTTCAAAATTTCATCATTTTGGTCGCAAATTTTCGCGACTTGTCTGTATCTCGGCCGCCGGTCGAGCTGCGGGGATGCATTAGGGCTCGTTCGAAAGGTCTCGACGAGCTTATTAAGTGCGCGAAGTTTCAGCTCCCTAGCTCCAACCGTTCGGAAGCTACGGCGTTCCAAAGTTGAGAAATGAAAATTCCTATTTTTCAACTTTGAAGCCAAAAAAACCCGCCAAAACGAAGAGCTAGAGGCTTCAGCTTAGGCGCAATCGATCCGCCGTTCAATTCTCTTTAAAATGAGTGGTCACTTCGCATATCTCGGATGCATAGTTGAGGAGATAATCGACGAAAACCGGAGCGATGTTGATTTTCAGTCCGATTTTCGGCCGTTTCGGCGACATTTTCGAAAACTTTAAACGCTCGTATCTCCCGAACCGTTTGAGCCAGCGGGCCGAAATTTCAGGGGCAACATATGCGGTCATAGGGCCATCGATTGGCGCCGTCGGATCGCCGAAATCGCGCACTTTAGATTTTGGCTATTTCAAAATTTCATCATTTTGGTCGCAAATTTTCGCGACTTGTCTGTATCTCGGCCGCCGGTCGAGCTGCGGGGATGCATTAGGGCTCGTTCGAAAGGTCTCGACGAGCTTATTAAGTGCGCGAAGTTTCAGCTCCCTAGCTCCAACCGTTCGGAAGCTACGGCGTTCCAAAGTTGAGAAATGAAAATTCCTATTTTTCAACTTTGAAGCCAAAAAAACCCGCCAAAACGAAGAGCTAGAGGCTTCAGCTTAGGCGCAATCGATCCGCCGTTCAATTCTCTTTAAAATGAGTGGTCACTTCGCATATCTCGGATGCATAGTTGAGGAGATAATCGACGAAAACCGGAGCGATGTTGATTTTCAGTCCGATTTTCGGCCGTTTCGGCGACATTTTCGAAAACTTTAAACGCTCGTATCTCCCGAACCGTTTGAGCCAGCGGGCCGAAATTTCAGGGGCAACATATGCGGTCATAGGGCCATCGATTGGCGCCGTCGGATCGCCGAAATCGCGCACTTTAGATTTTGGCTATTTCAAAATTTCATCATTTTGGTCGCAAATTTTCGCGACTTGTCTGTATCTCGGCCGCCGGTCGAGCTGCGGGGATGCATTAGGGCTCGTTCGAAAGGTCTCGACGAGCTTATTAAGTGCGCGAAGTTTCAGCTCCCTAGCTCCAACCGTTCGGAAGCTACGGCGTTCCAAAGTTGAGAAATGAAAATTCCTATTTTTCAACTTTGAAGCCAAAAAAACCCGCCAAAACGAAGAGCTAGAGGCTTCAGCTTAGGCGCAATCGACCCGCCGTTCAATTCTCTTTAAAATGAGTGGTCACTTCGCATATCTCGGATGCATAGTTGAGGAGATAATCGACGAAAACCGGAGCGATGTTGATTTTCAGTCCGATTTTCGACCGTTTCGGCGACATTTTCGAAAACTTTAAACGCTCGTATCTCCCGAACCGTTTGAGCCAGCGGGCCGAAATTTCAGGGGCAACATATGCGGTCATAGGGCCATCGATTGGCGCCGTCGGATCGCCGAAATCGCGCACTTTAGATTTTGGCTATTTCAAAATTTCATCATTTTGGTCGCAAATTTTCGCGACTTGTCTGTATCTCGGCCGCCGGTCGAGCTGCGGGGATGCATTAGGGCTCGTTCGAAAGGTCTCGACGAGCTTATTAAGTGCGCGAAGTTTCAGCTCCCTAGCTCCAACCGTTCGGAAGCTACGGCGTTCCAAAGTTGAGAAATGAAAATTCCTATTTTTCAACTTTGAAGCCAAAAAACCCGCCAAAACGAAGAGCTAGAGGCTTCAGCTTAGGCGCAATCGATCCGCCGTTCAATTCTCTTTAAAATGAGTGGTCACTTCGCATATCTCGGATGCATAGTTGAGGAGATAATCGACGAAAACCGGAGCGATGTTGATTTTCAGTCCGATTTTCGGCCGTTTCGGCGACATTTTCGAAAACTTTAAACGCTCGTATCTCCCGAACCGTTTGAGCCAGCGGGCCGAAATTTCAGGGGCAACATATGCGGTCATAGGGCCATCGATTGGCGCCGTCGGATCGCCGAAATCGCGCACTTTAGATTTTGGCTATTTCAAAATTTCATCATTTTGGTCGCAAATTTTCGCGACTTGTCTGTATCTCGGCCGCCGGTCGAGCTGCGGGGATGCATTAGGGCTCGTTCGAAAGGTCTCGACGAGCTTATTAAGTGCGCGAAGTTTCAGCTCCCTAGCTCCAACCGTTCGGAAGCTACGGCGTTCCAAAGTTGAGAAATGAAAATTCCTATTTTTCAACTTTGAAGCCAAAAAACCCGCCAAAACGAAGAGCTAGAGGCTTCAGCTTAGGCGCAATCGATCCGCCGTTCAATTCTCTTTAAAATGAGTGGTCACTTCGCATATCTCGGATGCATAGTTGAGGAGATAATCGACGAAAACCGGAGCGATGTTGATTTTCAGTCCGATTTTCGGCCGTTTCGGCGACATTTTCGAAAACTTTAAACGCTCGTATCTCCCGAACCGTTTGAGCCAGCGGGCCGAAATTTCAGGGGCAACATATGCGGTCATAGGGCCATCGATTGGCGCCGTCGGATCGCCGAAATCGCGCACTTTAGATTTTGGCTATTTCAAAATTTCATCATTTTGGTCGCAAATTTTCGCGACTTGTCTGTATCTCGGCCGCCGGTCGAGCTGCGGGGATGCATTAGGGCTCGTTCGAAAGGTCTCGACGAGCTTATTAAGTGCGCGAAGTTTCAGCTCCCTAGCTCCAACCGTTCGGAAGCTACGGCGTTCCAAAGTTGAGAAATGAAAATTCCTATTTTTCAACTTTGAAGCCAAAAAACCCGCCAAAACGAAGAGCTAGAGGCTTCAGCTTAGGCGCAATCGATCCGCCGTTCAATTCTCTTTAAAATGAGTGGTCACTTCGCATATCTCGGATGCATAGTTGAGGAGATAATCGACGAAAACCGGAGCGATGTTGATTTTCAGTCCGATTTTCGGCCGTTTCGGCGACATTTTCGAAAACTTTAAACGCTCGTATCTCCCGAACCGTTTGAGCCAGCGGGCCGAAATTTCAGGGGCAACATATGCGGTCATAGGGCCATCGATTGGCGCCGTCGGATCGCCGAAATCGCGCACTTTAGATTTTGGCTATTTCAAAATTTCATCATTTTGGTCGCAAATTTTCGCGACTTGTCTGTATCTCGGCCGCCGGTCGAGCTGCGGGGATGCATTAGGGCTCGTTCGAAAGGTCTCGACGAGCTTATTAAGTGCGCGAAGTTTCAGCTCCCTAGCTCCAACCGTTCGGAAGCTACGGCGTTCCAAAGTTGAGAAATGAAAATTCCTATTTTTCAACTTTGAAGCCAAAAAACCCGCCAAAACGAAGAGCTAGAGGCTTCAGCTTAGGCGCAATCGATCCGCCGTTCAATTCTCTTTAAAATGAGTGGTCACTTCGCATATCTCGGATGCATAGTTGAGGAGATAATCGACGAAAACCGGAGCGATGTTGATTTTCAGTCCGATTTTCGGCCGTTTCGGCGACATTTTCGAAAACTTTAAACGCTCGTATC
Source organism: Oryctes rhinoceros (assembly GCA_020654165.1). Lineage (NCBI taxonomy): Eukaryota > Metazoa > Arthropoda > Insecta > Coleoptera > Scarabaeidae > Oryctes > Oryctes rhinoceros. The sequence goes on from JAIOKQ010001012.1 coordinate 18,689,390, forward strand.
TCCCGAACCGTTTGAGCCAGCGGGCCGAAATTTCAGGGGCAACATATGCGGTCATAGGGCCATCGATTGGCGCCGTCGGATCGCCGAAATCGCGCACTTTAGATTTTGGCTATTTCAAAATTTCATCATTTTGGTCGCAAATTTTCGCGACTTGTCTGTATCTCGGCCGCCGGTCGAGCTGCGGGGATGCATTAGGGCTCGTTCGAAAGGTCTCGACGAGCTTATTAAGTGCGCGAAGTTTCAGCTCCCTAGCTCCAACCGTTCGGAAGCTACGGCGTTCCAAAGTTGAGAAATGAAAATTCCTATTTTTCAACTTTGAAGCCAAAAAACCCGCCAAAACGAAGAGCTAGAGGCTTCAGCTTAGGCGCAATCGATCCGCCGTTCAATTCTCTTTAAAATGAGTGGTCACTTCGCATATCTCGGATGCATAGTTGAGGAGATAATCGACGAAAACCGGAGCGATGTTGATTTTCAGTCCGATTTTCGGCCGTTTCGGCGACATTTTCGAAAAACTTTAAACGCTCGTATCTCCCGAACCGTTTGAGCCAGCGGGCCGAAATTTCAGGGGCAACATATGCGGTCATAGGGCCATCGATTGGCGCCGTCGGATCGCCGAAATCGCGCACTTTAGATTTTGGCTATTTCAAAATTTCATCATTTTGGTCGCAAATTTTCGCGACTTGTCTGTATCTCGGCCGCCGGTCGAGCTGCGGGGATGCATTAGGGCTCGTTCGAAAGGTCTCGACGAGCTTATTAAGTGCGCGAAGTTTCAGCTCCCTAGCTCCAACCGTTCGGAAGCTACGGCGTTCCAAAGTTGAGAAATGAAAATTCCTATTTTTCAACTTTGAAGCCAAAAAACCCGCCAAAACGAAGAGCTAGAGGCTTCAGCTTAGGCGCAATCGATCCGCCGTTCAATTCTCTTTAAAATGAGTGGTCACTTCGCATATCTCGGATGCATAGTTGAGGAGATAATCGACGAAAACCGGAGCGATGTTGATTTTCAGTCCGATTTTCGGCCGTTTCGGCGACATTTTCGAAAACTTTAAACGCTCGTATCTCCCGAACCGTTTGAGCCAGCGGGCCGAAATTTCAGGGGCAACATATGCGGTCATAGGGCCATCGATTGGCGCCGTCGGATCGCCGAAATCGCGCACTTTAGATTTTGGCTATTTCAAAATTTCATCATTTTGGTCGCAAATTTTCGCGACTTGTCTGTATCTCGGCCGCCGGTCGAGCTGCGGGGATGCATTAGGGCTCGTTCGAAAGGTCTCGACGAGCTTATTAAGTGCGCGAAGTTTCAGCTCCCTAGCTCCAACCGTTCGGAAGCTACGGCGTTCCAAAGTTGAGAAATGAAAATTCCTATTTTTCAACTTTGAAGCCAAAAAACCCGCCAAAACGAAGAGCTAGAGGCTTCAGCTTAGGCGCAATCGATCCGCCGTTCAATTCTCTTTAAAATGAGTGGTCACTTCGCATATCTCGGATGCATAGTTGAGGAGATAATCGACGAAAACCGGAGCGATGTTGATTTTCAGTCCGATTTTCGGCCGTTTCGGCGACATTTTCGAAAACTTTAAACGCTCGTATCTCCCGAACCGTTTGAGCCAGCGGGCCGAAATTTCAGGGGCAACATATGCGGTCATAGGGCCATCGATTGGCGCCGTCGGATCGCCGAAATCGCGCACTTTAGATTTTGGCTATTTCAAAATTTCATCATTTTGGTCGCAAATTTTCGCGACTTGTCTGTATCTCGGCCGCCGGTCGAGCTGCGGGGATGCATTAGGGCTCGTTCGAAAGGTCTCGACGAGCTTATTAAGTGCGCGAAGTTTCAGCTCCCTAGCTCCAACCGTTCGGAAGCTACGGCGTTCCAAAGTTGAGAAATGAAAATTCCTATTTTTCAACTTTGAAGCCAAAAAACCCGCCAAAACGAAGAGCTAGAGGCTTCAGCTTAGGCGCAATCGATCCGCCGTTCAATTCTCTTTAAAATGAGTGGTCACTTCGCATATCTCGGATGCATAGTTGAGGAGATAATCGACGAAAACCGGAGCGATGTTGATTTTCAGTCCGATTTTCGGCCGTTTCGGCGACATTTTCGAAAACTTTAAACGCTCGTATCTCCCGAACCGTTTGAGCCAGCGGGCCGAAATTTCAGGGGCAACATATGCGGTCATAGGGCCATCGATTGGCGCCGTCGGATCGCCGAAATCGCGCACTTTAGATTTTGGCTATTTCAAAATTTCATCATTTTGGTCGCAAATTTTCGCGACTTGTCTGTATCTCGGCCGCCGGTCGAGCTGCGGGGATGCATTAGGGCTCGTTCGAAAGGTCTCGACGAGCTTATTAAGTGCGCGAAGTTTCAGCTCCCTAGCTCCAACCGTTCGGAAGCTACGGCGTTCCAAAGTTGAGAAATGAAAATTCCTATTTTTCAACTTTGAAGCCAAAAAACCCGCCAAAACGAAGAGCTAGAGGCTTCAGCTTAGGCGCAATCGATCCGCCGTTCAATTCTCTTTAAAATGAGTGGTCACTTCGCATATCTCGGATGCATAGTTGAGGAGATAATCGACGAAAACCGGAGCGATGTTGATTTTCAGTCCGATTTTCGGCCGTTTCGGCGACATTTTCGAAAACTTTAAACGCTCGTATCTCCCGAACCGTTTGAGCCAGCGGGCCGAAATTTCAGGGGCAACATATGCGGTCATAGGGCCATCGATTGGCGCCGTCGGATCGCCGAAATCGCGCACTTTAGATTTTGGCTATTTCAAAATTTCATCATTTTGGTCGCAAATTTTCGCGACTTGTCTGTATCTCGGCCGCCGGTCGAGCTGCGGGGATGCATTAGGGCTCGTTCGAAAGGTCTCGACGAGCTTATTAAGTGCGCGAAGCTTCAGCTCCCTAGCTCCAACCGTTCGGAAGCTACGGCGTTCCAAAGTTGAGAAATGAAAATTCCTATTTTTCAACTTTGAAGCCAAAAAACCCGCCAAAACGAAGAGCTAGAGGCTTCAGCTTAGGCGCAATCGATCCGCCGTTCAATTCTCTTTAAAATGAGTGGTCACTTCGCATATCTCGGATGCATAGTTGAGGAGATAATCGACGAAAACCGGAGCGATGTTGATTTTCAGTCCGATTTTCGGCCGTTTCGGCGACATTTTCGAAAACTTTAAACGCTCGTATCTCCCGAACCGTTTGAGCCAGCGGGCCGAAATTTCAGGGGCAACATATGCGGTCATAGGGCCATCGATTGGCGCCGTCGGATCGCCGAAATCGCGCACTTTAGATTTTGGCTATTTCAAAATTTCATCATTTTGGTCGCAAATTTTCGCGACTTGTCTGTATCTCGGCCGCCGGTCGAGCTGCGGGGATGCATTAGGGCTCGTTCGAAAGGTCTCGACGAGCTTATTAAGTGCGCGAAGTTTCAGCTCCCTAGCTCCAACCGTTCGGAAGCTACGGCGTTCCAAAGTTGAGAAATGAAAATTCCTATTTTTCAACTTTGAAGCCAAAAAACCCGCCAAAACGAAGAGCTAGAGGCTTCAGCTTAGGCGCAATCGATCCGCCGTTCAATTCTCTTTTAAAATGAGTGGTCACTTCGCATATCTCGGATGCATAGTTGAGGAGATAATCGACGAAAACCGGAGCGATGTTGATTTTCAGTCCGATTTTCGGCCGTTTCGGCGACATTTTCGAAAACTTTAAACGCTCGTATCTCCCGAACCGTTTGAGCCAGCGGGCCGAAATTTCAGGGGCAACATATGCGGTCATAGGGCCATCGATTGGCGCCGTCGGATCGCCGAAATCGCGCACTTTAGATTTTGGCTATTTCAAAATTTCATCATTTTGGTCGCAAATTTTCGCGACTTGTCTGTATCTCGGCCGCCGGTCGAGCTGCGGGGATGCATTAGGGCTCGTTCGAAAGGTCTCGACGAGCTTATTAAGTGCGCGAAGTTTCAGCTCCCTAGCTCCAACCGTTCGGAAGCTACGGCGTTCCAAAGTTGAGAAATGAAAATTCCTATTTTTCAACTTTGAAGCCAAAAAACCCGCCAAAACGAAGAGCTAGAGGCTTCAGCTTAGGCGCAATCGATCCGCCGTTCAATTCTCTTTAAAATGAGTGGTCACTTCGCATATCTCGGATGCATAGTTGAGGAGATAATCGACGAAAACCGGAGCGATGTTGATTTTCAGTCCGATTTTCGGCCGTTTCGGCGACATTTTCGAAAACTTTAAACGCTCGTATCTCCCGAACCGTTTGAGCCAGCGGGCCGAAATTTCAGGGGCAACATATGCGGTCATAGGGCCATCGATTGGCGCCGTCGGATCGCCGAAATCGCGCACTTTAGATTTTGGCTATTTCAAAATTTCATCATTTTGGTCGCAAATTTTCGCGACTTGTCTGTATCTCGGCCGCCGGTCGAGCTGCGGGATGCATTAGGGCTCGTTCGAAAGGTCTCGACGAGCTTATTAAGTGCGCGAAGTTTCAGCTCCCTAGCTCCAACCGTTCGGAAGCTACGGCGTTCCAAAGTTGAGAAATGAAAATTCCTATTTTTCAACTTTGAAGCCAAAAAACCCGCCAAAACGAAGAGCTAGAGGCTTCAGCTTAGGCGCAATCGATCCGCCGTTCAATTCTCTTTAAAATGAGTGGTCACTTCGCATATCTCGGATGCATAGTTGAGGAGATAATCGACAAAAACCGGAGCGATGTTGATTTTCAGTCCGATTTTCGGCCGTTTCGGCGACATTTTCGAAAACTTTAAACGCTCGTATCTCCCGAACCGTTTGAGCCAGCGGGCCGAAATTTCAGGGGCAACATATGCGGTCATAGGGCCATCGATTGGCGCCGTCGGATCGCCGAAATCGCGCACTTTAGATTTTGGCTATTTCAAAATTTCATCATTTTGGTAGCAATACGTAACTGAACGAAGTACA